>OZ029913.1:62484823-62777462 GCA_964023275.1 Norana najaformis
ATTCAGTCTAAGGCTACCTGTGCCCAGCAATCCAAACAGACTCTTAAAAGATCAAAAGGAGAATGGTTTTCTGAATGATACATAGCAAAACATTTTATTAGCCAGGTTTGGTGAACTTTTACTTAAGTATAGCATTTATAAAAGAAAAGTGTGATTCTGTGGTTATGCTATGAACCAGCAACCCAAACAGATTAATATACAATGAATGTGTATAGAACAACACGAAATTTTTATTTCTTTAAAAAGCCTGCAGTTTGAGAAGATTTCTTACTTTGGTGGCTTGTCTTGCGATCTGTCTTCTGATGTCTTCTGACTGCAGCAAAAACACAGTTAACTGTTAAGAATAATTAATATTTCTGTTGCATGCAAGATTACTGTTAATTCTCACACAGGGTCGTCCAGTAAGGACACAAACAAAGAGAGAGGGGTCACCGAAAAGGGGAGAGGTTTTTGCCAAGTGCTAGCCTCTGCATCTAAATCCAATGCATGCAGTTATTTCAGTATAGCCTGGGCTGTAAACACCACCTTCAGTCAGACAGACGAGTCTGTTCTGTGTTGAATCCAATTGTCCCTTTGCTGTACAGGGCAGCACCCCATAGCACTCTGTTGGAGTATGGATGTCTGCAAAAGTGGTTTGGGCGTAATGACAAATTCCGAGAAGGGAAAGGGATGTTAAAGTAGATGTCTTTTATGGACGATCCCTAGGAGTGCTTTGCTGGTTAATCCATGCATGTATGTATGTAAATGTACAGGTTTTTCTATAGGGATCGTATGGCCGTGACCCTGCTCACATCTCAGTGAACTTACCAGCCCAATTCCTTCACCACTACCGTGTACGGACCATGCTAGCCCTGTATGATCACATCGTCTGTTGTCGTTCCTCATCTTCGATACCACGTGGTCTTGGAAATCTTAACATTGTGTCAACTATTACTCTGGATGGGAATCTGTAGGTGGGTTGGGCTCTATGTGTGGATCCCCACCAGTTGTGAATTTTCTACATACATATCTTGATGAACTTTTTGTTGTTCATTTAGACTAGTGTAGAAAGCACCTCTGATCAGCATCTCTAGAAGCAGTGATATACAAGTGTTTGATTACTGTGACAAAAATTACATTAAGATGCTCCTGACGGATTTCCTTTAATTCTTATACAAAATGAACATAGCAACGCATGTCACCATGTAAGACATGCGACCTATTGGGTACAATAAGGCAAGGACAGGAAAGCCCTAAGTTATAATTATTAAACAGAAACTTCTGTGCATAATGCATGTCAGTGCCCAGGTGTGCTACACATGTCGTTGCACAGGAGATCACTATAACGACTCTTACTGTTATTCAGCAGATGGCAGTGACAGTAAAGAACCTTTTACTCTGTTCTCTAGAGGACACAAATGAAAACTCTTAATTAAATGTATAGTCTAGATATTAGTTGACAAAGACAAACCAGGCAGATCTTTATTTTTGGTTATTATTAGAAAAAACTGAACTTTGCTTATGCAATAAAAATTAAGTTTATCAATATTTACAAAGGATCTTGATTTAACATCATCTCTTCTCTGAGAATATTTTTCTTGAAGAGGAAGTATAGAGATTTCCTACCTTATGGAACAATTCTTTGCAGGCTTCATCATCCATCTGTCTTAAATTTCTGCAAATGATGTTCAGGCTGAGTGCAAGAAGTCTTCTAAGAATGGTATCCACCGCATCTACAGGAACAACGAACTGTTTGTGTACAATGAAACTGCTGCAGAAGTAGACTACAAGCAGTCTTACTATTGCTCGCAACAAGTACGATGCCATGCTTGGGCGTTAGGTCACACTTTGTGACGAGCAGCTCTGCGTTGGAAAACATTGCCAACACGGCCTGGATCTCTTCCACAAAAGTCTTCAGATAAAAAACCATACAATATATTAATTCATAAAGCAACGGTTTTTTGCGCAAAAAAAAGTTTAAAGAAACACAGCTGTGTGCAAAGTATACTGCACTTCTAAAATGGCTAATCTTTGCACATGTCCGGCTCCACAATACACTCCATAACACTGAACCATTAATGGAAATTTTTGGCAAGACATTGCAAGATGGATCTCCAGAAACCCAGGCCAACCGTAAACTTCAACCCCTGGTTGAACCAAGAGCTGGATAGGATACTTTGATAAGTTCGGTATTTAGCACGGAGCGAAACTCTCCAGGCCATAGGTCAAGCTGAAGAAACCTCACAATTACAGGTGGATAGGGAGGATTAGCGAATTGACAGAGGTGGTTTTGCGGTTCGTTCCAGAAAGCTGGCACAGAACAGATCAAGGAGCAATTGCAGCATTTAAGTTGTTTGTTAAGTGATCCTGTTCTGGCTCAACAGATTGCCTTTTAAGTAAGTTTTCTTAGCTTAAACCCGATTAGCATCCACTTAGAATATTCACTTCCAAATGACCAAGCAATATATTTTCAAAAACAACATCAGTGACCACAAAAAGATGGCTAAGATTTTTTTCAAACATATTCATGTTTAAAGATAAGCATTCATTGAGTGCAGACATCTGTCATATTTGAACCTTTTCTAGACTCGTCTGTTTCAATCCTTCTTCAGTAACTGGTTTTTCTGGTGAATTCTTGAACGTGACATACTCTTCTACTGGAAATTCTAGGCAACAAACACCAATAACACTACTAAGTTTAATGTTCCCTTATGTATGTATAAATTTAGCAAGGGTAATGTTTCAAGACAGATGGCAGATGGTATTGGGAGAGGGGATAGTCCGTACATGTAGTCAACCGTCGCGAAGCGACGATGGCGTAGTGACATGACATGACAATGTTTCAAGGAATTAACTCGATTAATTTTAACTTGGCCACAGAGGCCATCAAATTTTGTTGCATGTTTTGGAGAATAATGCCTATTAATAGTATATCCCTTACTGACTGCTACCTTTTCTTGGCAGATCAAACGTAAATGCTCAAAAACAAAAAAGCTACAGTCACATATTTTTAAAAAAAATTACACTTGGAGTCAATTTTTTGCTTTTTGATTGCACTTTTTGATGCTGCTATCTTCATCTGACACTGTGAAAGAAAGATTATGAATTGCACCATAGTGCTAGCATTAAAACTTCTGTCATGTATGTTGAAGACAAGACAAGTGAAGCAAAGAATTATGGAAATTTTCAAGACTGCACTGTTAGCAAGTAAGCAGTTCAAAATTTTAGACAAAATGTCAATGTTTTGAAAGGCTTAGTGGGCCAGATGAACTCATTCGGCAGGCCGGATCATGGCCCGTAGGCAGTATGTCGGACAACCCTGCTTTAGGTCTATGCTGGAGGCAACGTTTATAGGATTTTCATAGCTAGCTATAACCTTTAGTTAAATGAAGTTTTGGTTTTGACTGTGCAAGCACAAACTACCAAACTGATTAAATATGGTTTCTTCACTAAGCAGATACAAAATACCCAAGAGGTTAACTATGGTTTTGATTATAACTGTGAAGGCATGTGATCCATGAGTAAATGCAGTTTTGGTTTTGACTGTGCAGGCACACAATCAGTACAAGTAGGGCGAGCATGTGAGGAAACCCAATGCCAGATTGAGATGGATGTTGGCAGGAAGGTTATAATTTGAAGATAAGGTATGCAAATAATCTTTTTCAACCACTGTACTGGTTCACCCACTGCGTTCTTGGATCGGTTCTTACCAGATCTAGCAAGCGCCTTTAAATTTTGAACATCAGTATGGAATCTTCTGTGGACAACAAAATGTGGTTCCTGTTTTTGGGCGCAGCCAATGAGTAGTTTCCATTCACGAGCTGCATACGCTCTTTTGCGACGGAAGACTTTTTCAATTGTTGCATGCATTGAATTTGCTTCCAAGTAACTATAGTGCGATTCGATGTATTTCATATAAGTCATTACGAGATTCGGAATAACATGTACAGCAAGAAGCATAACTGAAGCATACAGTATACATTTCTCTTTGCCAACTGCAAGTGTCAGAAAATGCAGCAATATTAGTGACAGTTTGAGGTAGATTCTTCATGATATGCTGAAGAGCTCAACCAATTTCATTCGAACCCTTGGCACCCTCAGTCTGGTATCATAAATAGAGTATCCCTGATGTGAGGCAGTTTCAAAGGAGTAGAATTGTATATAGCAAGTTTTCGCTTCTAATATATCTACAGCAAGTTTTCGCTTGTACTATATTTGGACATCTCCACCATGCGGTGTGGACAAGCACAGCCTAGGTGTCGTGAATGTAACAGCCATGAAAGACCTGTCACTGACAGCACACTTGTTGTTAGCGGATTTTTCGTCAATCGATTCTTTTACCCGTTGCCTTTGCTGATCCCGTAAAAAGATTCTTCGGCAACTTCTCTTCATCATTTGCGTCATAGTGGCTGTTACACCAAGAACACTGTTCTGCGTTGGATCCAATTGTCCTGTTGCTGTACAGGGTAGCACCTCATAGCACTCCGTTGGAGTGTGTATGTCCTCAAAAGGGGTTTGGGAGCGTGATGACAAATGCCGAGAAGAGAAAGGGATGTTAAAGTAGATGTCTTTTATGGACGATCCCTAGGAGTGCTTTGCTAGTTTATCCATGCATGTATGTATGTAAATGTACAGGTTTTTCTATAGGGATCGTATGGCCTTGACCCTGCTCACATCTCAGTGAATTTACCGGCCCAGATCCTTCACCACTACCGTGTACGGACCATGCTAGCCCTGTCTGTTGTCGTTCCTCATCTTCGATACCAAGTGGTCTTGGAAATCTTAACATTGTCTCAACTATTACTCTGAATGGGATCTGTAGGTGGGTTGGGCTCTATGTGTGGATCTCCACCAATTGTGAATTTTCTACATACATATCTTGATGAACTTTTTGTTGTTCATTTAGACTAGTGTAGAAAGCACCTCTGATCAGCATCTCTAGAAGCAGTGATATACAAGTGTTTGATTACTGTGACAAAAATTACATTAAGATGCTTCTGACGGATTTCCTTTAAATTTTTCATCAATACAATACAATACAACTATAATTTAATAATGCCCTCCTTACAAAGTTCAGAAGTTCACAATGAAGCCAGGAAACATTAAGAGTCATAAAGAGACTCGAAGAGATACAGATACTAAAAATTTTTGAAACTATTCTAAGCAAATGAATCCATATCATTGTTGTGTAAATTTACAAGATATTTTGCCAAGCACTAATATTACCTTTATCGTCTCAAAATTCCACAGAATGTTTCTAATTGACTGTGTTATTTGCTGACATGTAGCGAAGATAAGTATGGGCGACGACTGCCATCGTATCTTGGTACACGCTTTATTAATGTTGAGCAGTACGTTGTCTGCTGCTTCATAATATGCTTTTAGGATCACCACACAAGGTTCTAACTGGACTACCTAAAAAATATATAATGTACTTCACAAATTATTTTGTACTTATTGATTAAAATGATAGCACCATCTTCTGGGCCCCTTTTTCTACATATATTCATGATACAAAATGAACATAGCAACGCATGTCACCATGTAAGACATGTGACTTATTGGGTACAATAAGGCAAGGGCAGGAAAGCCCTAAGTTATAATTATTAAATAGAAACTTCTGTGCATAATGCATGTCAGTGCCCAGGTGTGCTACACATGTCGTTGCACAGAAGATCACTATAACGACTTTTACTGTTGTTCAACAGATGGCAGTGACAGTAAAGAACCTTTTACTCTGTTCTCTAGAGGACACAAATGAACACTCTTAATTACTTGTATAGTCTAGATATTAGTTGACAAAGTCAAACCAGGCAGATCTTTATTTTTGGTTATTATTAGAAAAAAAATGAACTTTATTTATATAATAATTAAATTTTTCAAAATTTATGATGGATCTCGAATTTATCATCTGTGCGAATTTTTTTCTTGAAGAGGAAGTATAGAGATTTCCTACCTTTTTAAAGAAATCGTGGCAGCTCTTCTCGTCCATAATTTTCATATTTATGAACAAAACCTTTGCCTGATTCTGCTCAGTTCTCTGTTACAGATATCTGCAAAGTCTACAAGAAAAAAATCGTTTGTGTACAACGAAACTACTGCAGAAGTAGACTACAAAAGGCATTGGCACTGGATAGCATTTCAAAAATGCACAATTAAGATAGAAAGTGAGATAATAATCTGGTGCCTTGCGCTTAGCTTTAAAGTAGCTGTACTGAAAGAAAGATTGTTTCCTTGACAGGTTGTGGTTGAGTCGGGAGAAGTCTTCAGTCGAGCATGTATCAGACGTGATTTCAGGTTTCGTTGATTGTAGAAGGCTGTAATAATTTTGGCGTGTTCAAGGTTTTCAACTGGTGAAATAAGGTTTTTCCAAATCTTGGCCAGTCGTCCTGTAACTGTACTGTAAGGAATTACAATAGGTAAAATTGATATGAGGGTCATAATTTTTTGTGGAGTTTGTGTGTTGCCAAATCTTTTGTTTGAAATTTCTGAGTAGTCATTTTGAGTATCCTCTATGTTTGAGGGATTTAAAGAGGGTAGAGCAGGCTTCATCAAAGTCTGGTTTAGTAGATGTAAGTCTCTTGAATCGCAGGATTTGTGATTTGAGCACTCCATGGAATGTGTGTTTAGGGTGGTTGTATGTGAGTCCTGCGCCGCCAAAGGGTCGCCGGCGAACACGAATCGCCTTTCAGTATCTCGGTGGCCAGCGATGCTATTAATCAGCAGCTTAACTTCGGGGGTCTTTAGGCCATTAGCAGCTCGCGGGTTCATGATGGATCTGTCCGACTGTAAAGAGACGTAACGACGATTATTTCTTTCACACGTATATTACAAGTATGTACACCGTTTTTACGGCAACCAGCAAAATCAGTTTTGATTCGCTTCGGTCTGTTAATCTAGCGTGGTCCGTTTAAGAGATGCAATATTATATTTTTCTTCTGCCTCGCGTTAATGATAATAGTCTCGCTTAACTGTTCCCCAGTGTCCGTACAAATTAATTACCCAAACACATAACCTAAATTATCCGACATAATACGATCTACAATATGAAAGAACTAAAACTCCTTATTGTTTTCCAAATTTTCACTACAGTATCGCTTTAGAAATGTCGAGATATGATCAGATTTTTTCTACTCTTGTTTTTTCTGTTTATTTTCCTCCTTTTAATATGAACTGCTCTTTATTAAATGGGATGTGTGTTGTCCGCTAATAGAGATTACTGACTTATTTACTTAGCTTAAACCAGACGAATTGGGACTACATAGAAAACAAGAATAGATGCAAACAGTTCAAAGTCTTGCATTTGAATGTTTGGAAAACCTACGGAAAACTTACTGCTCTTGACAATTTATGAAGACAACTTAAACAAGCAGTCTTACCCCTATTGTTGACAATTAATAACCCATGTTTTGGTGTAAGATCGCACTTTTTAAACAGCATTTTGCGGTATGAAACATCTGCTGAACATCTATGACTTCATCCATCAAATTCTTCAGTTCATCCTGATAAAAAAACTGTACCTTAATATATTGATAAATTAATTTATAATCAGTGATTTTTGTGCATAAAAGATTAAAAAACACGACTGTGTGCACAGTACACGGCACTTCTAAAATGGCCAATATTAGCAAATGTCCGGCTCTTCAACATACTCCAGAAAGCAGATGCACTGAACCATTAATGGATATATTTGGCAAGACATTGCAAGAAGACAAACCCCTTGGGTCTCCAGAAACCCAGGCTTTTTGTTTTTAATGTGTGTTTAACTTTCAAGCTAGAGCTTAATTATATTTCTGTTAGTGCATGCAACTATATATGTGTTTGTTTCTCTGCTATATTTCATGTAAAATTATGGTGGAATGACCGAACGAGCTGAGAACAAGGCTACTGTGGACTGCGTTGCCTCCGACGTTGTCAAGTTATACAAGCACGGTATACAGTATCATCATCTCAGCCACGAGTCATAACGGATCCGAACATTGTGAAGGACACATTCCGAACTCTGACAAAGGAAAAAGTCGTCCTTAGAAATGATTCCAACCGATCCTACCATCTCAGCTTATGCATAGAAATAGATTTAAGATCGTCGAAGGCTAACGTCCTCGCTGCATCTGTAACTTAACTCAAATGAAACTAGAATCACGCTCGCGTTATGCAAGACAATTGTATTCGCAACTGAACGGCAATCGAAAAAACGCAGTCCATAGCGAAGAGCATGGGATTCATCGATGCTACAACAGATAGTGGGGGAGACCTTGTTGCATATGCAATCTAAACATTTATATATCGCCTTTTAGGGCCGCTCTTACACCATGATCGTTCAGAGCCGGATAAGCGTCTTTGATTGGATAGGAACGTAGCGCTATGTTACCTAATGTCCTGTTGGTTAATTTATTGCTTCTGGACCAAACACGAAGACCGGTCTAACTGTCAAACGATCTTCCATTGGCTAATCTGTTGCCATGGCAGCGACCGGAAGAAAATGTTAGGCAATCTATAATTGGTCAATTCGTGGCCAGTGATTTGCGTCCAGTCAGTTGAAAGCAGAGACGTGATGAAATGAGGGACTGGTCATTATTTATTAGTTTTTTGTAGCGCCTTTAATTGTCCTGTATTTGAGGAAGGCGATATATGGGAACAATAACAGAACATCGAACGGTTACAGTGTTTTGTACTGAACTGTAATGTAATGTAACTTGGCTGTAAAATGAGTGCATTGACTGTACACTAGATGGGAAGATCTGCTGTGAGGGAGATGAGAGGACATCGGCCCTCATATGCCGAGGCTAAGAAAATAAACTCTTGAAAAGAATATCTATAACCATCAGTACTAAAGTAATCGTGTAGCCTCGACGCTCACAGACATCAGTTATTTAGTAGTGACTGTGGCCTACATCCAGACATCACTGTGGCAGTTTTGTAGCTTTGGAAGAAACTGAAAAAATGTGCATTGATACCAGATACATTATGTCTTCAAGCGTCTAGGCTCTAGTCTTATCCGACATGATCTGATCTGAGCAAATCTGATCTAGTCTGAAGCAATCTAATCCAGTCCAGTCTAATCCAATCTAATCTAATGACTTCTGTAGCGCCGTTGTCACAGTGCATAAGACATCAGTCATTGATCGCTTCAAGAAAAACAACTCGTTACCCTTGGGTCAAACCCGGTCGAATTCCTATAGGTCAGGAGAACCAGATGTAAATGCTTAGGTGGGTAAACAAGCTGAAACAGAGGAGCATGAAGTTTAGACCTAAATAACATTAAAGATCTGACAGAAGGCCCAGAATTAGGCAGTGAAACTAGTGTCTATACAGACCAGACATTAGTTTTGACAGTTATTAGCCAACAAGTGTCGGCTGTTATCATTCAGCTTGTCAATACTATATCAGATACGGACAAGATTCCGACTGGCCAGCTGTGAGTCGTCGAAATCTGAAAGCTGCTGGTTCGATTTCTACGAGCGATAAATGGCGAAAACGATAGCTTGCAAGTAGAAGCGCTTAACACCTGGCTCTGCTTAAGCAAAGCAATCGGCGCTGTCAGCTTTGGTGGCAGCAGACGATCTTATCTCGTCCGTCGATGGCGCGCCAAGCGGAGCTGACGGTGCCAGGATTGTGTTATAAAGATTACAAACTGTAGGTCTAATATAGACGATACCCTAGTGGTTAGCGTGCTTGACTTTCAACTGTGAGGTCGGGGGTTCCACCTTGCTTACCCACCGTAGCCTGGCTTCTGGTTTCTCTGACCCATCGGAATTCTACCCGGCTTCTCCAACGCTTTGTGATTTTGATTGTGATTTTGGCTTGCAGCGAACACCGATTGATGCCTTGGGCATTGTGATAACGGCGCTACAGGAGTCATTAGATTAGAATAGATTTAGATTCGATTCGATTAGATTCAAATCCCCAGCACGTGAGAAATGTTTTTTGATATTTCTGCTTCATTTGCGCGCCCTCTCATATTTCTTCTCTTATACAATTCTCTCATTTCTCCGCGTTTATTTCCAACTTTAATTCCTTCTCTAATATTCCTCCCTTAGATTCCTCCTCTTACATTCCTCATTTGTCCTCTTATATCCCTTCTCTTATTTTCCTCTTACAAGCCTCCTCTTACATTTTTAGCATTACTCCTGGATTCCTCCTGTTATATTCTTCCTCCTACATTCTTCCTCTATTATTCCCCCTATTTTATTCCTTATCTACTATTCCTCCCTTAGATTCCTCCTACTACCGCTCCTCATATTCCTCATCTCTCTCCTCCTCCTCAGTTTACATCCTTCCTCAATCAAACAGTCGCTCTCAGATGTCGGTACCCACCCTTCAGTCGGGGAAATCGGTCATCGCGATTTCTCTTTTGCGTGTCGTCTTAAAGGGCAAATTTTCCTCCGGAGAATTTCATAAGTCGATTGGCCACCCCACCCAACCCCGCGCCGCCCCTTCCCTTGCTATTAATGCGCTATATAAAAGTTCCGGTCGGAAATCGATCTTCCTTTCCGTATCGTTTCTGTGTTTTGCGAGACGTCCTCGTCTTCGCTATTAGGTTACTATTTCGAAGCCGACTTCTACAGGAATTCATGGCTGCTCGTCACAGACACTGTTGTTGCTAAACGTTTATAAAACTTACATGTTTAGTAGGTCTGCCTCGATTTCTGTGCATTCCTATTGATCTATAAACTACGTTATTACTCGATAATACTCGATTTATAACAGTTATAATAATAATAATAATAATAATAATAATAATAATAATAAAATAATAATAATAATAAGAGTGTCGTTCTATCTATCGATCAGTCAATAAATCAATTACTGAATCAATCAAGTCTCTCTTGAAGAAACGCTATATAAATATATGACTAGAACAATTTCAAATTAGAATTAGTAATACGAATACAGTGACGTTTGTGGCATTTGCATTAATCTCATTGTTTTGAAATGTTTTCTCGCTGTTTACTATGTCATGCGTTTTAACAAACACTCGTTAACAATAATTAACAGTTAACAACAAACAAACAATAATTAACTTTATTTAAAGAACGCTGCATACTGTTTTATTTTAAGATAAAAATTAATAATAATAGATTGCACTAGTTAACCAGAAACTCAGTTTCCGACTTACGAAACGAACAAACGTCGTTGCAGAAATAGTTAACTACTATTTCTAATACTAGCTACTACCGACAATAAGCATATATATATATATAATATATATACATTATACAGGTGAGTATACATGTATATTTACATATACATACACACATATATATGTATACATATATAAACATATATAAGTATACATGCATATTTGCATATACAAATACATAAATATACATATACATTATACATATAAGTATACATGTATATTTACTGTACATAGATACATGAAATGAAGTAATGGATACCTATATATTCACGCGACAAACGTAGCAGGTGCGTGGTAGCAAGCGCGCCAATTCTCCGGCGCTGCCTCCTTCAAGCGCAAGGAAGCGACTGTAGATGTCACCACAGTGGTAGGGTGCCGCCTCTGTTTTCTCAGCAACATCAGCAGCATCCCTGGCAATCGCCGGCGCTATATAAATCGATCCTTCGATCGGCGAAGTTGTGATTGATGTAAACTCTAGGCTACTTATCACTGAGACTGTCGTTCGACGAACGAAAGAAAGAAGGAGAAGCAATCGCAATAAACACCCTCCCTCTCCAACCTCCACCCCCCCCCCCTAAGCCGACTACAGCACGCGTGTCTCGTATACATTCCGCCCTCGAAGTCGCGTCTTCTTAAAGCAGACATTAATGTGGTTGCCGAAAGCTCATATAGTCAAGAAATGGGTATGGCGTAAACTTGAAAATTAATGTAGCTAGTAAATATGTATGTATGTATGTTGTTACGTGTTGGTCTAAGACAAATCACTCGCTTGGGTTTTGATAAAATTTCTGTTTACACTTGCAAGAGGTTATAACACGTAGAACAGAATACCTGACATCAGCCAGAACTACGACGGCTGTTTCGAAGCCACGAGTCGGAGTCTTTTCATCAGAGAACAACTCGAACACAAAAACCTCTCAGGTTCCTCCGACAGACAGAGGGCCTTTACATCAGCTCGTAAAACGGAGTCTTGGCGATTAACAGAAAACAGAGCCACGTGGGACTCAGCCTATACTTAACTAGCCAAGCTCGGCAAAATGAAGGAAACATCCCCTTTTATAGGGTTTCTGGGGTTACGTCCCCCAAAGAGACGGCTCATCCTTCAACCACTCCTTACATCCGGGTCTTCCACATGGGCCGACTCGAACAATGTATGTATGTATGTCTATATGTGTGTAAATATGCATATATGTATGTATGCATATATATATGTAAATATGTATGTATGTATGCGTGTAGATGTGGATGTATGTACATGTGTGTATGCATGTGGGTATGGATATATGTAAGTAAGTATGTATGTATATAATATATACATGTATGCATATATATGTATGTATGTATGTATGCGTGTACATGTAGATGTATGCGTATATGTATATATATGTATGTATACAGATTAGATTAGATTAGGCAGCTCTCAGTTTTATCAAGGAAAGGCAACATTTCTGAGGAGCTCTCTGCAAAAGCGACAACTAGACGCGCAATGCTCCCTGCAGCCACACTACTGCAGAATCTTCCAGAGCCGACGCTAAGCCAAAGCAAGTATCCCTTTGCAAAACGCAGACACCCAACGGCTTAGCCGGGCGTCCCAATCACAGGACGATGGCTCGTTGGATGAACGGATGAACGCGAAGATAAACGCCCGACTGATAGCGAGGCCGCGATGCGATCGAGATCTACTCCACAAGTTCGGCGATAAGGTGTTGGATAGGGAGCCAGCACGAGACGGACTTCGGCATGGCAGCTCCGCCTGGCTGGAATGAACCTCGAAGAAATCGAGTTTAGCGCGAGCGACGCAGCGAGAAGTGAACGTGAGAATTCGTCGTTGACGATATAGAATCGGTATCGCGGTTTGAAGATTTACGAACACGGGAGGACGTGGCGAGCGAGAGAGGTCAACAGACGAAGAGCGTGTTTGATTCTAGTCGGAAAGTCAGGCAGTGAGGCAGGCAGTTAGGCAGGCAGTTAGGCAGGCAGTGAGACAGGCAGTTAGGCAGGCAGTTAGACAGGCAGGCGAGTATAGGAAGTTTGTCGGATTGAGGACAGTCGCCTGGAGATATTTATGAAGACGAGTCGCAGCTTTCGAGTCTGGATTACGCTTCCAGAGAGGTGATATAAAACTATAACTCAATTTTTTTATTTATTCACTTTTTGCCTTTATATAGCGTAGATATCCTGTGACAATTTGCGAGTGGATTGTTAATCGTAATCGTAATCTTGAAATTTACAACACGCAGGTCATTCACCTGAGTTCGAATTTTTGCCACTCGCAATGCATGGACAGCTGGAGATATCTGACCTCCTGCCGTTCTAGGCAATCTTAACGACAATTATTACACTGCAGAAACTGATAGAATTATCTGTAAATATCAATTATAACATTGAAAAAATAGAATTATCTGTAAATTGGCAATTCTGACACTGCAGAAACGGATAGAAGTATCTGTAAATTATCAATTCTAACATTGAAGAGATAGAATTATCTGTTAAAATTTTGGAAATTCTAACACTGCAGAAACTGATAGAATTAAATGTAAATTATCAATTCTAACATTGAAGAGATAGAATTATCTGTAAATTGGCAATTCTGACACTGAAGAAACTTTCAGAATTATCTGTACATCGTCGTCTGCTTTAGAAATAACAGCTTTAGAAATAGCTCGTAGAAATCCAACGGCATAATATAAATGGCACACAACCGGAAACGACACGAAGCCCTTATAAGACACCGTATATATTCATGAATGCAGCCAACCCACGGCCAATGCCCTTCTTGGACACCTTAGATATTTTTGAATATCACCTACCGACCATGCACGTCATACGCAGGTCAAAGCCTCGATGAACTGCTATAAATCTTGTATATTTAGTTCACAGAATGCGGTGATCTAAACATGATAAATAATACATACATATATAGATAAATCTATATAAATGCATATATATATACATATATAATATACTCATATATACATATATACATATACTCATATATACATATATATGGGGTACGTATATATGCATATACGTATATACATGTATATACATTATTTACACACAGCTTCAACGAACTGCTATAGACATATATATATATGCAGTGTGTCCAGAAAAAAGGAATCACTCGATAAACTGGAATAACGTGAGTAGAGATTTATGAAATTTAAATTGAACCAAAAGTTCATGTCTACTTATTAAATAATTAATCATTTTTATAGTTTATGAACAGTCCCTTTAAGAAGACTTCATATTATTAGGCCCTGCGTGATTATTTTCGCAAACGCTCACCCATAATGGCTTTCAGTGAAGAAGAAGAAATTGATAATAGTTCTTTTCGTCACAATAAGAGGCATAGTGCAAAAACTCTTGCTTAAAGAATTGCCTAATGAAAGCCAGATGACTGTAGAGAATTGGAACTGGCTACCAGAAGAAGTATTATCTGCACCAAGCTTGAACAGTTTCAGAAAAACATGACAGTGGATGGAGACTGTAGAGATATAAGCACTGAAAGCCAAAATAGCTTACTTTGTCTATAAACTATAACTGTAACTTCAACTGCATGAGGCTGAATTAACAAACTCCTTCAAGGGTTGACCTAACCGGATCTTATCAGTGTCAGCATTAATGGAACTTAGCGAGAGGTTCTTTTTTTCTGGACACTGCGTATGTATGTGTGAGTGTATGTGTGTGTAAGTGTATGGGTGTGAGTGTGCGTGTGTGTATATGTGTGTGAGTGAGTATGTGTATGAATGAATGTGTATGCGTGAGTGTTTGTTTGTGTGGCTTGGTATACGTCATTTGACATGAATGCTTTTAAAATATCCTTAAACTGCTCTACATAAATATCCATCCTTGATACTTTTTCAAAAGCAGATAGAAATCCTACTCACAGCCATCACCAACTCCGCATCTTCGATCCTTCTCCTCCCTCGACCATCTCCGTCGATCTCTGTCTCAGCAGCCGATAGATCGCAGGCCCCGTCTGAGGTCATCATCTGACGAAATGGACTTCCGAAGGGGGAGAAAGGAGGGTCGGTCGAATGCCACTCCTAAGTCCAAACCCGGATCCGATCTAAGACGACAGATACTTGGATTTCTCATCCGTCTGTTGACTGTCACTGGATCCTTAGCTGAAGAAGGTTCGCTCCTTCATCTTCATCACACACATACTTACAAACAAACAAACAAACAAACTTTTTGTTTAATCTCCTCTTTCGTCCTTCATTATGAATCTCCGTATCTCCTTCCTTTAATATTCCCCCTCTTAACCTTCGTCTCTCACTTCCTTTCTTCCTTCCTTTCTTATTTCCTTTCTTTCTTATTCCTTCTTTCCATCTAACCATCCCTCCGTCTATCTATCCATCTCTTCTTCTTTCCTTCCTTCCTTCCTGCCTTCCTTTCATCCATCTATCCATCCATCTATCTATCCATTCATCTCACATTTTCCCTTCCTTTCTTCCTTCTTTCCTTTCATATTTTCCTCCTTTCTTTCTTCCTTTCTGCTATCTATCTACCTACCTATCCATCCATCTATCTATCCCTCTTCCTTCCTTCCTTCTTCCTTTTCTTCCTTCCTAATCCTTCCTTCTTGCGTTTTTTCGTTGCCTTCTTGTCACTTCGCTTAATAACTAATTCTTTTACTCCTTACAAATCCATAGTTACTTAGAAACTCTGCTTTGGGAGTGTCTGAAAAGGCGTTACACAAATGATCAGATACATTTGGCGCCATGTAAATGCTCAGATACGTACACTTGTTGAAGAAAAACTGCGTCGATCAATTGTCACTGGATAAGAGGGTTGTTGCACCTCCCCAAAAAAATTTCATGCAGAGAATTAAGGGATTCGCGGTTTGGACAAAAAAATTCCCTTTAATCCAAGTCACATAGCATGTTTGATTAATGATACCCAGAGTGAGCAAAGCCCAGGGGAGCCATAAAAGGGTTGTTCTAGGCAAAAGAGAGTCGGGGAATAGCGTGTTGCGGGCGAAAGGTTAGGATCTTACCCCCAGGAGAAAAGGGGGTTTTGAGACTAAGAGATGGAGCGATGGATATGAGAGAGAACTGGAGAAGATTGATAGCGTGGCTGAAGTTGTTTCTCGGAGCAAATGTCCTGTTTTATGCTCGCATTTTCTGGCAATTGCTGTCGCAATCTGTAGCTTTCTCAATAACTGTCAGTCGATGCCGTTTTCTGCCATTATCTGCCAATCGATGTCATTTTCTGACATTATCTGCCAATCGATATCATTTTCCGGTCACTTTCTGTCTTTTTGTCATTATCTGCCATTTTCTGTCATTATCTGACAATCGATGCCATTTTTGTCATCATCTGCCAATAGTTGCCATTTTCCGGTCACTTTCTGTCAATAGCTGTCATTTTCTGTCAATCATTGTAATTTTCCATCATTCTTTGTCAATCACTGCCAGTTTGTGTCATTCCCTTTCAATCAACGTCAATTTCTGTCTCGAGTTTCTGGAGAGCTTTCGCGTGTTGTACTTTGAGTCTCAACGGATCGATGAAACCAGAGAATGACTTGAATTTGCCGATCGACTGTTGATTGTTGACCCAGTCCTGTAGACATTCTACTCGACTGCAAGTCCATAGGTCGTGGGATCAATTCTCGGTTAGAACAGAATTAAGAAAATTTGACGTCTCTGACCCATAAGCAGTGACCTCAAGTGACCTCACGGAGCAGGGTCGAGATCAAGATAAACTGAAGGAGGCGAACAGTTTATGAAATATTGCTCACTTTGCATAAACAATCGGACAAAATCAGACAATGGCTAATAACAAGAGACATTAATTCCGCTGAAAGGGTTGAATTTACATTTACGTTCACATTTCCATTCACGTCTGTTACATTTACAATTACACTTTATTCAGATACTGACCTTTAGGCTTACATTTACTTTGGTATTTATAGACTACTTAGCGTTTATATGTGTATCGCCTTTATGTTTACGTTGAGTTTTGCAACTGTAATAAATATTTACATTCACGTTTACACTTGCATTTGCATCCACCTTACATCTACATTTTCATTCTCATTTACATTTACATTCTAATATACGTTTACATTTACATTCTCATTTACATTTACATTTTTATTTAGATCTACATTTACATTCTCATCTACATTCTCATTCACATTTACATTTTAATTTACATTTACGTTCTCATTTACATTTACATCTACATTTGCATTCTCATTTGTATTTTCCGTCCACTGTGAAGCCCACTCTGATTAAAACAAAGACTATTTTTCTTTTCTGAGCAATTGTAAAAGCATAGCCGCCGGCAGGCTCCGACATTTGTGCTTCATTATCGGGCAGTTTTGAGCGGTCATTAACAGAAATCCGCATTCTACGAGGGCGTAATTAGCAAACACAGGTATCAATACCTTGGGCTTCCTATTTGCCACTGCCGACCCAGGTATATTGATAACATCTGTGTTTGAACACTGCGGCCGTGCAGGAGAACGAAAAAGGCTGTGTAATGAAAACACGCCACACCCGTTAAGCAAATATAGCGCTGCGCGTTACGTGATGCGCTCGATTGGCTAACGATATGACTCATATAAAGGCGCCCGGTAATTGAGGCGGCGAGGATTCTTCTACCCAGAAAGAAACTGACCGGCTGTTATTCATTTGCCGTCCGTCTTGGTTTGTTTTGATAAGAGTGATTGCGTCTGTTGCTCTCTGTACGTCAGTGTATGCGTGGGTTGTATCTTGTGTATGCGTGTGTATCTGTCAAGTTTGTCTGTTCTATATTGTACGCGTGTTTGAGTGTATGACTGACTGTGTTTGAATGTGTGAGTGTCTGTTTTCTTATAAGCGCCTATGTTTAACTGTCTAGATAACTAGCTATTTTTATCTGTCTGTCTGTCTGTTTGTCTGTCTGTCTCTCTTAATATCTCCCCTTTCTACCGCTCTCTCCTGTCTGTCTGTCTATCTGTCTGTCTGTCTGTCTCCCTCTCTCTCTGTCTCTGTCTATCTCTCAGCCTGTTTCTCTCTGTCTCTGTCTGCCTGTCTGTTTGTCTGTCTTTCTATCTCTCTGTCTTTCTGTCTGTCTCCGTGTGTCTCTTTTCACCTCTATATCTGACTTCCTCTCTCTGAACTATTGTTTGTCGAACTATTCCAAGCCAACTCATCTCTTTAAAATTACACATTCTTTGAAATCAGTGACCTTGAACAGCGGTCCGAAGGACTACTGCTACTACGAGTCCTTCGAGGGCTACTGCGCCGACCGTGAGGTCATCCTGATGGTCAAGGCGCTCTACGGACGAATGCAGTTTGGTCGCTGCGTCAAGACGAACTTCGGGTACATGGGATGCTATACGAGTGTCCTTGACCTCTTCGATCGTCGTTGTTCCGGAAGACAAGGTTGTACCGTAGACGTCATTGAGCCGACCTTCGACAACATCCGGCCGTGTAACATGGAACTCAAGAGCTACCTCGAAGCAGAGTACAGATGCATCAGAGGTAGGGCATAAGCTGCATCAGGCGCTATATAAATGCATAAGGCTGCATTAGTGTTGTTGTTATTATGAAAAAGATTTTTGTAGGGCAGTGACAAAACACGCAAATGCGATGTGACGCAAATATGCATGCAGACTTACATGCATGCATACAAATACACATACATACATGCATCCATCCGTCCAAACATACAAACATACATACATACACATACATATACATACATACAAACATACAATCAAACATACATACATTCAAACATACATACATACAAACATACATACAAACATACATACATACATACATACATACATACATACGTGCATGCATATACAGATGCATGTAACCATATTTTGTAACACATACTTAAATATATGCTTATATGCATACATACATACATATCTATATATATGCACACATATAAGCAGACAAATATTCAATCATTCATTCTGACAGACAGACAGACAGACAGACAGACAGACACATACTTGAATGCATACAATACAATTCTTTCCTGAGTATCTTACCCATCTCTCGTCTGCTCAGTTGCCAGAGGCAACGCCGCCGGATGTGACCTTATCTTCGACCGTGACCTCGACACCATGGCGATCACTTCTGCCGGTGGAGGAGGGGGCGACATAACTGACCAGTGCGGCACTGACCAGCGTCCGTGGCAGCTGCGAGTGGACACGGGTCAACGGCTGAACGTCTCCCTCTTCCAGTTCACGACCTTTCCAGTGACCTCCGAGGGACTGGATGCCTTCCTCGCGGACTCGGCCACTCCTGGCCTTACCCACCGCGACTGTCACGTGGTTGGTCAGCTGATGGAGACGCAACTGAAGCGCAGACTCAGCCTCTGCAGCTCAGTGAACGATGCAAGGGAAACTCACGTTTACATCTCGCAGACAAATCACGTTGACGTCATCTTGAGTCCAAGCCACGAAGACAAGTTTCTTCTCGTCTTCACCGGTAAAGTCACTTGCACCTATCTAATCTAATCTAATATAATCTTATGTAATATGTTCTAATCTTATCTTATCTTACCTTACCTTACCTTACCTCACCTCATCTCATCTCATCTCAGCTCACCTCGCCTGACCTAGCCTGACCTCGCCTGACCTCACCTCACCTCACCTCACCTCAGTATGTCTGTTCTATCTTGTTCTATTCAAGTCTACTCTGTCCCACTCTATTCTATTCCATTCCACTGCATTCTGTGTCTATTATGTTCTAGAGTATGTCTATTCTATTCTATCTATTACTGTACTTGCCCGTGTTGTAATCTCGTTCCAATGTGTCTGTTATCGATCTTTACAATATAATGCACATAACCTTATCAGACTTACTTACTTGCTTACGTACTTACTTACAAACTTACATACACACATACATACACACACATACATATATACATACATACATGTATACATACACACATGCATACATATGCACATGCATACATATTCACATACCTGCTTATATATACACTTCTTACTTATTTTTCATGAGCTTCCTTTTGTTGCTAACATGTTGCCTCTACGTTCTCTTGAATTATATCCTCTATTCTCAGGCGTACAATTCCTCCTCAAACTAAACCTTCCCTTTTCCAGACCTTTGCTCTCATTCCAGGGATCGGCTACTAACCCTCCTGCCTAAAAATGTCTCCGTGGAATTCGGCTTCCGTGGTCTCTTTCCGCTTCGTTGGGTATCAAACATCATATCAGCCAATCAGGCGGTTACGCGTCTCGTTACGTCACCGCGTCCATCAGCCAATCAGGCGTCACCGCGTCTAATGACACAGAAGTGATTCGGGAGGGGCAGTCCGGGCGTGACCCCCACTTGATTTGGGGAGGGTACGCCATTGAACTGTTCCTCTAACACCTCGAATCTGGTTCGGGTAAAGGTTTGCCTTTTAAACCTGTAAACAGTTTAGAAAAATGAAAATTAAAGAACTGGTAATAATAAGAAAGGTTAGAAAGTAGGAAAGTATGTAAGTATCTAGGCGCCTTTTGCTGCCAGCATGCCCACATGGGGCCCATATTGGACCCATATTTCCACGTGGGACTGGTAAATTACTTCACACAAGCCCTGCCTAAATAATGTTGAAGTTCGTTAAGAACAAAAAGTTCATTAGTAAGTACTGTACTCAGATAACTGGAAAAAGTTATCAATGACAGGTTCCCGCGTACATTTAGATGACTCTGATGGTTTTGAAGGTATGTATGTCTGTATGTATGCATGAATTTATGTATGTATGTATGTATGTTATATGCATGCATGTATGTATGTATGTATGTATGTGTGTATATATGTATGCATGTATGCATTTTTATATGAATATGTGTATGTATATACGTATGAAAGTATTATTGTATGAATGTATGCATGAATGTATGTATGTATGCATATATGTATGTGTGTATGCATGTATGTATGTGAGTGGGTGTGTATGTATGTATGTATGTATGTATGTATGCATGTATGCATTTTTATATGAATATGTGTATGTATATACGTATGAAAGTATTATTGTATGAATGTATGCATGTAAACATTCATGCAGGTATGTATGGATATATTTGAATGTGTGTATGTAGCTTGCCGTTTATATAGCGCCTTTAGGAACCTCACAAAGGCGTGTTATATCTTTAGTAGTAGGATTACGTATAGAGCGATTGAGTAAATCGGGTGGCTCCACGTAGGCGCTGGTTCCCTGCAAGCGCCCGAAGCCTGGTTCCCGACAACAAGAAAAGAATCGCGATATGTCTACTTTACGAGGCCGATTGTTTGAGAAAATCCTGTGTCTTGTTCCGGAGAAATTTTATAGACTATCCATTGGCGTCTCCGTCACTAAGTAGCGGTCTGTGTCTCTCTCCCTATGCGTCTTTGTACCTCTGCATGTCACCGTGTCTCTTCGTAGACCACCCACCTAGTGCGTCGCAGACCACCCAAGTAAACCTCTCAGATATAGGAGCGCGTAAATCTATGATGTATCTATGGGGTTATGCGACAGTTTGTAGGATGCTCGCAATCTCTGCGTCCGCAGCCGAGATGTTCCAGCGATGCTCTGCCTTTCTCTGTGCTCCTCTCTCTGTCTCTTTCTGTCTGTCTGTCTCTCTCTTTCTGTCTGTCTCTCTCTTTGTCTCTCTCTTTCGCTCTCTCTCTGTCTGTCTGTGTCTGTCTCTGTCTCCCTCCCTCCCTCTCTCTCTCTATATATATGAATATATATATATATGTTTGTCTCTCTCTCTCTCCCTTTCCCCCACTATTTCTTTGTGTCTCTTTCTCTCTTACTCCCTGTCTCTGTTTCTCGTCATTCCTTTTCTATCGCTGTGTCTTTCTTGCTCTATCTCTTTATCTCTCTCGTTCTTTCTCTTTCTGTGTCGCTGTCTCTTTCTCTTTCTGTCCTTCGTTGCTGCTCTCTGCTTCTGCTTTAGCCGCCTCTTCTTTGTATCCTTCGATCTTAATTCCAAATTTCCTTCTTTCCTGTTTCATTCCTCCATTTCCATATCCTTCTTTCTCTCTATCTGTTCCTTACATCGCGTTATCCTTCTCTTATTGAAAATCTTTGGGGAATATTGAATATATAGCATTGGTTAAACTCTTTTTAAAGGTGTCTAATATAGAACTGATATTGTCCGATGTTTAGCGATATCTCATGGCTGTCAGGGCCGTTGACGTCGACCTTATCTTACTTTACCTTCGCAATGACTGAACTCCATATATCGATTAGCTTCAAATGCTTAACAACATCTTAAGGCATCAATGGCCCTTGATATTGATTTGAAAAAAAGTAGTTTCATTGTTTACTTTGTAATTAAAGTTAAGTGCCATATTTTTAATGCTGTTGGCGGATATAGCGTCGGGCGACAGCGTTTTAAAGGTGTCTAACATGCGCACTCTCCTATAATGAGAGACATTGTATGGATGGCAGGTCGTTGACGTTGACTTTATCTTACCATATTATTAGTTAAACGCAGTAGTAGTTCCAATGTTAAACGACAACATATGGAATCAAAGGCCTTTGACGTCGCCCTCCTCCTTTATCCAGGCTTGGGACTGGCACTACCCCCAAAAACAAGGCAGTGGTGGAGTTAGTGGCGGAGTTGATGAATATAATAAATTTTGTCATCGGTTGAAAGCGTTTAGAATGTCTCTACTAAAAAAAACTCTTATCCCATGTCTTTTACTACTAGGGATTGAAGGTTTAAAAATAAAACAATTTAGAATCATTCTGCTCCATCCTATTCTATGAATGCTTTAACAAATAACCGATTAATTATTTAAACTGCCAAGCTTTCGTTTCTTATCGGATGGTAGCGTTTAAAGCAGACATGTCGAATATGGACGTTGTTTAAGTTTTGCATGTGATCACATTAATTTTCATTTAATTCATCATATCACATAACATTTCGTAATTTTACATTACACTGAATTATGTAGCGCCACATCACATTACAGTGTGTGACACGGTGGCAGATTGGTCTGAGCGCTCGCCTTGCCTTATTGTTCGGGTTCGAACCTCCTCCCTTGAGACGGTTAGGTCTACTACTTTCCTTTATGCATATTGTTGCTCAGCCCCATCGATTGATGCTTAGTCACTAGATACTGGTGTTATATATAAATGCAGAAATAGTAACGTCAGATTGGTTGTGGTTTTGTTGCCTAGTGATTGGGTGTCCAGATCTCGTGTCAGGGCCTAACGTCTGGGTTCGATATTCCCCAGACCGTTCAACGGCCGAAGTGGGCTGTCTCCATGGCGCGATGTCATGGCAACTGCTCTGCCGCGGCCGCGAATGGATCGGTCACCATGACAACTGCTCGCTGCCAGGTGAATTTTCTCAAGAAAGGAGTGATTGATTGATTGACTGATTGATTGACTGATTGAGTGAGTGAGCGAACGAGAGAGTCAGTAAGTAAGCCAGACATCATGCCGTTCAAACATTCATTCGTTCGTTCGTTCGTTCATTCATCCATTCAATTTCACTTCTAATGCGTTTTACATTCGAGTACATTACTTCTGTTTTAGTCGCCTCGCATTCTTCCACTGTTCTATTACATCCAGGAAGCATTTTCAAGATGAACTCAGGTAATAGGTCGGTTCATATTTTTAAAAAACCGTTGCATCTGCCTCTTTAACACTTTAAAATTTGGCAACGTGCGAAGGAATGGCACATTTAATATTTAATAAACCGAGTTTTAGTGCGAGCAAAACTGCCACAGGAATTTCCTTAGTAATAAGAGGAAAAACGTACGGTCGACGTCAACCGCTGTGGTAGCTACAATATGTCGTTAAACAGAAAAAATCCAGCAAGAATCAGCAAAAAATCAGAGAAAAATTCAGAGAAAATTGAATGCTCAATTTAGACACCTTTAAAATGCGTTCCACAAAAGCTATATATATTTGTTAACAGCGGTTAATAGCTAATAAACTCCCCAATGCCTTGTTTGGGGTAGTGCCAGTCCCAAGCCTGGATAAAGGGGGAGGGCGACGGCAACGGCCTTTGATGCCATAAGCTGTCGTTAAACTGAGGAACTACTACTACTACTAAACCAAAAATTAATGTTGTCAATCAGTGATTAATATTACACGCAGTAGAAATGTCCATTTAGACACCTTTAAAACGCTTCAGTCTAAGCCATTATATTCATCAGTCACGCTGTGTTGTTTAGATTGCTTATATGCCTTACAACCATAAACGTACAATTTTATCCGATCGACGTCAACGGCTTTTGATGCCATAAGATGCCGTTAAACATTTGAAACTGCAACGTTGCTTAGATATCGTCTAAGCAATGCAAGTGAATACAATACTATATGAGTGATGAGCTGTAGTTTTGAAATAGCCATCAAACATGGAAGGCAATAGTCTATGTTGATATCAATACATAAACACAGAAATTTGAAGCCAAATAATGAAGTTAATTTTAAAGATATTTAGCTTAACGAAACATTTTTCAGTATCTGTTCCTTGCAAAGTTTTGGCAAAACCAGAAAGACATTTGAGGCGAGAGGGATAATCAGAGGCCCATAAAAGGTAAGATTAGGACAAGAATCAGGATAGAATCTTTTAGTGGACGAGGAGTGTTTTCAGTTTTTTGAGCGAAAGACTTGCACAGAGATTGCAAGAGGTGAAGTGTTGGTGAGTTCGTACGATGGGTCAGTCAATTGCAAACGGAAGACTCGTTTATTTCACCACGTTTATTATTACCCATCACAGCCTAATTCCTGGTTTCTCTGACCTATCGACATCTCCATCGGGTAAAGATTTCTTTTAACAAAATTATGCTTCATCTATTTTTTCAGTATTGGTGGCTTTGATTGTCATCGGCGTCTCGGCTACAATCAGCGTTTGTGTTCTCGCCACAGGGCTTTTCCTCTTTAAAAAGTCAGTAATCGTTTTAATTCTTTAACAGTAATGTAATGTATATGGAAATTTAATTCAGGTCTAGAGAAGAATGGTCAGATAGCGCCTTTATGCGTGCATATATGTATGTATGTATGTGTATATGTATGTATTGTAATTGTAATTGTAATCTGACATTTATAAAGCGCCACTTCAAGAATAGACTCATCAGAAGCGCTCCCGACCCGAACCAGTGAGACCACTGGCAAATAACACAGACTTCAGGCGCATGCGAAACTGCGGAAGAGACAAACTGAGGAATACTAGCCGGAGCTCTCGGGAAAGGCGATTCCAGCTATTGGGTCCAACACAGGCAAAGCTTCTAGACTGCGCTGTAGCAGTGCGCATACGAGGGACAGTCAGAAGTCCAAGGGAGGCCGACCGGAGAGTGCTACGGCCTGGAATCAAGGAGACCGAAATGCAGAAGTCCCTAAGATATGATGGAGCAGAGCCAACAAGACAATTACGCATAAGCGTTAGGATCTTGAACTTGATACGCTGCTGAATGGGAAGCCAGTGTAGAGTGTCCCGTATAAAGGAAGTTATATGGCCATACGTGGGGGCGCCTCCAATAAGACGGGCAGAAGCATTGAGAACAGATTGAAGCTTGGAAATATTGGCAAGTGAGAGTCCAGCAAAGATAGCGTTACCAAAGTCCACCCTAGTGCAGATAAGGGCGTGAATTAGAGTAGTAACAGCATGAAAGGAGAGGGAGCGGCGGATGGTACGAAGCTGACGCAGGTGGTAAAAGCATGAGCGGGAGACACTGTTAACATGATCGGTCAAGAATAGTTCCCGGTCCAGAACAACCCCAAGATCACGGACTTTGGAACAGAATAGATTGTCCGGAAACCTCTGGCGTAAGGATGATGAATCAATCTTTGCCAGCTGAGCACGACCACCAAGCCAAATGAACTGGGTCTTAGCAGAGTTCAGTCGGAGGCGATTAGAGGACATCCAGAGACCAAGTATGTATGTATGTATGTATGTGTATATGTATGTATGTATGTATGTGTATATGTATGTATGTGTATATGTATGTATGTATATATATGTGTTGGCCTATGTGTGCATGTATTCGTGAGTTTACATATGTATGGGATCCTGAAAGGCGCTGTAAGTCTAGACACGTAATTACACAGATATATATACACACAAACATACATTTTACTGGGTTGATGTAGAATTTTAGATGAAGCGCTATATAAATGCTGTTTTCATTTCAAGGACTCTGATGGTGATGGGAGTGCCCCTGAATAATTTGTTCTGTAAGAAGTGCCATATAAATATACCAACACTATGCATTTACTGAGGTGATGTTCCAAAAAGCGCTACGTAAATGCTGACTTCATTTCAACAAGGCGCTATATGTCACTGATATAGTTAGATGTCGCTAAACACTGGAAAATTAAAATGGTCTGATTAGACACCTTTAAAAGCTTTTCACCTTTGCTATATATCCTTCATTCAGCGTTTTGAAAAAGGAGAGTAGTACTACTACTAGAGAAAAAAGAAAAGTTCGCCACTCCCTTGTTTGGGGTTAGTGCCAGTCCCAAGCCTGGACAAAGGAGGAGGGCGACGGCAAGGGCCTTTGATGCCATAAGCTGCGTTAAACTGAGGAACTAACTAACTAATGGCGCGTTGTTTGGGGAGTGCCAGTCCCAAGCCTGGATAAAGGAGGAGGGCGACGGCAACGGCCTTTGATGCCATAAGCTGTCGTTAAACTGCGGTACTAAAAACTAGATGATGGTCTGCATAACAACAAATTATTTTTTAGTTAGATAGGGCCGACGTTAAAGGTCCTAGCGGCCAGAAGATGTCGCTAAACACTAAATAATTAAATGGTCTATTTAGACACCTTAAAAACGATTAAATTAACCCCGCCACTGCCTTGTTTGGTGGTAGTGCCAGTCCCAAGCCTGGATAAAGGAGGAGGGCGACGGCAACGGCCTTTGATGCCATAAGCTGTCGTTAAACTGCGGTACTAAAAACTAGATGATGGTCTGCATAACAACAAATTATTTTTTAGTTAGATAAGGCCGACGTTAAAGGTCCTAGCGGCCAGAAGATGTCGCTAAACACTAAATAATTAAATGGTCTATTTAGACACCTTAAAAACGATTAAATTAACCCCGCCACTGCCTTGTTTGGTGGTAGTGCCAGTCCCAAGCCTGGATAAAGGAGGAGGGCGACGGCAACGGCCACTGATACCATAATCTGTCGTTAAACAGTGGAACTACTATTAAAAACCATTTTCACGTATGCTATATATTCTTCATCTGCGTTTATTAGTACCAACTAACTCTGCCACTGTCTTGTTTCGGTGTAGTGCTAGTCCCAAGCCTGGATTAAGGAGGAGGGCGACGGCAACGGCCTTTGATGCCATAAGCTGTCGTTAAACTGAGGAACTACTACTATTAGTGCCAACTATGCTCAAGAGATCCTTTTGAATTCCACTTATTACAGGATGAATCTGCAAGGATCGAATTCGTCGGACCACCGTCGTCATCTGCTCAACCTCTTCAGCCGGCGACACCCTTCGCTGCTGTCCAACCACCCGGCCCTACCTCCTGACGACTCCACCCGGTGCGACCCCCTATCCCACCACCATCGCCTCACCGACTGCCCTCAGTACCTCCAGCCGTCCGTCGTTGGCGCTCAACGAGGCTCCTCTTGCCTCTGGCCCGGCTCGGTCTCCCCGTCTCGACCGAGTGTCGACCGATGTTCCCGGGCGATGGAGCCGACGTCGGGCGACGTTCACGGCCGATGTTCGCGGCCGATGGAGTCGGTCGATCAGGACCTTTTCGTTCTGAACGACAATGCGGCTAACGACGGCGTTGATCTGTTTAAAGGGGGGCTTCTGTTCGGCCCAACGTCGCCAGGTGGAGCCACTGCCTGCCCAGAATGCCTGGCGGTGGGTCATCCGGTGCGATGGGATGTTGACGTCATTACTTCGACTGATTCCCAGGAGGGTGTGTAATAGAATGTCCTCCCTAAGAAGACTGTACAAGACTGATGAGGATTTTATCATCGTCGTCGTTCTCATCGTCGTCGAAGTCGACATAATGATGTGTCATCATCATGATCATCATCATGATCATCATCATCACCACCACCACCACCATCATCATCATCATATGGTCGTCGTCATTTTCATCGGCCGTCATATACACAACCAGCATAAAACGGCACAGCATAGCATAGCATACAGTAGCATAACATAATATAGCATAGCATATCATGACATAATATGGATTTTAAGTTTTTCAGGAGACTTTTCATCGGAACCATTAAAAGTCATTTCACTATTGTTAATGACTTTTCTCTTTTATTCTGGATCCATTACCGCAAGAGAAGACCCAGGTTGTGTAAGGGATTTCAGGAGCCACTCATATTGAAGACAATGGCCTTTAAGGTTACGAACTGTTCGATATCTGTGTTGTTGGACTTTGTTCAACTGGCGATTGTAGTAGTTCCTCAGTTTAACGACGTCTTATGGCATCAAAGGCCGTTGACGTCGCCCTCCTCTTTTATCAAGGTTTGGGACTGGCACTACCCCCAAACAAGGCAGTGGCGGAGTTACTGGCGATTGAAATGAGTTTAATTGTTACATTGTGTCGGTCTAAAGCGTTTTAAAGTTGTCCAGATGGAATTTAAACGACATCTTTTGGCTACCAGAGCCGCTGACATCTACCTCATCTTATTGATGTATGCTGTATTATTGAGACTGTAGCAGTAGTTTCCGATTAACGACATCTTACATTACCTCTTATTACTAAGGAAATTACTATCGTAATCGTAATTGTAAACTCGAGAGTTTTCTACAGTGCCCAACGAAAGCTAATTCGCGGGAACCAGCTTATTCACTGGCGCTCAGTCAAAGCAAAATCCATAGGCAGGAAGGGTTCGGTTCCAGGTCAAGATCCAAGAGTCAGGCAGGCAGTCAGTCAGACGGGTACGGTGGGCGGTGTTTGGAATTGTATCTGCGAGATACATAAGGGGAACAAGAGGCCGTTGACGTCGACTGGAAAAAAGATTGAACAGTTTTCTGCAGCTTTTTCGATCGATTGATGATTCGGCAATTTGAGTGAACATTGTGCCAAACGGAAATACGATTACATATAGCTTCAGGAACAAACCATTTAAAGGTGTCTAATTAAAGAATTGTATTATCTGGCTTTTACAATATTTTATAACGGCTGTTAGGACGATAAACGTCGGCCTTATTTACCCTAGAATAAACTGTTAGAAATAACATTGCAATTAGATCCAATAAACTCATCTAAAGAACGCACAGCTTAGGTGAAAGTGTTTTAAGGTTGTCTAAATGGAGTTTTATTAACGACATCTTCTGGCTACCAGGGCCGATAAAATTGACCTCGTGTTATTGATTTAGAGGGATTATACGCGCTGTGTCGGCTGTGCGATTAGTTAGTTCCTCAGTTTAACGACAGCTTATGGCATCAAAGGCCGTTGAGGTCGCCCTCCTCCCTTATCAAGGCTTGGGACTTGCACTGAACGACTAAATTTAGTAGCATTGTTTCTTGGAATCTAATTGGAATTTGTCACGGTTGAAGAAGAAATATAGCTTAGGTGAAAGGCATTTTAAAGGTGTCTAAATCGAGCATTCAATTGTCCAGTGTTAGTGACATCTTCTGTCTGCTAGGGCCGTTGACGTCGAACTCATCTTACCTTATTTAACCCTACCCGAGGCCCGGGTTCTTCACTCATCCACGTTTATCCACCGTAGGCTACCCGTCTGTCTTGTGGACTGGCCATCTGGATATTGGCCTGATTGCGGCTTGGCTTTGGTGCGCCATCAGTTGATACCTTGTGCATTGAACACCGGCGAATTAGAAGATACTAATTATTATTATTACTAATTATTATTATTGTTATTAGGTCTCTGGTATTTACAGTATGTAAGTACGCAAGATCAACAGAGTCGACGCGGGATGAGGGGGACAAGGAGTGGGAAGTAAAATTGTCGTCTCCTCACCCAAAAGTTGGAGACTTGCCTCTCCTCCCCTTCTGACGCCCTTGAACATCCCAACTGGAAGCCTGTAATGTTGGAGAGGGGTTACTAAATAAACATTCACCGAGTTGTTTGGCAAACGTGTGAGAAGGGAAATTCAATCAGTCCAATAAAAAAACTCACGCCTCTCCCGTGTGGTGGGGCTATGCTGGGGCACAGGCTAGAGCTCGGCTTCAGGCTTTGATGCGGAGACTTGTGCGTCTCCGCTATCTTCCTGGGAACTCCCCAACGTTCGACGAACTCTGTGGCACAGCTGATGCTCGTCTCTTTAAAGCAATCTTGAACAACCCAAATCATGTCTTACATCAGCTACTCCCACCAATTAAAACCCTCAGTTATTCCCTACGGCCCCACACCCATGATCGTATTATTTCTCCTGCTGACAATTTAACGCGTAAATGTCTTATTGTTAGGATGTTGTATGAATATTAAGTTTTCTTGTGTTCTTAAATACTTGTAAACCGATGTGCGATTAGCTACTGGTTAATAAAGAATATACTTACTTACTTACTTACAATTATTTTGAAAGTACGTAACAAGCGGCGCATAACTTTGGAACGAGACCAAAGCTCAGATATTAGTAACGTCACTGATTCTTGCAGTCCATGTCGTTGACATCCTCTGTCGGCGTATGGGCGGCTTTTGGCATTTATCCGATCGTGGAGTGATTTAAGAAATCAGTTTTAGGTAACTAAGCAGATAAATCGTAATTGAAATCTTTAGTCGCCTTTGCGTTGCTGGTTATGATTTGTGGTGTTAGTTGCGTCATCGCTCGTGACTCGATGTGTTTAGGCCTTAAGTTTTTTGTACTAAAGTTAACATCATGGTTTTCGTCGTCGTAATCGTCATCATCATCACGATCATCATCATCATTGTCTTCGTCATCATCATCCTCATTGAATTAAGTTTCATTATTGTCATCATGAACAACTTCCGGTACCTTTAAATTCACTAAAAACTACATTATTATTGACAGTGTCATTTTTATCGTTACGATCAAATTATTATTCGCATCTGGTATTTTAAAAAAATTCCTGTGATCCATACGTCAACCCAAAACCCGAAACCTGCAGTGTCAGATGATTAATCAGACTTATTTTAAAATTGACTTATAAAAGTTTTTATTTCAGTTTGGTGCTCTACTCTGCTTAATCGACAATGCCCCAGTCACCTTCGTGATTTTTCTCGGATACCCGACCTCTCCAAGATGTACCTTTCCCCGCAGGCCGGTATGATCAACCGGCGGCGATTTCAGATCTGCAAGATCATTATCGCGACGTCTCTCGTCTGGTTCATGATCGACGTTTTCCTGCTCATGTACTTCACAGACTGCGGCTCAGTCGTTAAGAGCGAGGACTGTGAAAATAGCGTAAAAACAAACAGGTCTGAACGCCAAGCACCGATTGTCGAGACCCTTATCGCAAGTCGTCAGGTGCCAGTAGTCACCAGGATGAATGCACTTGCCACTAAAGGTGAATATATTCATCCAAGTTCTAATCTAATCTAATGACTTCTATAGCGCTGTTATCACAATGCCCAAGGCATCAGTCGATGGTTGCTTCAAGTCAAAATCGCAATCCAAAATCATAATCCGTTGAAGAAGCCGGATTGACTTCCAATGGGTCAGAGAAACCAGAAGCCAAGCTACGGTGGGTAAACAAGTTGAAAGAGATGCGTTTTTATTTTTGAGAGCTGAATGACATCAAAGAATTGAATTGTTCAGGTTGAACAAGAACAAGAAGAGGAAGAAGGAGAAGTGTAATGAAGTGTTAATGACTCCATTTGCACCTGGACCAGTACAAACTCGATTTCTGTCAAGGTCCAGTTTTCTCTGTACATCCCTTACAGAGGTGAACTCTGAACCTGAGCTTTTGTAATAAATTCTGACGATATTTGTCATTTGATGGCAGTTGTATGTTTCTGCTTAAGTGTTCACAGGCTGTAAAATTCACCAGATGGGAACAACAGCTTGTCAGCCACTCAGATAATGTGTGTGTGTGTGTGTAGGTGTGTTTTTATGTGTGTGTGTAGGTGTGTGTGAGTGTGCTTTTGTGTGTGTGAGTGATATTGATTACATGTATACTTATATTTTTTCAATCAATATTTCCATAATATTTATACAAATCATTTTTTGGTTTTTTATACCAGTGACTCTTGTGAGTGCTATTCAAAGTATTTTACTGATAAGTGTTTTAAGTTCTGGTATGTGTTGCTGATTTCAGTGGCACCGCTACCCTCGAAGGCAGTTCCAAGGCCTGGAGACGGTGGAGTAGCGGTAGCTATTCCATCCGAGAGACAGAACGAGATGAAGCAGCTCTTCCAAATCAACCAGTTCAACCTATTGGCCAGCGATCTCATGTCCCTCAATCGATCTTTGCCAGATTACAGAATGGATGGGTAAAGCAGTTTTCATTGTCTGATGGTGCTCAGTGTCTGGTTAAAGCAGAAATTAATGTGGCTAGAGTTCATACAGACTCACCAACACTTCACCTCTTGCAATTTCTGTGCAGGTGTTTCACTCAAGACTGAAAACATTCCTTTTCCACAAATCGTATTCTAATTCCTACTCTTCCCCTTATCTCACTTTCCGATTCAGTTCCAAACAGCATCTGTCTGCCTGGCTGATTCTTAGGTCTTGACCTTGAACCGAACCCTTCCTGTCTATTGATTTTGTTTCAACTGAGCGCTTGCGAATAAGCTAGTTCCCACAACTTAGCTTACATTGATTGCAGTAGAAATCTCGATCTTACGATTACGATTACAATTATTCTTCGTGATAACCATAGTAAAAGAGGAGCACTTGCTTACACACCTTTTGAATCTGTCATACGCCATATAAATAATCAATCCCGCAAGAGACTTTTTTCGAGATGCAACCACGGATGTGAAGTTCACTTTCTTATGCATAATTGACCTATTGGAATTCGACCCGGCTTCTACAACGGATTATGATTTTGGATTGTGATTTTGACTTGAAGCGACCATCAACTGATGCCCTGGGCATTATGGTAACGGCGCTATAGAAGTCTTTTTAGATTAGATTAGACCCCTAGGATATCATGTAGACAGAACCTATGTAATCGTGATGTTCTCTAGCAAGTTTTCACTGTAGTCGATTGATGGTTTTAGGTGCAAGAAGCGGTTTTATCCAGTTGCTGATCTTCCCGACACGAGCATTGTCATCGTCTTTCACAATGAAGCATGGTCAACGCTCCTCCGGACTGTCTGGAGCATCATCACACGGTCGCCAAGGCGACTTGTCAGGGAGATTATTCTGGTCGATGATGCCAGTGAGAAAGGTAGATGAGTTGTTACTACTCATCAGAGTTCTCTCTGGGTCAGTCTCACTCTGTTTCCATTTCTCTCTGTTTTTGTGTCTCTTTTGGTCTCTGTTTTACTCTGTCTGTCTGTCTCTCTGTCTTTGTTTCTGTCTGTTGCCTGCTTCCCTCTCTGTCTTTCTCTCTCTGTCTTTCTCTCTGTCTCTCTCTCTGTCTCTGTCTCTCTCTCTGGTCTCTCTGTCTCTCTCTATCTCTGTCTCTCTCTCTCAGTCTGTCTCAGTCTCTCTCTCTCATTGGTCAGGGGGTTCAAACTGTATTTTTGACAATTTTTCATTTTACTTTGTAGAATTTCTCGGCAAAAAGTTGGATGCCTATGTGTCCCAGCTTCCTGTTTCAACATACGTTGTTCGAATGGGAGTCAGAACAGGGTTAATCAGAGCAAGGTTACGAGGTCAGTTTCCTGCTGGGGCTGGGTTGGAAACGCCTCTGGTTAATCAACTTGAGTGGGTGCTATATAAATGCTCTGAATGAATGAGTGAATGTTAAGAGCCTCAAAAAGCACGGCCTGTGCCTGGCCTAAATGGTGTTTGTTAAAGTAAAGTAATCTATGAAATTACGATTACGTAACATCCATTTATCAACCATACTTAAAATGTCGGGTGTAAAAGCACAATTCAGTTGCATTTTATTGTTTATCCTGTGTTGTCTGAATCTGAAAAGAGATTATATCGTGTTGCTGTACGATTGATTTTCATGAAGGTGCGAGTCAGGCGAAGGGAAAAGTGATTACTTTTCTTGATGCTCACTGCGAATGTACCGATGGCTGGTTGGAGCCACTGCTTTTTGAGATCTACAAAAACAGGTCTGTTAAAGCACGTTATAACTTTTGCTTTTACAGCGCAGCTTCTGTTATTGAGCAGATTAAAGCACGTTATAACTTTTGCTTTTACAGCACAGCTTCTGTTATTGAGCAGATTAAAGCACGTTATAACTTTTGCTTTTACAGCGCAGCTTCTGTTATTGAGCAGATTAAAGCACGTTATAACTTTTGCTTTTACAGCGCAGCTTCTGTTATTGAGCAGATTAAAGCACATTATAACTTTTGCTTTTACTGCGCGGCTTCTGTTACTGAACTGATTTGTCTGTTAACAAGCACTTGATTTTTGCAAGAATTCTGTTATAATTTTTGCAGGAGCAGTTTAACACTGATTTGGTTTGAAAGTATTGTCGGTTAAAAAGGGTTGGGTTTCCTGAATTGGTAAATTACCCTGTTAGCTTAGGGTTGTATACCAATATGTAGATATTTTCTGTATAATTTGAATTTACTTTTTTAAAACAAAATCTGTCTAATCAGTGACCTTATTTACTGGGAGGACTTGAATAGTCTGACCAATCCTGGGCTGTGTTACTTATGGAACTTGGATAGTCTGACCAATCCTGGGCTGTGTTACTTATGGGACTTGGATAGTCTGACCAATCCTGGGCTGTGTTACTTATGGGACTTGGATAGTCTGACCAATCCTGGGCTGTGTTACTTGTAGGACGTCAGTGGTCTGTCCAATCATAGATGTGATCAGCGATGACACGTTTGAATACATCGCTGGGTCGGATATGACTTGGGGTGGATTCAACTGGAGACTGAACTTCAGGTGGTACGGGGCTGCTACTCGTGAACTGGAACGAAGGGGTGGCGACCGCAGTCTACCCATGAGGTAATTTCATCTATAAGTAAAGTATCCCATATCCCACAAGTGACACAGGGATGTAGGGGAGGCGCTGCAGGGAGACGCTGATTTCCTTTTCTTGGGCCTTGAGCCAGTAATGGACGAATCCCTAGGTCCTGGACACAGGGCCAGTGCATCGCAGGACTTGCTGTTTACTTCCAAGCTTATGCCGTTACCAAATTCCACTGCTTGGTGACAGAGGCTTGCTGTGCGCAAACAACTTGCCCAGGGTTGTTACACGAAGTCGAACCCGCAACTACGTGATCATTGGCCATACGCATTACCAATAGACTACCATTCTGCTTGATGGCATGCATCATTGTTAGTCTCTCTGCCTCTGTCTGTCATTCTATATATGCCTCTGCATGTCATTGTCTGTCTTCCTGACTGTGAAGTTAATGGTTGTCTTTCGTTTGGTCGTTAGAACGCCCGCAATGGCTGGTGGGCTTCTGTCCATTGATCGGTCCTACTTCTACGAGATCGGGGCCTACGATTCAGGAATGGACATATGGGGTGGAGAAAACATCGAGATGTCATTCAGGGTGATTGCTTACTTACCTGCTTACCTTTGAGTGCTTACTTACCCATCTGATTCCATTTTTGTGTATACTTTTGTACTTGTTTACTTGTGAGTATGTATTGCCCATGTGCTTACCTTAGTGTTATTATTATTTCTGCATTTATTTGGTGCCACTATCTAAAGACTAAGCATCAGTCGATGGTGCAGAGCAACTGTGGGTGAAGGACTTGCTCGAGGTCCCTACACTGAGGCTGTCTCGAGGAGGATCGAACCTATGCTCTCTGCAGGGATTACAAGCCAAGCACCCTAATCAGTAGGCCACCTTGCTCACCTTTTTGCACCATTATATGATGGTTCTTCATTACTGAGTGGTGCTGTATAAATGCAGAAACATGATATTTAATAATTATAATTGTCAATTTGTGATATATAACATATTATTTGATATATTATTATTTTATATATTATTAAATATATAATTATAATTATAAGAAATTACTGTCCTGTAAAAAAAGCCTGCTTACTTGGGATTGCTTCTTGGTGGGCTGTGTCTGCTAGAGTTAAGTCATTAAGTGTCTGCTAGAGTTAAGTCATTAAGTGTCTGCTAGAGTTAAGTCAGTAAGCAAGTTATGCATTGTTAACATGCCATGTGTTCATAAGTTGAGCAAGGAATTGTTGCCATGGATGGGTCACAGCGATCAGACAACAAATGTAGAACAATACAAATAGGTCTTAAGCCGCTTTAGGAATATTGGCAGCATGATATTTTTGTGAGAAATGTAAACAGATAGATTATTCCACTTTGGAAACTTTAGTTAAGTTTGTAAATTTCCACTTAATTTACTTGTGTAAAATTTCTAGTTACTTTTTCTTGGCCGAATTTTATTCTAACTGTAGATTTCCAGTTTAACGTTTTAAATTTTCATGTCAACTGCCTTTGTAAATTTCCACTAATATTTCTTGGGACTTGGAGGTCATATTTCTGATGTACTTATTCGTTGATTTTTACAAGTTGTTCTGTTTATGGTTCTCAATGTTTCCTGTGTCCCAGCTTTTATGTGCATTTCTGAATTTTGTAAGGAGGGCATCTTCAAATTATAGTAGTATTGTACTGTATTCATTGTTGTAAATCGTTTCTTTCCCTTTTGACCGCAGGTGTGGATGTGTGGGGGTGAGATCCTGATAGTGACTTGTTCACGAGTGGGGCACGTCTTCCGAAAGGTTTCCCCGTACAGTTGGCCGGGTGGCGTTGAACGGATTCTCAACCACAACACACGCAGAACGGCCGAGGTCTGGATGGATCGGTACAAGGAATTCGTCTACCGAATGAATCCAGGCACGTTTAAAACGTTTCTTCCATTATTTATTTATTTCTGTATTATGAAAAAATTTATATGTATGTTTGTAGCCTGTTGTGTTATTATTATTGTTGTTGTTGTTGCCTCTGTTGTTATTGTTGTTGTTGCTGTTGTTGTCAGAGAAGACAGTCTGTTGTAAATAAAGATGTTAACTGTGTCAATAATAATAATAATAATTATTATTATTATCATTTATTTAGTGTTTAACTTACTCGATCTGTCCTGTGTGTGTGAATTTTTTGTAAATATTTTCTCGTAGCCATGCAGAGAATTGAGGCTGGAGACGTTTCCGAGCGCGTGGAGCTGAAGAAATCGCTGAAATGCCACAGCTTTGAATGGTACCTCGAGAACATCTTTCCAGAGTCGTGGATTCCAGCCAAATACTACTCTCTCGGCTCAGTAAGCAACTGATCAGTAACATTATATTGGGTTCTGCTTTAACATTTTGCGGAAATTTTTCATTCTAAATACTACTCTTTAGGCTCAGGATGTCACAATATACAGTATTCTATCTTTTTGTGTTGTATTGGTAACTTTTTTCTAATGTGAGCATAACATGTTCTTAAGTGTAACATGTTTTTAAAGTGTAGCATGTTTTATGTGTGACTAATTTTTACAGTGTAACATGTTTTTAAAGTGTAGCATGTTTTTTGTGTGACTAGTTTTTAAAATGTAACATGTTTTTAAAGTGTAGAATGTTTTTATGTGTGACTAGGTTTTAAAGTGTAACGTGTTTTTAAAGTGTAACATGTTTTTGTGTGTGACTAGTTTTTAAAGTATAAGATGTTTTTAAAAGTGTAACATGTTTTTTGTGTGACTAGTTTTTAAAGTGTAACATGTTTTTAAAGTATAAGTTCTTTGTGTGACTAGTTTTTAAAGTGTAACATGTTTTTATGTGTGACTAATTTTTAAAGTGTAATGTGTTTTTAAAGCGTAACATGTTTTTTTTGTGTGACTTGTTTTTAAAGTGTAACGTATTTTTAAAAGCATAACATGTTTTTAAGCGTAACATGTTTTTTAAGCATGACAAAGCAGGCAACGTGACAAGTTAGGCAATCTGTTATCTGCTGAGTTCTGTTTTTCCAATTTAAATTCTGCAGCATTTTAGATTGTTTTTTCTGGTGCATTAAAAATCAGTCTACTTAGCAGCTGCTCTAAAGCAGTCATTTCAGTTTATCAAGTAGATTAGATTAGATTAGATTGTATGATATCAGATTAGATTAGATGAGGTGAGAGATATCAGATTGATTAGATTAGATTGTGTTACATCAGATTGGAATATAGATGTCTAGATTAGATCAGATACTGATGGACTTATTCTTGCAGATAACGCACAAAATGTCTGGTCTCTGCCTGGACACGGGTGGCCGTAAATCTGGAGAACGGGTCATGTTGTCAAATTGCGTCAGAGTTGCCACTGGACAGGTGAGTCTCGTTGGTTCACTCCATCCACGATTAACTGATGCTTTACAAAAACGTAAAGGTAATGTAACAGTTGTCTGCATTCCTCTGTGGATTAGATTAGAGCAGTTTAGATTATAGAGCATTCTATAAAGTTAAAGTTGAAAGCAGGCAGAGGTAACACTTGTGGGCATTCATTTTCAGAAATGCCCCAAAGTGTGTTCTATAAAGTTGGTAATGCTAAAGGACGGTAAAGGTAGCAGACTTGTTTCTGCATCTCTATCTGAGTATTTGGATACAAACACACATACATCCATCCATCCATACATACATACATCGATAGGTGCATACTTACATCCATCCATACATACTTGCGTTCATAGATGCATGCTTACATCCATAGATACAGTACATACATCCAGAGATGCATATTTACATCCATATATACATCCATCCATACATACTTGCGTCCATCGATGCATACTTACATCCATCCATACATACTTACATCCAGAGATGCATATTTACATCCTTCCATACATACAGACGTACGTTTAAAAAAAGGACAATTTTCGCTTATGTTAAGGTGACTAATGACTGCCGCTTTTCAAGCGTGTTTCTGGCAAGGACGGTTTTCATGGTACTGCTTTAGGCGTTTGCTTACACGCATCGCAAGGAAGTAATCAATGACGAGGTCTGTCTTGACGCCACCCATAATGGTCCAGTGATGCTTCTCCGCTGCCATCGTCTCGGTGGAAACCAGCTCTGGTACTACGACGCTAAGGTCAGCTGCCGAATTCAGACGCCAGAGTCTAACTGAGCGTCGATTCTGCTCATCCTGATATTCTATTTTGTGCAGATGATCTAGCTTGTGAAATGTAATGGAATGTAATGAGTATATTGTAATATAATACAGTGAAATGAATGTAATATTTGCTAACGTAAGTAAGTAAGTGAGTTAGAAATGCATTTGTTAATGTGCCATTTGTCCATCGACTGAGAGTGGAATCGTAGGCGTGGGTGGGTTACAGGGTCAGACAACAAAAGCATGACGATACAAATAGGTCTTAAGACCTTTTGCTATGCGGTGTCATGTAACATAATGAATATGTTGTAACATAATGTGAGTGAATTTTTATGTGAAGTCTACATCTTAGGATTTTCATTTTCTTTGGTGATGTTAAATTTCGTTTTGCCATGTTGAATGTTATGTTATGTTAGTGTGTTATGTTATACGTTGTAGACTTCTGCGCTTCGACATGTGTCGTCCAATAAGTGCCTAAGCAAACCTAGTCTCAAAGAACCAAGATCCCCTGCCTTAGGTAAAACCATGACTATTACGTGGTGTCGGTGTACATGTATGCATGGATATATGTATGTGTGTAGGTAAGTATGTATGTATGTGTGTGTATATATGTATGTATGTATGCATGGATGTATGTATGTGGGTAGGTGAGTATGTATGTGTCTATCTATGTATGTATGTATGCATGGATGTATGTATGGATGTATGTATGTGAGTAGATAAGTATGTATGTATGTGTGTATATATGTATGTTTGTGTATGCTTATATGTATGTATACATGTATATATGTATATATGCATCTATGTCTGCTTGTATGTGTGCGTATGAGTATGTATATATGTATGTGTATATATGTATGAATATGTGTATATCTATGTAGGTATATATGTATGTATGTGTGTATGTGCATGTGTATGTGCATATGTATGTGTGAGCTTGTATGTATGTATATGTATGTATGTGTATATGTCTTTGTGTGCTTGTATGTATGTGTATGAGTATGTATATATGTATGTGTATGTATGTATAAGTATGTACATACGTATGTATGTTTACATGTATGTGTGTATGTATACATGTGTGTTTGTATGTATATGGTCATTTATATAGGACCTTTTGAGAAACGCCTGAAGACACTCCTCACAAACCTAACTGAGGTTATAGTTTGACAAGAACAAATTCACTGCAGCTGAGTGATGTTTGAAACGTTTCCACTGGTCAGCTTTTGCGCACACATAGAGCCAAACAACGGATTCTTATCCATCGTTGTATCTTTTTAGTTTCCTTGTTTTTGTAGAAGCTTGCACCGGTGACGAATCGCAGAAGTGGATACTGGAGAACCTCGACTCGACGAGTTACTCACTCTGAGTGACTCCCTCTGAGTGACTCCCTCTGAGCGACTCACACATTGTTACTTGTTTACATATCCCACTTGGTTTTGTTCGCTTTGGCTCCGGTTTATTCCGTTTAAGATGAAGTTTGGTTTATGAAATTGGAAATCGGGTTAGGGGACTTCAGATGTAATGTGTGGCGTGGGTTTGTAATCCAACGATTGTGGGTTGGTACCTGCTGAGTGGACTTTGGGTAACGATCCTGGACAGATTGTTTGCACAGATGCTTTGGCTTCTGAACTTGTGCGCATAATAAGTGCATTAAATAAATAGGTCAATTAAATAAAAATGTACCAGTAATTAGGCCATGCTTGTATGTATCCAAAAACTTATATAGCGCATTTTTAAAAACCTCTCAACGATGCTGACTGTCTACCAGTTCCAGAAGGGTGCATCTTAAGATGGACTGAGAATGTTTCTTGAACCGTTAGAGGAGGAAGAGTTCGAATTTCCAGAGGAAGACTGTTCCATTATGTAGCTCCCGTAAAAACTTCTTAACCGTGTTTGGTTTTTGGGGTCACGAACATCTGTGATGGTCAGGGTTCATTAGGAAGCATTCCTTAGGAACGTTTTGGCTTTTATTTGAAGACAATTTCCATTAGGATTGAGCATAACGTTGGTAGGAAATGATTAAAATTAATTATTTAAATAAAGAATATTACATAAGTGGCTTTATTAATTGAGTAGCAATGCACTGCGGACTGTTTGAACGGTTGTTGCGCTCATTTTGATGTGTGCGGAAATTGTGAGGCAACCAGGTGGAGTCCCAACCGATAAATTGGGCGTAATTTGAGTCATCTTTTTTGGCAGTTAACCCCATGAAAGAGGGTGTTTGTGATTATGTTGCCCTTTTGCCATTGTATCTAGGAAATGGGGAAGAAGGGAGAGGAAGATGTCTTAGTGGACCCAAAATTTTACCTCGGGAGAGAGAATGGAGGGTGGGAAGTCTGACTGAGCCCCCAAATAAATTTAAATTTACTTACATTTATTTGGGGTCCTTTGACGCTAGGCTTAGGCCGGTACACCTTGTAATGTCCTCGGGTTGTAACTTTATACTCGTTCTTAATGCTGCCTGATTGCATGAAAATATTGGAGCACCATCGGTTAATGCCTGTAGTTGAATAGTGGCGCTATATAAATTATAGAAAATTCATGTGATATTGGGGTGGTGTGGTGGAATAGTGGTAAATGACTTTGAGGTCTTTCATTGCAGTGTCTGAGGTTTGAATCCTGATGTATCAGTGATTCAGCAACCGGGAATTATCAATATTGTATATATTGAATAGTGGCACTATATAAATGATAGACATTATTGTACTTGTCTATTATTATTGAAAACTTCAGTTTTTTAGATATGTTGTTTGGTCAATGTTGGAAGCTATTCAGGTAACCAGATTTAGCAACATGCTGTGGGTTTTAGAACCTGTTACAGGTTTCTATGATTTCGTGGTTTGCGTTTTTGTGAATATTAGTAGAGAAAGTGTACAATCAACTGACTGTTCTGATAGCCTTACGTGATATGGAGAGGTACTTTTTGTGAAAATTTACTTTTTTTTGTGTAAAAAGGTACTTTTTATATGGAAACGTGCTTTTTGTGAGTGAGGTATTTTCTTAACAGCAGTGGCATTACTTTGTTCCAGAGTCTTAGTATGTTTGTGAATACTGGATAGTAAACGAGTAGGTACTGATATTGTACTGTGGTGTTTGAGTACTTATGCTTAGCAGTACTGTGCTGCTGGTGTATGCCAGTACCTGGTACTGATTTTCAGTGTGTAGTACTGCTTCTTGGTGTTACTTGTTGCGTTACACTTGTGTGATGGTGCTGTTCGCTACTGCTCATGCACTACTCTTCATGTTAGGCAGTACAGTACTGTTATTCTTGTGGAATGGTACTGTATTTATTTTTGGACATTATTAAAGGGTACTGTGTCATTGTTGAACATTAAACTTGTGCGATATGGTGGTGTCGTGGTGTTGCGAGGCGATGTAGTGGTTAACTGTGATGCTGAATTGCTATTGTTTACATATGGTGTAACCCTGTTGTAATGTAAGGCTACTGTTGGGAGCACTTGGAGGCTGAACGAAATTCGGGAACCGTGTTCTAAGCCGTGTTACGTCAGATCAAATCTACAGTGCCATTTGTTGCATTGCACGAGGTATCCATTGATAGTCGCTTGAAGGGAAACTGAAGTCACAGATCATTATCTGTTGGTGAAGTCCGTTTGAAATCCTCTGTTATGTCAGAATTTGTGTATTACTGGTACAAGTAGGATCAGTTTCCCATTTCTCTCAGCTTAAACACAACCCACCCTAACAGCTCCTCCCCCCCTTGTCTCTATGGTCTTCTGGCAACCGGACTTGGTTCTTGACACGGCATCTTTGGACAACCCCACTGACTTGACACAGCGCTCGTGAAGAAGCTGGTGCCCTGCGCTTAGCTTTTAAGTAGTGCTTTAGAAATTGCGATACTGATGTTGCAGTATATGTGATCGCTGTCTTTGTTTGTTGTATTCCACAAACTGTGGATCCCCTGGTTCTGTACAGAAACTATGATTGCTCAAGTGTAAATAGCACTGATTAGTTGAATGCTTGCCTTGTTGTCCAGAGTGTATGGGTTCAATCCTTTCCTATAGTGGTAGGATATCTCGAGGATATCTCCTTTATGCACAGTTGTTTAGGTGCAGACGCTGTGTAAATATGGGAATGTAACAAAACGTCTTCTTATGTAACCTTAGGGACACTGGTGGCATTATTTTTCTGATTTGGGGGCCCGAGAGGATGGGCAGGAGCAGCCAAGGGAACTTCAATAACCTTGAAGTCTTGTCCAAGTAAGCAAGACTAATTTTGGAAGACCCATTGTTAGGATTAAGAATTTTGTGGCCTGTTGCCGTTGTCTCTGAACTTCTGTATTAAGTCATCAGGATTTTTATTAAGTCATCGGAAGTTTTATTAAGTTGAGATTTTTATTAAGTCTTCAGGATTTTTTTATTATCTGATTTTGATTAAGTCACCAGGATTTTTACTAAGTCTTCAGGATTTTATTAAGTCACCAGGGTTATTATTAAGTCACCAGGATTTTTATGAAGTCTTCGGGATTTTTATTAAGTCTTCAGAATTTTTATTAAGTCACCAGGATTTTTATTAAGTCTTCAGGATTTTATTAAGTCTTCAAGATTTTTATTAAGTAGAGATTTTTATTAAGTCTTCAGGATTTTTATTAAGTAGAGATTTTTATTAAGTAGAGATTTTTATTAAGTCTTCAGGATTTTTATTAAGTAGAGATTTTTATTAAGTAGAGATTTTTATTAAGTGTTCAGAATTTTTATTAAGTCTTCAGGATTATTATTAAGTCTTCAGAATATTTATTAAGTCTTTAGGATTTTCGTGACTATTTTCCAGTTTTTTTGTCACCAAAATTTCTGATGACCTCAGCTTAGTCATCAGCTTAACATTATGGAAACTTTTCTGAGCAGTTTGGTTAGTTTCCCTTATTTTTAGTGATCTTTTTCGTGCAGTGAGCCATATTCAGATGTTAAGAAGTTGTCTTTAATTATAGTGGGAACTTGGAGAGACATCAAATTATCATTTGGGGTTAGGGTAGGGGTGGCCACGTAGGGGTGGCCACCTCTGTAAAGCCGGTTAGTATTGGAGGAGTTTTGGCTGTGAAACAATTTGGTTTTAGAGGGGCAATTAAGTTCTTGTAGTACGTACCAGAGTAAAGATAGAATGGTAGAATTTGAGTTTTGCAATTTGAAAGGTGTTCCTTTTGGGACAGTGGTTTAATCTTATGCGCTGGTTCTCAGCTTTTCGCCCCCGGGGCCTCTTTACCATAGTCAGACTTCAGCAGACCGGGTACACCATGTTGGTCCAGTGATTTTTATCAGAAATGAACAGATATGACTGTCAGGGTGAAGATGTTTTCGCTATGACATGAACAATAACATCTCAGATGTTCCTTCTCTGTCGCCAGACCCACTGTGGAAACAGTCCTGATGACAGTGTGATGAATGCCCATCACCAGACACGATCAAGTCACAGCTTAAGGCATGTCTTTTTAAGATGTCTTTTATGACTGTTGTTGATTTTTTAAATCGTGTACAGCGTCCCTTTCTTCTGCCTCGGCCATTCTACTGCACTATAAATTTTATTATTATTATTATTATTGTTGTTGTTGTTATTATCATCTCCAAAAACATAGAACAGATATGGTGATTCTAATTTGAAACTTTTATGGCGCTGGTGTCTAATGCACAAGGCATCAATCGATGGTGCACCAAATCAAGCCAGTCAAGTCAATATCCAGTAAGTCAATCCGACAAAACTATCAGAAAGAAACGGGCTGGAATGCTATAGACTGAACTGTGACAATGCAGTGTTATGATGAAAACAAGGAAGGACATCGCTGAAATCTTGGACTACTGTCCAATTCCAAACACCACCCGCATGCAGCCGTCTGGTTGCATGCCTGACTCTTGGATCTTGACCTGGAACCGAAGCATTCCTGCCTGTCGATTTTGTTTTTACTAAGTTCCTGTGAATAAGCTGATTCCCGCAACTTGGCTTTCATTGGGTGCTGTAGAAATCTCAAGTTCACAATTACGATCACCTGGATCACGCTTGCAGATGTGGTCCGAGACTGTAGTTGGAGGTCCCCTGTTTATTGTGAGCCATTCTGTAAAGTAACTTGTAATGTCGTGTACTATACGAACCCTTTAAGATTTTGGATGTGATTTTATTACATGTGCAGTTTTAAATTAAGTTTAGTTATTCTTTTTGTTAAGAGAACAAAATTTTTTTAACTTGTGTGGCATTGAACAAAATTTTTGCAAAAGTTTGTGAATTGTATGCTGTTGGCTCACAGATCTAAACAGTTGGTGAGTTGTAGGAAGGGAAAGCTTTTCAACAATTGTTATGATGTTAGTTGTTATGATGTTAATTGTTTTGTTGTTAAATGTTATGTTGTTATTATGTTAGTTGTTAATATGGTAATTGTTATTATGTTAGTTGTTATTATGGTAATTTTTGTTAGTTGTTATTATGGTAATTGTCATTGTGGTAATTGTATTGTTGTTCGATGTTAAAAAGGTCTTGCCAATCCTTTCGGAGTGGAGATTTATTTTATATCTTGTATTGTTCTAGTGTCTTTTAAGTGTCTGACACTTTGTATACGTATTGTTTCCGTTGTATTCTTTGTATTGTATTCTTTGTATTGGGTTCTTTATGTTGTATTATTTGTAGGCCAATGTATTGTTTGATTTAGCTATTTCTGTTTATCTTGTATACTGTATTGTACTTCATTACAGTAAGGTATTGTGTACCCAAGGGTCATTTATTCAGCGCATTTATATAGCGCCCATCCAAGATACCATCTATGTAAAATCCATAGCTGGAACCATATCAGTATCTGGCAGTGGTATTGTACTACTTTGTATTGTTTGCATTATTTTGTCTTGATTGTATTGTCTGTAATGTACTGTTCTTATGACATTGTTCTGTTCTTATTGTTCTGTTGTATTGTTGAGATGTTTGTATTGTTGATCTGTTATAGGACCTAAGTGAATGCTTGTTCTTGATTGCCGACGTTGAAACATATTGTACTCAGAAAATGAATTCTTTTAGCAATACATGCTAATGTGGCTGACGTGCTACCGGACATTGTTTTTGTTTTGTGATCAGATACTGTTATACAGTTACAATGGACACTTCAGTCAGTTTCAGTAGCAGGCCACACTGTCTGACTGTAGGCTACAGTCACTTTGTGGGTGTGTGCGTGTATGTGGGTGGGTGCGTATGTGTGAGTGCGTGCGTATGTGGGTGCGTGTGCGTGCGTGAGTGTGTGTGAGAGAGAGAGAGAGAGTAAATATTCCAATATACATGGTGGTATTATACAGAGGCGTCGATCCGTAATTAACATTGGAGGGGCCCGGGCCTAAAGTGGGGGGTCTGCGCGCAAAGCCCCTGTCGGGTTCCAGTTTTGGCTGTGAAACAGTTTGGTTTTAGAGGGGCACTTAAGTTGCTGTAGTATGTACCAGAGTAAAGATAGAATGGTAGAATTTGAGTTTTGCAATTTGAAAGGTGTTCCTTTTGGGACAGTGGTTTAATCTTATGCTCTGGTTCTCAGTTTTTCGCTCCAGGGTCTCTGTACCATAGTCAGATTTCAGCAGACCGGGTACATGTTGGTCCAGTGATTTTTATCAGAAATGAACAGATATGACTGTCAGGGTGAAGATGTTTTCGCTATGACGTGAACAATGACATCTCAAATGTTCCTTCTCTGTCGCCAGACCCACTGTGGAAACAGTCCTGATGACAGTGTGATGAATGCGTGCAAAGCCTCTGTCGGGTTCCAGAGGCAAAGCCCTTGGTATGGGGGTCAAGAATAGGCCTAATGCAGGAAGAATGAGAACTTTATCAGTCCACAGCTGTCTTTTACTGATTTTACAGCTAAACTATTGCTGGCCAACCAATGGCCGAGCCCTCATGCTCAAAATATTGCCGGAGCCCGGGCCCTGGGGGCACCCACGTGATCGACGCCTCTAGTGGTATATTTAGAAATTGGGGACAGTTTGCAACGTTATGGACAAGACTGTTAAACTCAGATTCGAACTTTGACGGCGTATGTTTCTAGTGAATTGCATTGAAGAAATGTGCCAGAACATATGGAGAAAATGTAGATTTTGTGATGAAAAAATCAGTTTCTGACGAGAGGTCAAGACAGATCAGATTAGTTTGCAATCTGCAGCTGACTTAACTTGTAACTGCCGGTGGTACAAATATTTTTACATCTTAAAAATATGTAAGTCTTGTTCTTGACCTTTAAGTATGTAGTATAATTTTCATTAGCTATAAGCTTAATGATGGTCTATCGGTAACGCGTTTGGTCAATGATCATATGATTGTGGGTTTGACGCCGCGTAACGACCCTGGGCAGGTTGTTTGCGCACAGTGCCTCTGTCACCAAGCAGAATAATTTGGTACCGGCGTAAGCTGGGAAATCAACGGCAAGTCCTACGAATCCCACTGGCCCTGTGGCCAGGACCTTGGGATTCGTCCATTGCCGGCTGTTCTGGTAACCGGACTTGGTTCTTGACATGGCATCTTTGGATAACCCCACTGACTTGACGCAGCGCTCGTGAATAAGCTGGTGCCCTGCGCTTAGCTTTTAAGTAGCGCTTTAGTATTTTTCGAGATTATGATTAATTTGTTGTGGCAATGTGCCTCCAGCTGTAATATGCTATTAGGCTTACTGGGTATTCGAACGTTTCCTGATCATCCTAGCCACACTAATATTAATCTGTTGTATTAGACATTATTTTTCTCAGTGTGTCAACTTCGTCTTTTATTTTCCCACTGGAGGCGTTGTTTTTGTGTAAGGAATGCGAACAGTAAATTATTCAGAGATTTATTCAACTTAGGGACTCTTAGTTTAAGAGGACTGCTGAGAATGTTTTATATGGCCAAACTCCGGCAGTGCCAGTCCCAAGCCTAGATAAAGGAGGAGGGCGACGACAACGGCCTTTGACGACACAAGATGTCGTTAAACATTCGACCTACTATTTTTATGACCTGAAGCAAATTCGTGCCAAGGTTCAAGAGAGTGGAACTGTCTGTGTTTTCATTACTTATTCGTAATAGCAACAAGACTTCATACTGTTTAATCGTAATCATAAACTCGAGATTTCTACAGCGCCCAAAGAAAGCGAAGTCGCGGGAACTAGCTTATTCACAGGCGCTCAGTCAAAACAAAATCGATAGGCAGGAAGGGTCAGATTCGGTTCCAGGTGGTGATCACGTTCTGCTCTACGATTGATGCAGACTTCAGACAGATTGGTGCAAACTCCCGCTAGAATTATGACCATCATACGAACTCGCCAACACTTCACCCCTTCCAAGGTCCTCTACGCAGGTCCTCCACTCAAAACTGAAACTTCCGCAGGTCCTATCCTAATTCCTGTTCTTCATCTTATCTATCCTGCAGAGCCAATACCAAACACCACCCACCTTAGCCGTCTGACCTGCCCGACTCTTGGATCTTGACCTGGAGCCGAACCTCTTCGTTAGGCGCTGTAGAAATCTCGATTTTACCATTGCGATTCTACCGTTCTACTCTACGGTCAGTTGACCGGCTGCTAAAGAATGCAGTCCTTCACAGACCCTGGTGGGTGATGGATGTCTGGACGCAACGTCGTCTACCATCTGTTGCCAACCACAATATTTGAAATCAGTCCTTATTCCCAAGACTTACCATTATTCAGCAAGGTCATCTGTTTCTCTTTCTCTGGTCATATCTTGGACTAGAACTGTTCTCGGTAAACGAGCATTCTCGGTTGCTGGACCTAAATTTTTGAATTCCCTTCCTGTGTCTGTTCGTTCTGCTCAGTCGCTTCTGTCGTTTCGTTCTCAACTTAAAACACCTTTTTCAAATTGCTTATCCACCATAGGCTGCCTCTCTGTCGTGCGGACTGACCTTCTGGATATTGACCTGATTGCGGCTTGGCTTTGGTGCGCCATCGGTTGATGCCTTGTGCATTAGACACCGGCGCGTTAGAAGTTTCTAATTGTTAATTATTATTATTACCATCTGCGAGGGAAGGAGGGAAGGAACTGCTTAGCGTTGGGATTCGTGTGTTGTGAACCTTGTTGCCTGTCGTCGCTTTTCGACGCTACGTCGTCCAAGAACTCTGGAACATATGGTCAACTCTTTGGTCTACGGACCACTTTTCACTCTTAAAAATTATCGAGGACCCCAAAAGCTTTTGTTTATGAATTTCATATGGGTTATATATATCGATATTTACCGTATTTGAAATTAAAGTTGAAAAATTAACGTTTCCTAACAAAATAACAATAATGAAAATAGTGTGGACATCGCGTACCCTCTGAAATGGTCTCGGGGACCCCAGGGGTTCCAGGACCACACTTTGAGAACCGTTGGCTTACGTCAAGGCGCCTCTGAGCATGAGGATCCCAGGTTCGCGTCCCGGTCGCGGCTTATTTCAGAGATTTAAATCTCGGGCTAGCACGGTCCCTAAGCGGGGAACTTAATTAACGTGGCGTCCATTCAAACAGGGGCAGCGGTGGTGAAGGATCTCACCCGATAAATTCATTGCAAAAATTAACTGGGTCGAGGCCATACGGTCGCTATATAAAACCTATACATTTATATTATTATAGCCGATTTTCTGTGGGAAACCCTCGCCGAAGTCGACCTTGGCCAACTCAGTGGAATGTCCCTAAATCACTTGGAGGTTATGGCTGGATTGCCCTCGGATACGCCCTTGTCTACTAAAGTAAGCAGAGATCTGGGAGAAATTGATACGTATATAGGCTATAAAACGTAAACAGGTGGTATACCCTAAATCTTACCATTTTCATCAGCCCATGCACTCCACCAGGCGGCAGCAGTGACCCAGTGACCCTACCATCAGCTGCGACTCGACACCTACACAGATACGCCCATTCGCAAGCATACAGAGGCAAACATGCAAGCGCACAGTGACAAACAAACGGGCGTACACAGACGCATGCCGCAGAAGAGATGATAGATGGCGACGCATTACCTTCGTCAGCTCAGAATTTATTACCTCTTGGCGCTCATCATAACTTTTCGCAGTCCATGTTGTTTACGGAATATAAACAAGTCGCGAGCTTCGCACGGATCGAGAAACAAAAAAAGAAGGAATTTGCATGACCTTATGGCGATGACACTTCACAACGGCCGCAAATAAATGTAAATGTAGCTTGTTTTCTATAGCGACCGTAAGTCGTCAACCCTGCACATTTTTCAGTTATTTTAAACGGGTGAGATCCTTCACCACCGCTACCCGTTTGAATGGGCGCCACCCCAGTTAAGGTCTCCGTGTACGAACCGCGCTAGCCCGAGATTTAAACATCTGAAATAAGCCACGATCGGTATGCGAACCGGCATTCTCACGCACAGAGGCGCCTTGACGCACGCTTTAACCAATGTAGCTAACCAGGCCAGCAGATGTGTTCAGAAGAAGTGTATTATCGTAATCGTAATCCCGAGATTTCTACAGCGCCCAACGAAAGCCAGGTACTCAGTCAAAACAAAATCGACAGGCAAAAAGTGTTCGGATCCAATTCAATATCAAAAAATCGGACAGAGAGACAGCGTGGCAGCTACGGTGAGTGATTGGATAAATTCGTAATCATGTTCCCCTTTCCCTAGATACGACGCTGTTTGTGAATTCGTCGAATAGTTTCCTAGTGACCTTGCTGTCGCCCGTCTAAATCCCAGTTAATTAGCCCCGGATAATCTGGTGCGGATTATCCACAGGGCGGGCGACTTAACACGCTGCGGTTATTTTGCGGATCTCCTAGATTAGAGCTAGCATACGACATTTCTCACCCGATACAGTTTCCGGCTGTTTCATCCTTTGTTAAGACATAGTATACTGTACTACGTGCTAAAGAGGTAGTATATGCCAGTAGTATATGTATGTAGTAGAGCCCTGTATGCCTGAGTACGTACGGTGCAAACGTCTTAGCACTTTCTCGTTCAGGGAAACAGCGCAGCTTTTTGCAGGTTTTTTACTTAAGGAAATGTTCCGGGTACAAGTAGATAAATAGGTAAGTAAGTAAGTTAGTGATGTATCTGTTAACACGTTTAACAGTTTGACTGAGCGAGGAATCGTAGGCGAACTTTCACAGTTACGCATGTAAGGTGGAAATTGTTGGTGATGGTGGTTGTGCATACTCACTCACTTTCGTTATCCTACCCCACCCCCAATTTCGTACGAAAGCTGTTGCGAGCCAGTTGGGTCGACAGACGCTGTGCTCGGCGGCCCGTGGAGATCTTACAGTTCCGCGCTCCCGTATGACGGCACGGGAACATCGTGCTCTTCCGGTGTTGGACCGTCCTTCTGGAACAGTCTTCCTCTGGAAGTTCGAACTCGTCCTCCTCTAACGGCTCAAGAAACATTCTCGGCCCATCTCAAGACGCACTTTTTTGGAATTGCTAGATAGTCATGCCGCATCGCCTTTGCGAGGTTCTAAAAGGCGCTATATAAGTTTTTGGATACATACATACACACATGCATGCATGAGTATATACATACATACCTGCATACATACATAATATATACATACATACATACACATATAAAACAGTTTCTCTTCCCCAGTTATGCATCATCGAGCACTTTTCCAAATTAAAACGCATCTGCGAACATTACATGAATACGTTCGTTATGCATATATATACACATAAACATATACATATATATATATATTATATATATATTATATATATCCTTGCATACGTTGATCATCGACTTGAGCAAACATCCGGGCGTGAATGCGCCGTCGACAGAGGGAGAATTGGTGGCTAATTGAAGGGTCTGTGAGAAAATGAAGGGAAACAAGTTAGGGGTGAAGTGGGGAGGTGTGCGCCGAATAAGCAAGTTTTGTGTAGGTAATCTGTTGTAGCCGGAGATAAGAGTTGTCTTGGCGGACGAGGACAGACAGTGGGTCAAGCGGACGGACACAGTGGTCCAAGGAGAGCGACAGGAAAAGTGACATTGAAGGAGAGGTGCAAGAAGAAATGGAGGAACTGATGGAGAGTCGAGAAGAGAAGATAACGAAGTAAAGAGAAGAGGAGAAAAGAGAAAAAGGAAAAGAAGAGAGGATGAAAGAGAAACCCTGGAGAAAGAGAAAAAGAAGAGAGGAAGTAAGAGAAACCCGGGAGAAAAAAAAGGAAGAGAGGAAGTAAGAGAAAACCTAGAGAAAAGAGAAAAAGAAAAGAGGAAGTAAGAGAAACCCGGGAGAAAAGAGAAAAAGGAAGAGAAGAGAGGAAGTAAGAGAAACCCGGGAGAAAAAAGAAAAAGGAAGAGAAGAGAGGAAGTAAGAGAAACCCGGGAGAAAAGAGAAAAAGGAAGAGAAAACGAAGAGAGGAAGTAAGAGAAACCCGGGAGAAAAGAGAAAAAGGAAGGGAAGATAGTAAGAGGGAACCGGGAGAAAAGAGAAAAAGAGGAGAGGAAGTAAGAGAAAGCCGGTAGAAAAGAGAAAAAAGAAGAGGAGAGTAAGTTAGAGAAAGCCGGTAGAAAACAGAAAAAAAGAAGAGAAGAGAGGAAGTTGGAGGCCACCCGGGAGAAAAGAGAAAAAGGAAGAGAGGCGAGGAAGCATGAGAAAAGCCGAGATTCAGACGAATAATTCGCTTAGAACCGGAGGTACCGTTGAAAGGATAGCGAGGAAAAGCATTAAAATAAGCTGGCAAAATATTAAACCTCGAAACACATGGAAAGTGTTAACATTCTGGAAAAACGGATAACATAATATGATTACCGGAAGGAGAGGTCTTAGGTGGAGATGAGAGGAGACGACAGAGGAGACGAGACGAGACGAGACGAGAGAGCAGAGCAGAGCAGAGCAGAGCAAATGGAAGGAAAAGAAATGAAATGAATAGAATATAACAAAGAGAAGGAAAAAGAATAAAGGGTAAGGCATTGAATGAATTGAGATGGAGTGGAATGGAATGAAAATGAATGGAAAGGAATGGAAAGGAATGAAATGGATGGGAATGAAAATGAATGGAATGGAAAGGAATGGAATGGAAAGGAATGAAATGGATGGGAATGGAAGGGAAAAGAATGGAATGGAATGGAATGGAATGGAAGGGAAGGGAAGGGATGGGAAGGGAAGGGGAGGGAATCGAAAGGAAAGGGAAGGGAAGGGAATCGGACTAATCAATCACTCCCAGATGTGACCCACCCCTAAGCCGGAAACCGCAAACATCCACGAACTCCCCCCGAACAGCGACCGCACGCAAGGACTCGCAGGCGCCAGCACGCAATCGCGCGCGCTTCGACATCGCATTCCCACGGAGAGGCTGCGCTTTTCCAAGTCGCTACGGTCTGCGGAGGAAAACCGATGCTAGGCAGCTACTCTGTTCTTCGCTTGTCCACTGCGATCGGATGGACGGTTCGAAGTTGATATTTTGTCAACAGGTGTCGTCCTTCTATCCGTCCTTCCGTCCGTCCGTCGGGCAGTAAATGCATTAAGTTATTGGGTAATTCATCGGACGTATACTGACAGCTGCTTCGGACAGCCCGCACGGTAAGTGTACCCTAAGAAAACATTTGCTCTGTTTGCCTGGTGCTTCGGGGTGATTAAAGATTTAGCGATAGGGTGACCGTCGGCGATCGTAGATCAGATTGGATTCAATTTTCTCAAGGGTTGTTCGGCCGTGCGATCGTCTAGAGGCCAGGATGCTGAACCGTCGGAAGAAGAGCCCGCGGGTTTAAATCAGCGCAAAGTTAGGAAGATATGTGAAGGTTTGTGGATACATCTTTCGGCGAGACACAGTGGTCTATCGGTCTATATACAAATAAATTAATAAATAAACAAATAAATAAATATCGATATAGTCTATATATGTTTATTTTTATGTACATAAATATATAAAATTGTATGTATATGTGTAAGTGTGTGAATATGTATGTATGTATGTATGCATGTATGTATGCATGTATGTATATTAATGTGCGGCACGGTGGTCTATCGGTAACCCGTTTGGTCAGTGATCATGCGGTTGCGGGTTCGACTCCGTGTAACGACCCTGGGCAAGTTGTTTGCACACCGTACCTCTGTCACCAAGCAATAGAATTTGGTACCGGCGTAAGCTGGGAAGTAAACGACAAGTCCTGCGATGCACTGGCCCCGTGTCCAGGACCTTGGGATTCGTCCATTGCCGGCTCAAGGGCCTAAATGGAAGGAAATGAGCGCCTCCCCTATACGTCTCACTTGAGGGATCATATGGGATACTTTACTTACTTTTCCATAAGGCCGTTGCCACAACATCCTTGCTCAACGAAATGTATTGTCCGTTGTAATCAAAATTTATACAGCGCCTCTACAAGAGGAATTATTCGGCGGCGCTCTGATGATACCGTTGCCACACGCTATTTAAAGGACTGTTTAAGGACTTTTTAAAGTCACTTATCGATCGTCTTTGTTCCCTAGATCTCGATTCTTTCTTTCTCTTGAATTTCTGTGACGCACCGTCGGCCATTTCTCCGGTTGAAAGCCTCTGTAGGGCGTTATGTGAAAACTCGTAAAGTACGTCTGAATGTATGTATGTATGTATGTATGTATGAATGTATGTATGAATGTATGTATGTATGTACGTATGTACATATGTATGTATGCACATATGTATGTACATATGTATGTATGCACATATGTATGTATGTATCTATGCATGTATGTGTGTGTAGTATATATGTATATATGCATGTACACATGTGTGTGTATGTAATATGTATGTAATATGTATGTAATATGTATGTATGTTTGTATATGTTTGTCTGTATGCATGTATGTATGTATGTATGCCTGTATGTGCATGTATGTATGCATGTATATGCATGTGTGTATGCATGTATGTGTATGTAGCATATATGTATATATGCATGTACACATGTGTGTATGTATGTAATATGTATGTATGTATGTATGCACATATGTATGTATGTACATATATGTGTATGAATGTATGTATGTACGCATGCATGCATGTATGTATGTAGGCTTGTGTGTCTACATGTATATATGCATGTAAACATGTGTGTGTATGTATGTATGTATTGTATTGCATTGTATTGTGTGATGTTGCGTCTTTTTAGACTTTCACCGAATGCAACTAAAGCTGTTGATGAATTTTTGACGCGAGATACTTGAGCTGTGGATCCGCGTTCTGTTCATGAAATATGCATTTTGAGGTTGAAGTCGAGTGCTATATAAATCGATGTTTACATTGGTTCTATCGGCGGCACACCTGACCCGGTGCGTTTTGTTCGGATTCGCTCATGTTTGTCTTCTGCGACATATGGCATCAATTAGACGTGCTATTGTTTTGTGAACTTAACGCCTGTGGTCGCCGGTGTTGTTCTTTTTGGTAGCCCCTTCAGCTGAATTCTTCTTCTTCTTCTTCTTCTTCTTCTTCTTCTTCTTCTTCTTCTTCTTCTTCTTCTTCTTCTTCTTCTTCTTCTTCTTCTCCTCCTCCTCCTCCTCCTCCTTCTCCTTCTCCTCCTTCTCCTTCTCCTTCTTCTTCTCCTTCTCCTGCTCCTTCCCTTTCTTCCTGTTCTTCCTCTTCTTCTTCCTCTTCCTCTTCCTCTTCCTCTTCCTCTTCCTCTTCCTCTTCCTCCTCTTCCTCTTCCTTTTCCTCTTCTTCTTCTTTCTCCTGCTAACCATCCTCTTTTCAGCTTCATCTCCTCTACTCTTCCTTCTTGTATTCCTCTTCTTCTTCCCATTTCCTCTACTCATCCTCGTTCTCTGTTTTTCTTCTTACTTTCTTTCTTTCGTTCTTCCTTTCTTTCTTTCTTTCTTTCTTCTCCTCCTCCTCCTCCTCCTTCATTTGCCAAGAATCTCTCTTTGCAGGTTTTCTTGAGAGGTCCGATCCTGTTTCTCATTTCCTACGTTTGAAATTGACTTACCCGAAATCAAAGACATCTCGGCGGAAAACGATAGAACCCTTTGCACGTGAAGATGTTTCTGACGCATTCAGATTCGGTTAAAAACTGATGTTGTTTCATCTGCTATCGACACCAATAAACCTGACGCCCTTTGCGAAAAGTATTTGGACTCTGTTTGTTTAGTCTTGCACTGGATTACCTGCTAACAGCAGACGGGAGCTATAGGTAAGGTGGGGTAACAGGTAAAGTTTTGTTATGTAAGGTAGCTAAGTTAAGGTAAGGTAATGTAAGGTTGGGTAATCTAATCTAATGACTTCTATATCGCCGTTATCATAATACACAAGGGAATCAATCAATCGATGAGTTCGCTTCAATTGAAATCAAAATCAATCCATTGGACAAAGCCGGTTCGATTTTCCATAGAGTAAGATAAGTCAAGGTAAGAAGAGAGGTAACTGAAGGTAAGTGAAGTATGGTACGATAAGGTCACTGAATGTTAGCTAATGTCAGGATAGTGTTAATAATGATTATTAATTAATTAATAACTTCTGTCGCGCAGGTGTCTAATGCTTGAATCATCAACCCGCCAGGTATGGCATGGTAAGCGAGGCAAGGTAGTGAGGTCAGGTAAGGTCAAGTGAGGTGAATTGAGGTGAGAGGAGGTAAGTTCAAATAAGGCAAGGTTAGTGACAGCGCTCTGAGGTAACAGTCTTGTTATTATAATGATTATTTATTAATTAAATTATTTATTTGTTTATTTAAATTTTTTGTTTATTTATTTATTAAGCGCCACTATCTAACGACTAGACATCAATCGATGGCACTGAGCAATTGTGAGTGAAGGACTTGCTCAAGGTCCCTACACAGTAACCATCTCAGGGAGAAGACTCAAACCCATACTCTCCGCGTTACTAACCGAGCGCTCTAACCAATCGGCCATCGTGACCTACATACATGCCGAGCGCTCTAACCAATCGGCTACCGTGACCTATATACAGGACGAGCGCTCTAACCAATCGGCTACCGTGACCTACATACATGCCGAGCGCTCTAACCAATCGGCTACCGTGACCTATATACAGGCCGAGCGCTCTAAGCAATCGGCTACCGTGACCTATATACAGGACGAGCGCTCTAACCAATCGGCTACCGTGACCTACATACATGCCGAGCGCTCTAACCAATCGGCTACCGTGACCTATATACAGGCCGAGCGCTCTAACCAATCGGCTACCGTGACCTATATACAGGCCGAGCGCTCTAACCAATCGGCTACCGTGACCTATTTGCATGGCAAGCGCTCTAATCAATCGGCTACCCGTGTCCGTAGTGAGCGGGAGGCGCCATCTCAGCATAATGAGGGGCAGCAGTAGTAGCCAGACCCACTCCTCCTCCCCTCCAGCCTCTCTCCCTTCCTCCCCTCGTAATTAGCATATTTTATCAATGACTCATTTGCTACAGAAATAATTAGTGCGTATTCTCATCATGCATTCAGTGTCGGCTTTCTCGACTCGTCGCTAGATGTCGCAGGGTGTAGTGGCAAGTATGGCGCATTTCGATGAGGTGTTATCGGTTCGAAACGCAGAATGGTGAAAGGGTCGTTGTGGAAACCGTGAGGAAGTTGTTGAGTTGTTATTGTGGTGTGTGTGCCTCAGTCGAAAAATCCTTCAACCTTGATGATAGAGGTTTCTAATAGAGCGACGTGGTTGCCGATTTGTTGATTAGTGGCTGACTCGTTAGGTAGTGGCGCTTAATAAATGAGGGAGGGATAAAAGGAGGGTGAGACAGACAAATAAAGAGAGTGGTAATAAAATGAGTGAGTGAGACAGAAAGAAAGAAAGAAAGAAAGAAAGATAGATAGATAGATAGATAGATAGATAGATAGATAGATAGATAGATAGATAGATAGATAGATAGATAGATAGATAGATAGATAGATAGATAGATAGATAGATAGATAGATACAGAGATACAGATAGACAGAGACACAGAGAGAGAAAAAATACAGAGAGAGAGACAGACAGACAGACAGAGAACAAGGGCGCGAAAGAGCGAGGGGATGGGTGTATGGATGGACGGATGGATGGATGGACGGACGGATGGACGGACGGACGGACGGACGGACGGACGGACGGACGGACGGACGGATGGATCGATCGATCGATCGATGGATCGATGGATCGATCGATCGATGGATCGATTGATGGATCGATGGAGCGACGGATAGATGGATGGATGGATGGATGGATGGATGGATGGATGGAAGTAAGAAGAGAGAGATGAATGGATCGAGAGAGGAATAAGATAATGGAGGATGAATAGGAGACTGAAGGTAATAACGTGAAAAGATAGAGCATTGTTATAACAGACCCGCTAATGATCTTCGCAATCATGCAAATATCGTATAGACGTCAATTTGCGTGTCACCCGCGCTTCGGATAATAATAGTCTCTTAAGAGGTAACCATCCAATTTAAGAACTGTCACAACGAGGAAAAACAGATCATGTTTCATCCGTTCCTGCATACATTAATATAATTATATAGATAGCAGATTGAAGCGTATTTATAGATATATGCATTATATTCTTCTACTGTATATAAGTATATTTATACCCAAAAATGTATCTTTTAATTCTGCATGAGCAAATTATGTCTTCTGAAACTGTTTATTGCGAGGAAAGTCTATATATAATTTTGTATATGTTCTTCTTCTTGTTCTTGCCAAATCTGTCACTGTCCGCTACTTCCTGTTTCCTTTCCGCCGCCCCCCCCCCCAGAAGAGCCACCCCTTCCCCTGTAATGCCCCTTCGCTTCCATCTCATCTCCTTCCACCTTATACTTGCTTTCCGTTGCGTGATTGGATTGGATCAATCGTTTATTTATTGAATCCAATAATAACATCATAGGAACAATACACTGTAGAATGTGCCACGGGTTACAAAAGGCAGAACCGACTGCATCAAAGTCCCGCTTAATGGAGCCGCCAATCTCATATATGAATGTATGTATGGGTATGTTATGTGTGGTGTGTGTAGGTATGCTATGTATGGTATGTGTAGGTATGTTATGTATGGTATGTGTAGGTATGTCATGTATGGTATGTGTAGGTACGTTATGTATGGTATGTGTATGTATATCATGTGTGGTGTGTGTAGGTATGTTATGTATGGTATGTGTAGGTATGTTATGTATGGTATGTGTATGTATGTTATGAATGGTATAGGTACGCTGTGTATGGATACATGGCTTGTTAACAAATTGTGCATTATATTACTGAATGTATGTGTGCATGCATGTCTGTCTGTCTGGCTGTATGTATGTATGTATGTATGTATGTTTGTTTGTTTGTAATAATAATAATAATATTATTATTATTATTATTAATATTAATATTAATGTTAAGAAGACAATTTATAGGGCGCAATAGCACGGTCGAGGCCGAAGAAAAGGGCGCTCTACATGGGTTCAAAAATAAACTGCAGTCATAAGATATCCTAAAAAGATGTCTTGAGTCGTGACTTGAATGTGTCCAGCGATGGGGCATTCGTCACATTCTCAGGAAGACTGTTCCACGCAGTGGGTCCGGCGACAGAGAAGGAACGTTCGCCGAACTTCGTGGAAGAACGCGGGACATGCAGTTGATTCCTCGATGAGGACCGCAGCCGATATGTGTTCTGGTTGTTTGCCGTTGAATGCAGAAGTCTGATATATAGTTCGGAATAAGACCAGGTTGTCAAGCAGCAGATCAGTGACGTCACTGGATGGTGTCCGGCCATAGATGAAGCGGCACAGAGTTTAGCACTGACTGTATCCGCTCTAGCTGACAAGACGGCAGATTCTCCAGTAGGACATTGCAATAGTCAACCTTGGAATTATGAAGAGACATGTTGTGGCGCCCATTAAAACGGTCAGCAGTGCGTGGTGAAAGACCCCACCCGATCAATTCATTGCAAAATGAGCTATAAAAACCGTGTACATTTGCATTTACATCCTGGCGAGAGCCGCAAGAAGTGAGGGATAGCTCATCAAAGAACTTCGACCTGATTGGTATTCCTCTTCCTCCTCTTCTTCCCTTTATTTATCTTGCCAATCCAATTCCAAACACTGGCCACCGTAGCCGTTTACCTGCCTGCCTGCCTGCCTGCCTGTCTGCCTGCCTGGCTGCCTGCCTGCCTGCCTGCCTGCCTGCCTGCCTGCCTGCCTGCCTGTCTGCCTGCCTGGCTGCCTGCCTGCCTGCCTGCCTGCCTGCCTGCCTGCCTGCCTGCCTGCCTGCCTGCCTGCCTGCCTGCCTGCCTCTTGGATCTTGACCTGGAAGCGAACCCTATCGATTTCAATCGACTGAACGCCTGTGAATAAGCTGGTTCCCGCGTCTAAACTTTCGTCAGGCGATGTAGAAATCTCGGGCTTACAATTACAATTACCATTACAATTGCTCCTGACCCGGCCCGGTATAGGACTACGAAGACATGAATGCCACCCCACGAGGGTAGCACCCCACACCCTTTCTTCCTCTTATCTCTCTATCCTCTCCAACCCCAAACACCACCACCCGTAGCTGCCACGCTGTCTCTCCGTCTGACTTTTGGATCTTGACCTGGAACCGAACCCTTTTGCCTATCGATTTTGCTTTGACTGAGCGCCTGTGAATAAGCTGGTCCCCGAGGCGCGGCTTTCGTTAGGCGCTGTAGAAATTTCGGAATTACAATTACGATTACGAGGTCACCCGACAGACCAGCCATTCAAAAGACGTTACATTCTGCCTGTGCTTGTTCTCTGACAGAGCGATATATCGTGTGAGGCACCGCTGGCAATGACGTCATGGTTCACAAATCTGGCCTTGCCTGGCGCCACCTATCGTCAGCTGGTCTGGCAGCCTTGAGCATGTTTAGTCCTGGCCTGAGAGATGTTTATTGGTCGTGCAATCAGAATCCTTGTTCCAGGCGCAGTCAGGACATGCGCATTGAGCTCCTCGTTAGGCATTAAGTACTCTGACGTAATCGATATTGTTGTTAGCCAATCGTATATTGAGGCAGTTGTGTATGTATATAAGCTGTATATATGCATGTATGTGTGTACGCATGTATGTATGTATGTATATGTCAATGCATGTATGCATATGTGTATAGATATATGGATGTACGTATCCTTGTATGTATGTAGGTATGTGTATATGTATGTAGGTATGTATTTTATGTGTATATATATATATGTATGAATATATATATATATGTATATGTATGAGTATGTACGTATGTATGTATGTATATGTACGTATGTATGTATCTATGTATATGTACGTATGTATGTATCTATGTATATGTACGTAAGTATGTATCTATGTATGTATGTATTTATATGTATGTATTTTATGTACGTATTTATGTGTTTGTAGGTATGTATGTCATTTCATCACAGACCGCAATCACTGCCGTTTATAGGGCTATAAAAGCGCTGTTACTTTATCGAAGTCCACAGACAATCGGGCAACATTTGCGCAAATATCGTCACCAACCTAATCTAGTGCTCTTCTTTTTATTCTGGAACGGCCATATAGATTACCGCGGTTTACGGACGTATTACGTTATCTGTAAAGCCAAGTTATGTGGCGCTATTTTTCTTCCATGATGATATGTAATGTTCTACAGTACAGATCAGCCACCAAGGAATTTCAGGACACACACGGCGAGAGAATTTCATGTTGTAATGCAATAGAATTGAATGCAGTTAAACGCAACACAATATAATACAATACAATATAATATAATACAATACAATATAATACAATACAATATAATGCAATACAATATAATACAATACAATATAATGCAATACAATATAATACAATACAATATAATGCAATACAATATAATACAATACAATATAGTACAATATAATACAATACAATATAATATAATACAATACAATATAATACAATACAATATAATATAATACAATACAATATAATACAATGTAATATAATACAGTACAATATAATACAATACAATATAATACAATATAATACAATACAATATAATATAATACAATACAATATAATACAATATAATACAATACAATACAATATAATATAATACAATACAATATAATACAATATAATACAATACAATATAATGCAATATAATACAATACAATACAATATAATGCAATACAATATAATACAATACAATATAATACAATATAATACAATACAATATCATATAATACAATACAATATAATACAATATAATATAATGCAATATAATGCAATATAATACAATCAACTGTAATTTGAATAACGTTTAATATACGTTTAATTACATAGGCCCTGGATAGTCGTCGATATTAATGTTATTTTCGAGATGAATTGGAACCGGAGTTTGGTTCCGTGCATGAGACTGGAGCTGAAACCGTCGCCAGGAGTCGCTCCAGATGATTCGCTTCATTGAACTGATACATCTTCCCACCTGCCCGTCTCCCCTTGTTCCGATCGCCCTCACCACCTTCCTCTTCCTCCTCTTCTTCCTCCTCTTCCTCCTCCTCTTCATCTCCTCCTCCTCTTTATCCTCTACCTCTTCATCCTCCTCTTCATCATAATCCTCTTTCTTTTCCTTCTACTCTTCTTCCTCCTCCTCTTCTTCCTCCTCCTCCTTCTCCTCCTCCTCTTCCACCGCTTCCTCCTCATCTTTCTCCTTCTTCTCCTCTATCCTCCTCCTCTTCTTCTTCCTCCCCATCCTCCCGCTCCTCTTCCTTTTCCTCCTTTTCTCTTCTTCCTCTTCCACCTCTTCCACCGCTGCTCTTCCTCGTCTTTCTCCTTCTCCTCTTCCTCCTCCTCCTCTTCCACCGCTTCCTTCTCCTCCTCTTTATCCTTCTTCTCCTACTCATCATCCACCTCTTCCTCCTCCTCTTCATACTCCTCCTCTTCCTCCCTTCCACCTTCTTCTCTTCCTCTTCCTCTTCCTCCTTTTCCTCCTCCTCCTCCTCCTCCCACTCTTCCTCCTCCTTCTGCTCTTCCTCATCCTCCTGCTCTTCCTCTTCTTCCTCGTCCTCCTCTCCCTTGCCATTCCATTCCATCCATTGACCGCGCCACGCTGACAGACCAAAAACATTTGATCATGATTTCATTTCAGATAAAGACCAATGATCGGAAAAAGTAAATTGCAGTCATAACATGTTGTATTTTAGATCATATTTTTCATTATTTCGGTATTTATTTTGCGCCACTATCTAATGACTAAGCATCAATCAATGGCGCAGGTATGAGTAAAGGACTTGTTCAGGGTCCCTACACAGTAATCGTCTCATATATGTATATCAATCTATGCATCCATGCAGATATGTATATACGTATGTATGTATGTATGTATATAGGCATATCTATGTATGAATGTATGTTTGTATATATGTATGCATGTATGTATGTATGCATGTATGTATTTATGTATGCATGTATGTATGCCTGTATGTATATATGTATCTATGTATGAATGTATGTTTGTATATATGTATGCATGTATGTATGTATGTATGTATGTATGTATTTATGTATGCATGTATGTATGCCTGTATGTATATATGTATCTATGTATGAATGTATGTTTGTATATATGTATGCATGTATGTATTTATGTATGCATGTATGCATGCATATACGCATGTATGTATGAATGTATGTATGTATGCATGTATGTATGTATGCATGTATGTATGTATGCATGTATGTATGTATGCATGTATGTATGTATGCATGTATGTATGTATGTATGTATGTATTTATGTATGCATGTATGTATATATGTGTCTATGTATGAATGTATGTTTGTATATATGTATGCATATATGTATGTATGCATGTATGTATGTATGTATGTATTTATGTATGCATGTATGTATGCATGTATGTATATACGTATCTATGTATGAATGTGTTTGTATATATGTATGCATGTATGTATTTATGTATGCATGTATGCATGCATATACGCATGTATGTATGAATGTATGTATGTATGTATGTATGCATGTAAGTATGTAAGTATGTAGGTATGTATGTATGTAAGTATGTATGTATGTAGGTATGTATGTATGTATGCATGTATATATGTGTATATTACTTAAAACTTGAAACTGATGCAGACAAACTATATAATAAAGATAAAAGAACATAATATACAGCGGCCTTTTTTCTTAATATATTTTTGTAAATGTGATTTAGGATCACGCTTCTCGTTTGCGTGAGAGCGTTCCTCAGCGGTGGATAGGAGTGGCACGCTGAGAGTAGCAGCAGGATCCGCAGCTGTTTCAGTAACATGCATTGGTGGCTCCCTCCTGCGTTTGCATTTGGCCGATGACCAGCGACCGATAGATGGCGTAGTGTGTTAGTGATCTTGTCCACTTAACTGAATTTACTGCTTCGAGAAGTGCTCGGTTCCATTAGCGCTGCCACTAGGCGCAAAGACACGAGTGTAGGGATACGCATAGCTATTGAGTACTTCGACTTAGGTGGTGAACTACTTTCTGAAAAAACTGTGTGGGGAATCGGTTTGAAAGGCTGGACGGCTAATATTGAGGTTTGGTTCATCGACCATTTCGAGACTTCTGTATCTTCTGCGTTATCGGTTGCAGTGCGGAACGGTGGTCTATCGGTAACGCGTTTGATCAATGATCATGCGGTTGCGGGTTCGACTCCGTATAATGACCCTGGGCAAGTTGTTTGTGTACACCGTGCCTCTGTCGCCAAGCAGTAGAATTTGGTACTGGCGTAAGCTGGGAAGTAAACGGCAAGTCCTGCGATGCACTGGCCCCGTGTCCAGGACCTTGGGATTCGTCCATTGCCGGCTCAAGGGCCTAACGAACAGGAAATGAGCGCCTCCCCTACGTATCACTTGTGGGATCATATGGGATACTTTACTTTATATCGGCTGCGGTCCTCATCGAGGAATCAACTGCATGTCTCGCGGTCTTCCACGAGCTTCGGCGAACGTTCCTTCACGGTCGCCGGACCCACTGCGTGGAACAGTCTTCCTGACAATGTGACGAATGTCCCATCCCTTGACACATTCAAGTCACGACTCAAGACACATCTTTTTAGGATATCTTATGACTGTTGATTCTTGAACTCATGTAAAGCCCCCTTTTCATCGGCCTCGGCTGTTCTACGGCGCCATATAAATCGTCCAGACAGAGAGACAGCCTGTGGTGGGAAATCACTTGGAAAAACTTACCTGTTTCCAATAGCTTATCCACCGTAGGCTGCCTGTCTCTCTGTCTTGTGGACTAACCTTCTAGATATTGACCTGATTGCGTTTTGGTTTGGAGCGCCATCCGTTGACGATTTGTGCATTAGACACCGGCACCATAGAAGTTACTAATTAATAATCTTTCCTGTCTATCGATTTTGTTGTGACTGAGTGCCTCTGAATAAGCTTGTTAACGCGCCTTTGCTTTCATTGGGCGCGAAAGAAACTTCAAAATCACCCTTGAGATTTCAGACTTTTACTGCTTGGCCACAGAGATTTCTATGATATATGGCGACAGATACAAGCGATTTTTATATATAGTTGGAGTGGAAGCGTTTTAAAGGTGTCTAAGCTTAGCTTTGCATTGAATACAGAATTATCCAGTGTTTAACGACATTTTACGCCGTTGACGCCGACCTTTACCCTACACTTTTTAATAGGTAAAATTATACTAGTTTAACGGACTGAAACCACAACACCAATAATCAGTTTCTGCTAATTTATTTTAAAATAAGGATATTGGTGTGAAATTCCTTCCATCAGCCTAAAATAGATCTTCCTAGGGCGCTGTTTCTTTCTGGACCAAAGTAGCGTTTATGACGTGGGGTGGCTTATTTGTTTTCCCCGTTCACGATCTGCCCTTCACCCACATCGGTTTGTCCAGGCGCTCGCTCGAGTCCGATAACAAAAGGTTGGGTGCGGTAAATTCCGGAATCGGGTGTGGAAAACATCCGCGCATGCGCAATCTAATATAGCGTCGGCTTACATGTTGTCAATAGCTGCGGGCGGTGGGTTAAATCGAGCCGGCTTATAAGGCGTTGTCGCTACCTACCAATTGGACTAATCTTCGTGTCTGATGGTATCAACACTCCCCAGAGCACTGATGATTATTCGGGACCAAAGTTCAGATGCGTCTGCGTTTTGCTCGATGATATATTACACTCTAAGTATTACCTCCATGGTCTTGCTATGGTTTCCGTTTTAGCGATTTGAACTGGCGATAATAGGTGTAGAATCGCCTAAAGGCGTAAAAGAGAGGTCTAATTGGTAAATTATTGGGTATTTAGATGGTTTAATGGGACCACCAGAACGGTTTCCTGCTTACAAATGGTTCAGAAAGAACACTTTCTTGGAATGATAATGTTGAGAAAACACTATTAGTAGAAGTGTTGTTGATAACATTCCTTAAGATTTAAGTCCGTTGAAAAAAGACTTACTAATTAAAAGTGTCGACTAAAAAATATAAATTGCCAGTTAATCGTCTGAAGCCCCGTTTCGAAAAATTCGAATTAGAAGGCAAAAGCTTTAACATAGCATAACATAACACAACATATCATAACATAGCATAGCATAGCATAACGTAACATAGTATAACATAACATAAAATGCATAGCATAACATAGCATAGCATAACAGAGCATAGCATAACATAGTATAACATAATATAACATGGCATAACATAGCATAGCATAGCATAACAGAGCAGAGCATAACATGGCATAACATAACATAGCACAGCATGAGTTTTAAGTGGTTCAAAAGGTTCTGTATTAGAACCGCAGCATATTACTGGGTATGTTCAACAGCTAGTCGTTCCCGGCTTCCTCTTAACAGCTGGGTCTTTTGAGGAAAGTATTATCGTTCAAACCGTTCCACAAGTCTAAAGCTCTTGCACAGACGAATTTTTGCCTAAATGTATCCGTCGAGTTGACTCTTTCGAGTCGCACGCGTAAATTATTCAGGTCGTGTAATAAACTATCGAGTTTCCGAACAGCGAGTTGTAAGTTTCGAGTGTTTAATGTCGGAACTGGATCGTAACTCTCCAATTCTTAAGATTTAGCATGGTATTTGGAAATCTTGAGTTTGAGTGGCACTTCTGGGGTTTTCGCTTGCACAACGGGGCACTCAAGTCTCGCGAATTGAAAGTTCCGAGTAATAAATCATCCTCAAATTTAAGACGATTCCTGTCGAAAGAGTTTCGTCTGGCAAGCATTGGCTGTCAGATCTGAGATCCGGTGTAAGAAATCTCCAGGGCCCTTTCGGCAAAGAAATCTCCCTGGCGGCTACAAAGAGGAGGGAGATTTATGGCTGGACTTAATGACGCAGTCGGCATTCTAATTGGATGTCAGATGCATATTTTCCGGCTCAAGCATCCAGGCGTAGCACCGATAATTTTTTATTCCTGTCGAGATCAACGACCTTTTCTTTCTTTTCGTGATACTGGCTTATTATCGATTACCAAACTCAGCTGGAAATCCGCTTTAGGATTAAGACGCAGACTGCATCTTTGGATATTTATTTATGTAGCTCTTTTTGAACCTTGAAAAATAAGATGGCAGATTGTGAGGCTTACTTGTGTAAGATTTGAGTTGATGAAAAAGTTCTGTTGCTTTTATTTTAACTTATTTTCGATCGTATTCGGAGTACAATACTATTACGCCTACGATTCCTCGCTCAGTCGATGGACACATGGCGTGTTAACAAATGCATTACATACTTACTTACTTAATACCGCTTTAGATGCAGCATATGTCTTTGGATATTTCTGTAGCGCTTTTTGGAACCTCTAAACATAGGATGGCAGATTGTTAGAGAAGTGCGACAACTTCTTTCAGTGTTCTGTTCTTGAAAAAGTTCTGCTGATTTTATGTCAACTCACATTCGATCTGATTCAGAGTACAATGCCTGATTGTAATTGTAATTGTAATTGTAATTTGAGATTTATAAAGCGCCTCTTAGAGGATAAACTCAACAGAGGTGCTTCCGACCCGAAAAAGTAAAATCACTGTTGAACAGTACAGTCTTCAGGCGCCTGCGGATTGGCACCAGTAAGATGGGAATAACCGTCAACAGGAAAAAGCTGTGTGGGGGAATTGTAACTTCAATGGGATATAGTGGGGACAAGTGATGTGGGGTAGTTACCCCTTTTCCATCTCATTGGCTGGACAAAAATGCTTGGGAACATGCAACACGTATGGGAAGCCTGAATCAACGGCGGAAGTGTATCCTCTGCCTTATCTAATCTAATCTAATCCAATCTAATCTAATCCTATCCTATCCTATCTTATCTTATCTAATCTAATGACTTCTATAGCGCCGTTATCATAAAGCCCAAGGCATCAATCGATGGTCGCTTCAAGTGAAATCGTAATCAAAATCATATTCCATCGAAGAAGCCAGGTCCAATTCCGATAGGCCAGAGAAACCAGAAGTTAGGCTACAGTGGGTAAACAAGTTGAAGCAGATGAGACTTAATTTTAGGGCTGAATGCCATCACAGAACTGACTGAACGAATGGAACTTGGCAGCGAATTCCAAAGCTTTGGACCATCAACCGAGAACGCTCTAGAACCCAAAGCTGTTCTGGTATAAGGGACAATGCCACTCAGAGCGTCCCTTTGATCAAGTGCAATATTTGTTGGTATGACGGTTGAACATGGAATCACTGATTTATGTGCAGCACTTTGTGAAATATGGACAGATTCAGGTTTTGCTGAATTCAGTGCATTGAATGTATTATTGGTTTAATATGCTGATATTTATGGACCTTAGTTATGACTCTGGAGAGAGAGACAGAGACACACACACAGAGAGAGAGAGAGAGAGAGAGAGAGAGAGAGAGAGAGAGAGAGACAAAGAGGGAGAGAGAGAGAGCAAGAGCAAGAGCAAGCTTTGAACCATTTCTATATATACATGTGTGTGTATATGTATGCATATATGTGTATATATGTATGTGTATGTAGGTATGTTTATAGATGCATGTATGTATGTATATATCTAAATATCAGTATGTATGTATGTACTGTATGTATGTATGTATATATATATATATGTATGTATGTATGTATGTATGTATGTATGTGGGGTATGTATGTATGCCTGTATGCATGTATGTATGTGTATGTGTGTATGCCTATGTATTCATATCTGAATATTTCTTAATCGCCTTCGGTTTCAAATCGCCTTAAGGTATCATCGTCAGGAAGGTGTTTCAGACGTTTTAGAATCGATGGAAGAGCGTTGCATTGCATCTAACGTCAATGAAATTGCATGAATTGGTCATTGATTCTAAAATCAATGAATCAGTTATTGAAAATCAATGAATCATTGATTCCAAACTCGATGAGAAACTCGCTTCTGCCGACTACAAAGGCGCTACATAAATGAGTGATTGCTTTTGTCTTAGATTACATTACCTCCCTCCATTTGTCAGGTTTGGTACGCCGTCAGTTGATGCTTTGTAGCGCTATAAAAATTGCTAATTAATAAAAACGCTAATTATCAGAGACGGCGTTTGCACAGAATTAAATAACAACAGTTCCTTGTGTGGCCAAGATGGTTAATTATTTCATAATTTGTCAGTTTTGATAAATAATGGAAGTAACCTCCATCGTCTTAAACCACCAGCTGCTTCCGGCAGGTCTGAACCGAATGTGCTTCTGCAAATCGATGACCGCAATGGCCCCATATAAATCAACTGCTATATGACGTCGATCCATACCTCATCCAGTGCGGTTTTTGCCCTTTCCCGGATCGTCGACCACTTGTGACGCATTTCCGGTCCGTAACCATGGCGACCGGTTGGAGATAAATGTCTTTAGACAAAGAGTGTTCTGTTATGGAGATCTCGAAAGAGTCACTCAATTAGGCGCAGGCAATGCCTCTGAGATAACAATGGTTGGTTAGCTACATTTGTCAAAGCGTACTTCAAGGCGCCTCACTTGACCTGACATACATTGACGTCACAATCGTCGCCATGGTATCTCAGCTGGCCTGGTTAGCTACATTGGTTGACGCGTACGTCAAGGCGCCTCACTTGACCTGACCCATATTGACATCACAGTCGTTGCCATGGTATCTCAGCTGGCTGGTTAGCTCATTGGTTAAAGCGTACGTCAGACAGACAGACAGACAGATAGACAGGCAAGCTGGCAATCGGACAGGCAGGCAGGTAGAGACAGACTTTAAACAGACAGAGAGCTGAACCGTGGCTAAAAAAGCAGCTTGTTGTGTCAGTGGCAAAGGTCACCGTCAACGAAAGCCGCACGTCGTCTCGTACAAAAGTAACGCAGCATTATCGCCATCGCATCTATTGGAGACGAAACCAAATGACGTAATTCATCAATCGATGGCTTCCGGGTTCCGCCTCACGGACGCCATCTATACATGGCTATAATTACTATTCTACTTGAGGTCGTAAGCGTTGTATGTGGATGTGCATATGCATATATATATATATATATATATATATATACACTGTGTCCGGAAAAATTCCAAGGCTTTACGGTAAATATGAAAATAATTAGTAAACATTAATCGATTTTTAAAATTCCAAAAACAGTTTAATCCTGAAATATATAATTACCAACAAAATTCTTTGTAATTTATTAACGGCCCCCGTTTAAAATTACGTCACAGTGACGTATTTGAATTTTATATTTTGTAAAGAAAGTTGCTAGAAAAATGGCGTTCAGCGAGGAAGACAAAATTGTTATAAAATTTTTACGCCAAAACAACAATTATAGTGCAAATAATATTTCAGGATTAAACTGTTTTTGGAATTTTAAAAATCGATTAATGTTTACTAATTATTTTCATATTTACCGTAAAGCCTTGGAATTTTTCCGGACACAGTGTATATATATATATATATATATATATATATATATATATATATATATATATATATATATATATATATATATATATATATATATATATATATATATATATATATATATATATATATATATATATATATATATAGAGAGAGAGAGAGAGAGAGAGAGAGAGAGAGAGAGAGAGAGAGAGAGAGAGAGAGAGAGAGACTATCGCTATTAAGACTATACACATTTTATGCATAAATATATGTATATTATATATATATACACACAATAATGTGCATATAAATTGCTTATAATGATATAATTATATACCTACATAATATTTATATGCATATATTGTATATATATATATATAATTAAATTCAGGCAATATAACATATCAGTCTTAAGTGAGGGTTGACCACAAGGAGTTCTGGTCCGTTCCTTCTGTCTGTCTGTCTGTCTGTCTATATGTATGCATGTCTGTCTGTATGTATGTCTGTACATGTGTTTCTCTGCATATGTGTCTGTCTTTCTTTGCCTGTCTATCTGTATATATATATATATGCATACATATGTATACACGTACGTACGTACGTATGTATGTATGTATGTATGTATGTATGAGCGTATTAATGCATGTATGTATGTATGTGTGTATGTATGTCTGTATGTATGTATGTATGTGTGTATGTCTGTCTGTATGTATGTATGTGTGTATGTATGTATTTATGGATGGATGGATGGATGGAAGGATGAATGGATGGATAGATGGATGGATGTATGGTTGGATGGACGGACGGACGGACGGATGGATGGATGGATATCTTTGCGTTCTTCGCATGTAACCTGGACCATCTGTGAGCTGTTCGTTAACGAAGAAAAACTGTTTTGTAATAGGAATTTAGGACTTCGCACTTTGAACGTTTTAGTAAATTAGCCAGAGGTTAGCCCCTGATTTATGACTCCCCAGTCGGGGCTGGGGATATTAAAGCCCCACCCTGACCCACTGAAGTGTACCGATAAACAAATTCTTATTTCATTTGCACTAATCTCAGGGGGAAAACGAGATTCAATCCTTAGGAATTCTTATTTCTCTCCCTAGAGGCTCTTTTTCCCGTTTTCTGTCTTTGCTGGAATCGAATCGATTGCAGACCGTGGCGTAAAAAAGTTTTCATGAGAAGGAGAGGTTTAACAACCAGAGCAGACTTCGCTAATAGCACGTGCGCTAAAAATTGTATACTTTCATTGTGGTATTTTACGTTTAAAGGTTTACTCTACTGCAAAAATATGCGATGATATTATGATTGGCTGTTAGTTAATTAATTAATTAATTAATTAACTCCAGGCAGTAACGAACAAAGGCTGCGACCCTAAGACGTTGGTATCGAGAGAAGTTTTACTTCGGAATGTTTTCTGATGGCGTAGATTCTATCTATTACTCCTCAGGTGTTCCATTCAAAACTGAAATCTCACCTTTTCAAGAAATCCCACCCTGATCCATCGAATCCGCTGCCGTTCCATTTCTCTCAGCTTAAACACAACCCACCCTAACAGCTTCTCTCCCTCTTCTGTCTCTGGTCTTCTGGCAACCGGACTTGGTTCTGAGACATCGTCTCTTTGGATATCCCCACTGACTTGACGCAGCGCTCGTGAATAATCTAGAGTCCTGCGCTTAACTTTTAAGTAGCGCTTTAGAAATTTCGACTTTACGATTACGATTACCCTCTTCATTACACCCTTTTTACACCCAATTTCTCACATCAATCACGACCCACAACTTCAAATCTTCGCCCTGCCCTTGGAACAAGTATTTCGGAGTAACTTTAAGCGGTTGTCCCGCAAAAATCTCATTCATCAGAGCTTTTCCACATCCGCAAAAACTCCATCTAAATATAACCCAGCAGCGAGCAGACGTTGTTTATAGTAGGATAAGAGGCAAATCCGGCCCAGATAAACCAGACAGATCCAGTTGCCACAACACTCTCCCCCTCTAGTCCGCGGTCGCCTTAATTCACCAGCTCTGCCTTTAATCAATCGAATATTCAGCCAACACCAGATGGCTAGGCGCCCAGGGGTGGAGCGATGACGATGACAACGATATGATGATGACGATGATGATGTTGACGACAACGTTGGTGGCGATGATGCTGAGCAGCATGAGGAGGAGGAGGATGAAGATTAAGGCAATTAGGATGAAGGTGATGAAGATATCTATGACGAGTGTGAGAAGGATGACGATGAAGATTATGGTAATTAAGATGAAGGTAATGAAGATAAGAGCAGACGACGATAAAGATGTAGATGATGAAGATGAAGATGATGAATGTGATGGAGGATGGCGATAAAATGTAGATGATGAAGATGATGAGGATGATGAAGGTGACAAAAATGAAGATGATGAAGATAAAGGTAACGAAGATGAAGGTGACGATGAGGAAAGAAGGATGACGATAAGAGATGAAGGGGTGATGCAGATGATGCTCAAGAGGAAGAGGATGAGGAAGAGGAGAAGGAGGAGGAGGAGGAGCAGACAAAGAAGTTACAGTGGGACTAAAATAATGAGCACAACAATAATTACGACAACGATGATGGTGATAACAAAGAGGAGGCTTAAAAAGATGAGGAGGAGGAGGAGGAGGAGGAGGAGGAGGCGGAGGAAGAGGATGCGGAGGAAGAGGAGGAGGAGGAGGAGAAAGAGGAAGAGGCGGAGGAAGATGGGTGAACGAAGAAGCGGAAAACTAACATATTATACGGTGATGATGACGACAAGGAATACGAAGAAGATGATGATTATGACAACAACTACCACGTTAATAATAATAATAATAATAATAATAATAATAATAATAATAATAATTTATGAACTTCTATAGCACCACTGTAATAATGTTCAAGCATAAGTCGGCGTGCATGCCAAATGCCAGAGAATTTGATAAAGCTGATAACGACGACGACGACGACGACGATTCCCGATGATTAGTAAGAGCGTTCAGAGCGGAACCAGAACCGGAAGCGAGTGACTTCAATTAATGCCGCTTCGAAGATGAATCGATGAGAGATTAGAAGTCACCGATTGAATGGAAACGCCCGTCGAATCCCAATCCCATCCATCCACCCCAATATTCACTCGCTCACCCATCCACTCCAAAAATTACTCATGCCCCACCCATCCATCCCAATACTCATCCACTCATTCGCCCACCCATCCACCCCAAAAATCACTCATTCGCCCACCCATCCACCTCATTACTAACCCACTCTTTTACCCACCCATCCACACCAATACTCACCCACTCATTTACCCACCCATCCACCCCAATACTCACCCACTTATTAGCCCACCCATCCGCCCAAAACGTCACTCATTCACCCATCCATCCACCCCAAAAGTCATTCATTCGCCCACCCAACCACCCAAAAAATCACCCACTCATTCGCCTATTCATCTACTTCGGTACACGCCCATCCTTTCGTGGTACACATACACACGCACACACTAACAGATACACACATATTTCTCTATCACTGTATTCCCTCAAAACCACCTATCGATTCCCCAATTATCCACTTCAACACCCGCCTACCCACTCGCTCCTCATACTTACTTACTTATTTATACATACAAATACATGCATACATACATACATTCATACATGTATACGCACATACAAACATAAATACATACATACGTACATGCATACGTACATACATATAAATACATACATACATGAATACATACATGAATACATACATATACATACAGATCCACACTCATACACACAGATATATTCACACAAATACATATGCATATATGCACACATACATACATATATGCATACACACATAAATCCACACACCAACATATATATATTACATACATACATACATGCATACATACATATATATGCATATATATACAAACAAACATACATATATGCATACACACATACATACACACACAAACATGTATGCATACAAGCATATATACACGCATAAAAACATATATTCGAAAACATGCAATGTTTAATTTTTCAAAGAAATCAGGAATATCATGCGATATGATCGCAGTTCGAGTCCAGCGACTGAAGCAATTTGCAGCAATTTGAAGACAGGAAAGACGTCATTTATTAGAACAAAGACCGAAGGAGACTCGCCTGCTATTGAAGACTCGACCGACTTGAACCATTTATCTGCGATTCAGAGTCGTTGAAAAAGCGCGCCCGGGTCTTTCATGAGAGGCGATTTCCAAGTCGATCCGTAGCTTATAAGTGATGCGTTTTGTCCCGGGAACAAAGAGACGGAAGGAAGTCAAGGCAGGAAGTCTCTCCCCGTCTATGAATGCCTCAGTCTCTCGTTATATTTGCATGTATGTATGTATGTGTATACGTGTGTATGTATGTATGTATGTATGTATGTAGGTATGTATGTATGTATATGGATAGTATGTGTGTATATTATGTATGTATGTATGTATGTATGCATGCATGTATGTATGTATGCATGTATGTATGTATGTATGTATATGTATAGTTATGTAAATATGTATATGTATATATGTATGTATTTAAATATAGTATGTGTATTTGTATGTATGTATATACGTATCTATGTATCTGTGTATGTATGTATGTATGTATGTGTGTATGTATATGTATGTATGTATCTATGTCTATATGTAAATAAATTGCAAATGACTCAGGTTATTGCTGAAGATAGCGATTTATAGTTCGGAAGTATAGATTTTTTAATGTCGGCGATAGAAGTATTTTGTCGTTAACGAAGTATTGTGGGTTTATATGCGAAAAGAAAATCTGAAAGACTTTGTGTCTTTCATCGAGTGAAGGCTACGCTAGAAATCGGGCGAATCTAGGATTCAAAGCTCGTTTTGCGACATTGAAAAGACGTCAACAATCGCTGTGACGTATGTGTGAATGAAAAGACTAGCTAAAACAGGAAACCGCACGGGACAGAGTATGGTGGTTCCCCAACATATGAAGCAAATATTTCCCGCGTTTGCCTGAGGTAATATTCTGATTGATAAGTAAGTGAGTGGTTAACGATGAAAACAGATTACTAAGTGTAATATTTAATAAACAGGAAGTTTGTCGAAGTCGTTTTGGACCGTCTGATAGCTTCAATTTTGCGTTTTCTTGGAACTTAGTTCGGGTTGAAAGATATCTGGAACCGCATTTGGGTGAATGTTTAAACATACAGATATTCGATTTTCTCCGCTAGGAGGCTTTCAAGTCGCCACGTACTCAATTAGATTCGTTTGTCAATTGGCAATTCAATTTGGCTAGCTTGTGTCGGCTTTTGTCTGTCTCTCTGTCGCACTGCCTCTTCTTATCGCTGCTTCTGTCTCGCTCTCTCCGTTTCTATGTTCCGTATCTGTCTTGTTCCTTCTGTCTGTCTATCTCTCTCTCTTCGTATCCTTCTGTCTTTGTCTCCTTCTACCTCTGTATCTTTCTGTGTGTCTTTTTCTGTCTGTGTCTCTTTCTGTCTGTGTCTCTTTTTATCTGTATCTCTTTCTCTCTCTTTCTGTCTGTCTGTGGCTTTTTCTGCCTGTATCTCTTTCTGTCTCTGTAACTTTCTGTCTGTATCTCTTTCTGGCTGTGTCTCTTTTTATCTATATCTCTTTCTCTTTTTCTGTCTGTCTGTGTCTCTTTCTGTCTGTATCTTTCTGTCTGTATCTCTTTCTGGCTGTATCTCTTTCTGGCTGTGTCTCTTTTTATCTGTATCTCTTTCTCTCTCTCTTTCTGTCTGTATGTGTCTCTTTCTGTCTCTGTATCTTTCTGTCTGTATCTCTTTCTGGTTGTGTCTCTTTTTATCTGTATCCCTTTCTCTCTCTTTCTGTCTGTCTGTGTCTCTTTCTGTCTGTATCTTTCTGTCTGTATCTCTTTCTGGCTGTATCTCTTTCTGGCTGTGTCTCTTTTTATCTGTATCTCTTTCTCTCTCTTTCTGTCTGTCTGTATCTCTTTCTGTCTCTGTATCTTTCTGTCTGTATCTCTTTCTGTCTGTCTACATATCTCTCTCTGGCTTTGTTCCTGTCTCTGTCTGTTCCCTTCTGTCTTAGATCTCTTTCTAACTTTTGTTTTTCCGTGTCTCTGTCTTTTTGTTCCTTTGTCTGCCTCCTTGTCTCCGTCCCTACCTTTTTCTCTGTTTCCATTTCTGTCTTGCGTTTTACTCTCCTTTTTCATCCCTTCTTTTTCTTGTTTTTTCTTGTTTCCACCCTCTTTTCATCGAGTGTTTTTGTTTCCTTTTTTCAGCTTCGCTTTCACGCCTTCATTTCCTCACTTCCTCTCATTCCCCACCTCTCAAATATGCCACTTTCGCTTACTCATGCACATACATACACACATGCATACACATATACGCACACACATACATACACACATACATACACACATACATACATACACACATACATACACACATACATACATACACACATACATACACATACACACACATACATACACATATATACACATATATACACATACATACATCCATACATACACTTATACATACACACATACACACATACCTACACACATACATACACACATACATACACACATACATATACACATACACACATACATACATACACACATACACACATACACACATACATACACATTTTCACACTTCAGAAGGTTACTTTCTCGTGGTATCAGTTTGATGTATGTCGGCCAATACTAATCAGTTTGTACGTTGGTGAGTCCGTGCGTCTGTCAGTTCAAACTGTCAGTTTGTATGTCGGTGCGTTGTCAGTTCAAACTGTCAGTTTGTATGTCGGTGCGTTGTCAGTTCAAACTGTCAGTTTGTATGTCGGTGCGTTGTCAGTTCAAACTGTCAGTTTGTATGTCGGTGCGTTGTCAGTTCAAACTGTCAGTTTGTATGTCGGTGCGTTGTCAGTTCAAACTGTCAGTTTGTATGTCCGTGCGTCCGTAAGTTCGAACTGTCGACCAATTTGGAAGATCAATCGAGCTTTATACTTCACTTCCTGGATAAAAATTCTCGATTTCCTTCCACGTCTACTTTCCACTCCGTGCGAATTATGCCGGGAATGATTCGGTTGACGTCATCACAGGAGGGGACAGGGTGACAGATATAAATGGAAAACAGAGGAAGGGAGGACGATAGAGAAAGAGACAGTGGTAGAGAGGTACAGAGAGGAAGACGGACAGAGATGAAGGGACAAAGTGAGGGAAAGATCTGAAGAGAGAGAGAAGGTTAAAGAGAGTGGGATAGAGAGAGAGAGCGCGCGAAAGAGAGAGAGAGAGAGAGAGAGAGAGAGAGAGAGAGAGAGAGAGAGAGTAGGATAGTGAGAGAGAGTGCGATAGTGAGAGATAGATAGATAGATAGATAGATAGATAGATTGATTGATTGATTGATTGATTGATTGATTGATTGAAAGAGGGCTGTAGCGAGATATTGAAGATAAAGAAGGAGGGCAAGAGCGAAGGGAAAGAGAAAAGTTGATAGAAAAAGATAAAGGGGCAGGAAGAGAGGGGGAGACAGAAGAGAGAGGAAGGGAGACAGAGGGAATTAGAAAGAAATGGAAGCAGAGAGAGAGAGAGAGAGAAAGAGAGAGAGAGAGAGAGAGGGACGAGACATTGGAGAGACAGACAGATAGATAGAGAGAGAGAGAGAGAGAGAGAGAGAGGGAGAGGGAGAGAGAGAGAAAAGAAAGACAGATAGGGAGAGCCAGAGAGAGAGAGAGAGAGAGAGACAGAGAGAGAGGAAGGCAGTGCTCGTCCATCCTGAACGCTTCCGTTATCATTGTCAATAAACTTTCAGCAGTCGGCCATCGACAGAGACACACGGTCGCAAGCTGTTCTTTTTAATCAGTGTCTGACTAATACCAGATACCAGCATGACTAGAACAATCACTAAATAAAAGCAATATAATAATAATAATAATAATAATAATAATAATAATAATAATAATAATAATAATAAAAATAATAATAAACTTATCACATACTCGTCAATGAATCTGAATCTAAGGCGACAGACAAGAGTGCGCGAACAGTCCGTACCTAGCAGGGAGTCCGCTTAGCGTGCTCGAATCCGCCATCGTTAGGTTACAGATTCAGGGTGATACCGACTAAATCACACAGAAAAAAGCAAAAGCAATTGTGGCTCATAATTGCGTAAAAGAACGGACACTACTGTGGTTAAACGCACGTTCAAGTACTGTAATAATTGACAGCAAAATTGAAGTAACTGTTAACAGGAAAATTGAAGTAAATGTTAGCAGCAAGGTCGAAGTGACTGTTGACAGCAAAATTGAAATTACTGTTCGCAGCAAAATCGAAACTACTGTAACAGCAAGATTGAAATTACTGTTAACAGCTACAAAATTAAAGTTACTGTTAGCAGCAAAACTGAAATTACTGCTAACAGCAAAATCGAAGTTACTTTAGCAGCAAAATTGAAATTACCGTTAACAGCAAAACATTAAAGTTACTGTCAGCAGCAAAATTGAAATTACTTTAGCAGCAAAATTGTGTGAAGCCATGTTGTTGTACGCTAACCGACTTTTTCATTTCGGCAAATTGTTGATCTCAACGCGAATATTGCTCAATAACTCTTGGATGTTTGGACCTCCGCTATTATCGAGTTGATCTTTTAGATTTATTTATTTCTGATAACGCATACGGCATTGTGTGTCTCCGACGTCGTTCTGTCACGGGTCATCGCACCTTCGCCGAAATTGGACCAGTTCACTTTCCAAGGGGTGAAAAGGTTATCCGGCGGTGAGTCTAGACTCAGATCTGCGACCTACTTACGCAGTCTGTGACCGGAAAGTCTTGGATTTGGTAATCGTAATCGTAAACTCGAGATTTCTACAGCGCCCGATAAAAGCTAAGTCGCGGGAACCAGCTTGCTCACAGGCGCTCAGTCAAAACAAAAGCGATAGGCAGGAAGGGTTCGGTTCCAGGTCAAGATCCAAGAGTCAAGAGTCAGGAAAGGCAGGCACGCAGGAAGGCAGGCAGGCAGGCAGGCAGGCGCAACGTGGCCCAGGAACTCTGAACCATGGATTCCGAACCACGAACTCTGAACCATGAGCTCTAAACCACTATCTCTGAACCTTGAACTCTGAACCATGAACTCTGAACATTGTGTCAACTGTTAACTCTGGATGAGACAAAATCTGCTGGGATCTTCGTGTGTGCGGGGGTTCGCCATTGGCAATGGGCGAATTGAAAAGGGAAAGTTTGTCCTAAAAGTGGCCCCCAAATTTTTATATACGGAGGCCGAAACTTCAATACAAATGTCTGAAGATATTTATAGCTAAATACAATTGTCTGAAGATATTTATAGCTAAAACAAATGTCTGAAGCTATTTATAGCCAAGAACTCCGGAAATCTATTCTCTTTCGTCGGGGCTCGGCTGGAAACACTTCTGAGTAGACAGCTTGAAGACGAGTCATAAGTTTGCTATGAATGAATGAATGAATGAATGAGCGAGTGAATGAAGGAATGAAGGAATGAAGGAAGGCATGAAGGAGGGAATGAAGGAAGGAATGAAGGACGGAAGGAATAAAGGAAGGAAGGATGGAATGAATGAATGAATGAAATAATTAATTAATTAAGAAAGGAAGGATGGATGGAAGGAAAGAAGGAAGGAAGGAAGGAATAAAACAAAGGGAAGGGAAGAATGAATGAATGAGTGAACGAATGAAGAAAAGAAGGACGGAAGAAAGGAAGGAAGAAGAAAGGAAGTCATGAATGAATAAATGAATTAATTAATGAAGGAAGAAAGAAAGAAAGAAATTAAACAAGAAGAGAAGAAATTAAGACAACACTGAATAAATGAATAATTAAATGAACGAATAGACGAAAGAAAGAAAGAAAGAATGAATAAATGAATGATTGCCAACACTAGCTTTCGACGCTATTGCATGCGCTTTTCAGACCCCCAATATCTCCAGACCAATACTGCAAATGAAAATAGTCTTTCAACTTTCGTCCGAGGACCGGATTTTGCGTCTCGTCGACTGTCAGCGTTGAAGGATTTTATTTGCCGAGCCATCGACGAGGAAATAAATCGATTCTAAACAAGTATCGCTTGTTACCGGAACCCGTTAAAAAAGCACGGACCGGTTTTCGCGTAGGTTCGTTATTTCTGCGTCACTTTCGTTGTTTGCGAAAGGAAAGGGACATCAGGAAAACACTCGAGTTGTGTCGAGATAGCTCGAAGCGGTTTTGATCTTATTTCGTATTCCTCAATTGACTTGCTTTTGTCTTCTTGTGTTTCTCCTCGTTTTGCTCTTGTTTGCTCGAGTACTTGATGCGTCGTGTTTGCGGCGTCTCATGTTGCGTCGTCTGTTTTTGCTACTTTTTCTCCTAGTTTTGCCAAGAACGCTGTATGTGTGCATGTGTGTATGCTTGCATGTATGTTTATTTATGTATGTTGCGTGTATATAGTTATTTTGCAGGTATGTTCTTATATGTATATATGTTATGGTATATGTACGTTTGTATGGATGTATGTATGTATGTGTGCATGTATGCAAATATGTCTGTTTGCATGTATGGATGTATGTTTGTATGTTTGCATGTATGTATGTTTGAATGTATGTATGTTTGAAAGTATGCGTATTTATATGTATGGATGTCAGTATGCGCGTATGTATCTATGTATTTATATATGTTTCTTGGATATTTGTGTAGTTGTTGTTTTGAAAAGCTCTCAAAACGTCCGATTCTCGAAAACCCGCACCCTTTAAAGACTTACGGCGAGATGTATTTGTAGATCAGACCGCAGCTGCAGAGAACAATATTTCCGATTTCAGACAAACATCCAGAAAAGGCCGTTGACTTTTTTGACCGTATTTAAACCATCATCAGCTCAGTGGCGGCACCAGGATTGCTTACGTAAGGGGTTGAAGGCATTTCCATTGGGACACACACATTCTGGCAGTCCCCCATGGTCTAGGGGGTGCCGGAATATAACCAAGAGGGGCGCGCGGGGTCAACCACACCCTCACGCCTATAACTAAATCCGCCACTCCACCAGAATTGCTTACGTAAGGGGGTGAGGGCATTTTCATAGGCACGGACACATTCTGGCAGTCCCCCAGGGACTGTGGGGTGACGGGAGGTGCGCTAAATCCGCCACTGCATCAACGGCATATAAGACCACAGCGTCGCAGCAATAGCTTTCTTCGTCGATATATAGTGACGGTTGCGTTCAATGGGCCAGGAGTTGGTCACCAGTGACTCTGTGCGGTCAGTCTATGGGACAGACGAAGGCGGCTTTGTCGGCCCTGAAGCTGCTTTCTCGTTCTGCTGCAGATGTTCTGGAGGTAGACGAATGTAGCGTGTGATGTGGAATTGTGTAACTGAAAGAGTAATTGCAAGCTGTGCATGCGTTTGCATACAGTAAGATTATTTTCATGTCTGTGGCATTTTGCTTTGCTTATTAATTTCGATTTGTTGCTTAATTCTGATTTGTTAATTAATTTTGGTTTGTCAATTAAGTTTGATTTGTTAATTAATTATTATTAATGCGGATTTTTATTTAATTTTGGTTTGTTAATTAATTATGGTTTGTTACTAAATTTTGGTTTGCTATTTAGGCCTAATTTTGATTTGCTACTTAATTTTGATTATTTAATTAATTTTGATTTGTTAATTAATTTCGAGTTGTTACTTAATTTTAATTTTGATTGGTTACTTAAATTTGATTTGTTAATTAATGTTTATCTGTTAATTCATTTGCTGATACATGCGCCCCGTGTTGCGGCAGGCAGCGAATAACTGATCATGTATAGCGCAAGTTTTTCCACAGCCACCGAGCGGCCTCGATCCTTCTCATTTACTCAATGATTTTATCTGGTGAGATCCTTCACCACCGCTGCCCGTTTGAATGGGCGCCACGCCATTTAAGGTCCCCGTATGCGGGCCATGCTAACCCGAGATTCAAATCTCTTAAATAAACCTTCTAAGAAACTGCTATGTAAATACTGATTGTGGATTAGGTTCTCGGCATGGCTCAAGATTAATTTGTCCGTCGGCAAAATAATCTATTTCAAAAGCGCTAAGAATTTTTCTGGCAAGCAGCCCAACGAAAATTGGACCAGTACGCTTGCTTGGCCATCTAGCGGGTGGAGTCGGTTTACACTTGTTTCAGTTATAACAAACATTTCCCTGTCGGTCTGCCACCTCTCGGTAGGGGGTGATTTGTACCAGTAATTTATTTGGTGCTCCATCTGTCGGTAGTTAAAACTGACTTCTATCTGGGCGTGAGAACATCTACATCAAACTGCGATTGATTTGCCATTTTTCTCTCTGTCTCTTTCGATAGATTCAGCGCGGTGTGATCGAAGAACAGGTGTCAACAAATCGATACCCTGATTACAGATATCGAGCTAAGGATTAGACGCGAATACATCAAAAGCAGAAAGCCATCGCCGATGGGAACTTCAGAAACATGACCGTATTCTATTAAAAGCTGACGGATATATTATTGACAAGATCCGCATCAGGATTAGGTCAGATAACGAGAAACACAAACACAAAAGAAGAGGCTAAGGAGAAGCAGGTAAACTCAAGAAAGCTACTGGGCAGGTAGACTTAATAAAAGTTTAATCAGGGTCTTGGCGACTAACACGAAAAGCTAAAAGAAGACTGAAGTCGATTAATCAACCTGGTGGACTCGGTCTCAACGTCACGAGCCTGACTACAGATCCTTCTTCTGAACTCCTCTGTCATCCGATAAACTCAGGTGCAATTCAACTTGGTAAAACTATCACTAATTTCACTAATTAAAACTAGCCTTATTGGCAACTGTATCAAGATCTCTGTTAGAATCGGCCACTCAGTCAGAATCCGGGCAACAGATCTTTCCTCTTGAACATCCTCTGTGGTAGGGTGAACGCAACCGCAGATCAACTCTCGAGCAGTGACAGACAGACAGACAGACAGACAGACAGACAGACAGACAGACATACAGACAGATAGACAGACATCTTGGAATAACAGCAGCGGGAAAATACCTGCTGACGTCGAGACGGACCCGTCCGACGCCGAGTAATCCGATCGTCAGCACTCGCTACGTGACACGATATACAGTCAACGCATAAAAGAACAACAAGCGACTTTCTGATGCGCGTTGAGAGACCGGCGTCGCTGTTGCAGAAACAACCGTCAGTTCCCCTATAGGTATTTCGCCCCAGGTCGGGACTAGCGTCTGCTGAGCTCTTCGTGGACTCAGGGTATCTGTCGCCAGGAAGAATCCAAGGGTGAAGTTTTTGCCCCATGCTCGCGAACTGAGGGCGGGCTTCCCAGTCGCATCGTTGCTGGTGACTGCGCTTCTGTCTGAGCTCCGGAATTGAAACGGAAATGGAAACGTCTCCCACTTCAGCAGACGACGTCAGAAATTGAGTTTTTAAGTGAGACTTTTTGGCGGGATTTACGAGACTTTTTGCGATAACCCGTTTGAAATGAGTCACGAAGGAAGCTTCATAAAGTATATTTACCGTCAGCTACATAAAGTATATTTACCGTCAGCTACATAAAGTATATTTACCGTCAGATCTAAGTTGCTGTTGAACGTGGCTACTGAAAGATTACTACAATCGTCATCATCGTCAACAACGACTATAATCATCGAGTCCGGTACTTCAAACGGCATACCTACTTACCTTCTGATATAAGTCGAAGTTCAAAGTAGCTACGCAAAGATTACCACATCATCATCATCGGCAACGACTATGACAACGACACTGCAGTGGGACGACGCTTTCACTGCGTGCGCGGACAACTGTACCCCAGGAGTCGCCTGGTTCGCCCCGCAGAACGACACCGACGGAGACCCCTCTTCGATCGTCTTCACGTCTCCGTCATCGGCGAGACCCATGGGTGACGACCAGCTGCTTCTGCTCTACACCCTACCGGTCATAGTCATCGCCGGGACGATCGGGAACGCCCTGTCCTTCGCCGTTCTCATGCGACCGTGCATGCGTTTCACGTCCGTCTACTTCTACCTGCTAATCCTCGCCTGTGCCGATACGATGGTCCTCTACGTCAGCGCCTTCAAGACCTGGATCCGCCTTCTGACGGACTTCGAGATGCTGCACCTATCTAACGTCGCTTGCAAGCTGCTCATATTCATCCTGCTCGTCTCGATGTACCTTTCCGCTTGGCTGGTCGTGTTCATGACCGTCGATCGCTTCGTTGCCGTCTGGTTCCCCTTCCGGGCGGCTGCGTTCTGCAACATCTCTCGCGCACGGTTGGCGACCGTTGTTCTGCTCGTCGTGACGGTTGCCTTCAACTGCCACGTCTTCTGGACGATGAGTCTCTACCCGATCGAGACACCACAAGGAACGAAAATGTTCTGCGGACCAGACTTTGGGTCAGAGTTCATGTTCGGTCCGTTCGAAAAGATGAAACTCATATCGTACAGCATAATTCCATTTGCTATCATCCTGTGCCTCAACATAGCCATAATCGTCCGTCTGCGTTTTTCTACCTCTGCCGTACTCCAGGTCCCGGACGAGCCCCACGTCGGCTTTCAACGCTCCGCCAGCGCAAAGCACCACCACCACCACCAACGCCGCCACCCAATCCTGCGTCACATGAGGGACCCCTATTCGCAGACGCGCGTCACTTCGATGCTACTGGCCGTGTCCTTCGCCTGGATACTGTTGACGTCTCCCTACAGCTTCTACACGATGACCTTAGTAAGGTCGCCGCGACAGAACATGATTCTCAAGGGAGTCTGCTTCATCCTCATGTACACCAATCACGCCATCAACTTCGTCCTCTACTGCCTTACCGGGAAGAAGTTCAGACGGGAGCTGGTCGAGCTCTTCGGCCGGGCGATGAGGCGTCGGAGACGGTCCACCCCAAACGCCTCCCCGTCTGTGAAAACGCAACGGACGAGTCACATGATCGAGCTGGACATTGGTCTTCCCGAACCCGACAAGCGACTGCTCTAAACCGATCCCAAGGTCAAGATTTACATATAGAAATGCATGATTTTCACGTGATTAAAAATACCACGTGATCTCATCAAGGTCAGGACGCACAGTCTCTCACGTGATGTCACGTTTTCCTGGAAATACACTCATTAGAGTGCCACGTGATCACACAACAGGGACGAGATTTAAATAACAAACAATTATTTTGAGTGATCGCTAAAAGTGGACTTGACCGATTGACCTGAATACCCAGAAACAGTTAATCATATATTTTAACTACCTTAATCTGGATTAGTCCTAATATTTGTGCGTTGGAATCGAAAACATCCTTAAGCCAATAACGACAGATCTGCGTTATCCTACAACTGCACAACTTCCGGCCGCCCTGCAAAAATTGTAACAGCTGCATAAACTAAAGAATGATTAGTGTCAGTATGCTATTGTTGCTGAAATCTGCAAATTCAATCATAGATGTTAGAGTACACTAAGACATGATACTCAGTTCTTCCTGATGTCCAAGACCCTTACCTTAGAAAATGCCAAACGTCAGGTGGCGCCAACCGACGCCGTTCGGGATCGTATTATTTAATTGATCACATGAATGTGACTGTATCATCTACTTGAAGGGGCGCTATATAAACGAATGAACGAACGAATTAATTAATTAATTAATCAATGAACGAACCAACGAATGAATGAACGAACGAAAGAATGAATGAATGAATGAACCTCAGCTTTATCATAGCTTCGCTAGAGTGTCATGAGCGTGACTGTATCATCTATTAATAGTAGTTCCAATGTTTAACAACAGCTTATGGCATTAAAACCCGTTGACGTCGCCCTCCTCCTTAATCCAGGCTTGGGACTGGCACTACCCGACTAAAGGCAGTGGCGAAGTTACTGTTTCATCTACTTGAAGGGACGCAATATAAATGTTCTGAATGAATGACTGAAAGAATGAATTAAAGAAAGAAAGAAAGAATGAATGAATGAATGTGACCCTGACCCTAACCTTTGTCATACTTTCCGCTAGGTGAAGCGACTGTTTCGCATTATTTCTACCGCGATACAGACGAGTCGCACGAAGACAGTGAGCGTCATGATTTAGTGTACCCTAAGTCATCTGTTTTAATCGTTAAAATCTGCTATTGATGTGAACTCTAAACAAAACACTGATCTCAACATTTTGGTATAAATAATTGAAAAATCAACGCTAGTTAATACTTCCTTAACTATTTGATTACCGCTGGTATGTCCAACGACTTCGTGCTTTTACATTCTGGCCATCATAATGAATGCGCTATAGAAGTTATACAATTAGAATATATAAAAGCCAAAAGCTAGGGCATTCTTGAAAGTAATGCTCTAAAACGGCAGATACATGCATACATACATACACATTTAAACATACATAGATACATACTTATATGCATGGATACGTACATACATACATAACAAATACACATATACACATACAGACACAAGCACTTATCCACATACATACACATACATACATATATACTTACATGCATGCATGCATAGATACATTCACAATACTATGAATCTACATGTACGTGCCTGCGGGAGACATTCTCCAAACACATGAGCATCATTCATATACAGATGAACTCTAAAATCATCTAATCAAATCTTCTATAGCGCCGTTATCATAATGTTTAAGGTATTAATCAATGGTTGCTCCAAGTGAAATTGTAATAAAAATCATGATCCCTGAGAGAAGCCGGGTCGAATTCCGATAGGCCAGAGACACCAGAAGTTAGGCTACGGTGGATAAGCAAGTTGAAACAGATGAGTCTTAAGTTTAGACCTGAATGCCTTCATAAGAACTGGCAGAACGAACTGAACTTGGCAGCGAATTCCAAAGCTTTGGACCATCAACCGAGAACGCTGAAGAACCCAACGCTTTCATGCTACAAGGCACAGCAAAAGCCAGAGCATTCATAGAAAGATTGGCATTTTTGTTGATATGAGGTTTGAAGTATCATTTAGACTAGCAACCAGTAAATGTTGATGTACACGTTTTTCTACAGCGACCGTATGTCCTCGACCCTGCTCATTTTTCAGTGAATCTATCGGGTGAGATCCTTCACCACCGCTACCCGTTTGAATGGGCGCCAAGCCATTTAAGGTCCCCGTGCGTTGACCGATAGTGACCCGTTTGAATGGGCGCCAAGCCATTTAAGGTCCCCGTGCGTTGACCGATAGTGACCGTATGATCTCGACCCTGTTCATTTTTCATAGAATTAATCGGGTGAGATCCTTTACCACCGCTGCCCGTTTGAATGGATGCCACGCCATTTAAGGTCCCCGTGCACACAGTGCTCTTGTCAGGCGCTGTAGAGATGATCAGACATAAGTACCGAATAAATGAATGAATATTAGTGTCTCTTCTTAGCAGACATCACTTGAAGAATGTATCAGCTGTGTCTGGCGAACTTTTGCACTCAGTTACCTTGCCCAGAAGTTTCACGGATGTTAGGCGATTGTTTATCGCCAGAATTCTGCAGACATTGATTGTTGTTTATTGCGGCATCTGCTACACGATCAGGAAAAACACGTAGATTATACCCAACCACTCTCTCAGCAAATAGCATCAATAAAGCCAGCACGAAAGTGTGATAAATTGCCTCACGACTGACTTCGCAGTGACCACTAGGTCTTGAAATGTATTTGTCAGCGAAGCGTGAACTCTTAGAATCACAGATGCGTAACAGTGTGATCTGTTAACGCGCTGGTATGCAATCCAACGATTGCCGTTCCGAGCCTGCTGAGCGACGTGTAACGATCCTGAACAAGTTTATCGCGCACGTTTCACGAGAGCCCTCTGATCCAATAAATAATTAAGTAAGTAACAGCATGAACTTCTGTTGAACTGTTACGGAGTGACACAGTGGTTAGGAGCTTCGGTTCTGCCACACTGCGTCGGCAGTTCGTTTCATGGTGACTGATGCTATCTTTAAAGAAAGGAGGGTTGGACTGAACACGAACTGGATTGGATTATTGTTAGATTGTATTAACAAGATTATATTGGAATGGATTAGATTAGGTCAGTCCAAACTGATGGTACTCCCTTCCGAGACGTCCCTGCTATTGTGGGCGCCTAATAAATACTTCCAGACGTAATCCAATGTAACTTAAGCTAGCATTTTTCTAGCGCTATTCAAGAAATGCTTGTCATATATACACATACATATTCACAAACACGCACATATATGCGCATGTATATGCGTATACATGCGTATATGTATATATATAAGTATATATATATGTATATATGTATATATATATAACACCTTTTCTGATTTCTGACAGCTGTAAAAGCAGAGATCCGGCGATTTCGTTTATCTGCTCTTGGTCGATCCCATCACGATAGCAAACGTCTGTGTATCACTACGCGCCAAGGGCGTGTCCTTGTCTGTCAATCAAGCTCGACTGGGTGTCATGGCAACGACTGATATCTCTCCCACTAGACCTACGATAACCGTTGTCATGGAGACCAACTGCCTTCGGGTTTAAGCGGCAGCGCAGTTAGATATTCCTCGATATGCCTTTCATCCTCTCTAACTCCTCCTCCTCTTCCTCCCCTCCTCCTCCTCTTCCTCCCCTCCTCCTCCTCTTCCTCCCCTCCTCCTCCTCTTCCTCCCCTTCTCCTCCTCTTCCTCCCCTCCTCCTCCTCTTCCTCCTTCTCATCTACTTTATCCTCCGTATGCATAATACGCATACGTAAAAAGTGAAGTAACCCATATCCCTCAAGTGAGACGTATAGGGGAGGCGCTCATTTCCTTTTCTTTATGTCCTTGAGCCGGCAGTGGACGAATCCCAAGGTCCTGGAAACGGGACCAGTGCATCGCAGGACTTGCCGTTTACTTCCCAGCTTACGCCTCTACCAAATTCTACTGCTTGGTGACAGAGGTACGGTGTGTGCAAACAACTTGCCCAGGGTCGTAACAAGGAGTCGAACCCGCAACCGCATGATCATTAAGCAAACGCGTTACCGATAGACCACCGTGCCGCACATTAAATATACATACAAACATATATATGCATATACGTACATATTCACACACATACACATAGACACGATTATAAGTATTTATATGCATATAAATATACATTTATACTCCATATCAATATATATATATATATATTATACATCAATTAATAAATACATTGAATGCCAAATTGCCCACCTAAGTAGATATTATATATGAGAGATAAACGTATGTATTCATATTAAAGGTCTTTGTTGAAATTCATCATCGTTTCTCGGAGGCGTCTGCTTAGATCAACTGTTGAACGTCGGTTGCACGCAGGCGCACTCTCGCAACCGGAAACCCAAGTGGCACTCGCCTTCGAAACACACGAGGCCAATTATTTTTGATTAACGCATGCGCAGGGACGCTACCGGAAGTGCGGAAGCGAGCGCTGTTCGAAATCTTTTGAGCCGGGATTATCGGTAATCAGCTAATGCGCGCATGCGCGGGCGGAAGTGCGAACCGTCTACGTAATTTCTACTTTGGCAAATTGCGGCGGCGGCGGTTAATGGCGTCATGTGACAGAGAGATGACATCACCTGACTTTTTAGACAGTTAAACATTTTGCAGAATTTTTTAACCTGTCTAGAGTGATGCATATTCAAAAATGACAGTAATGTCTATCAATTCGCTACATTTAGTGTGGCCAAGGTCTGGTATGTAGGAACACTGACTGCTGCTGTGCAGTGCATTTGTGTGTGCATACATCCGGTTGGGCATTTCCGTACCGCTTTTCAATTTCACAAAAGTGCTTCTTGCTAAACTGACTGATACTACAATTCAAAGAGTTGTAAAAGAACAAAGTTTCGTCTGTATACCAATGGTGCATGTCTAGGTGAAGAATGTCTCCAGTAGAAGTCTCACGCAGACACGTAGAGGTGGCCAATGAATTTTCATCCGCGGTTGACTGTTGATGCGTATTCTGAGTGTCTGGTCCGAACTGCGCCGTAAATGAAGAATGAGGCAGAGACAAGTGAAACGCCCACAGCCCACGGCAAACCCTTTCCAACCGATCATATCACTATGACGCAAGACACCTCTCTTGGAACGTAAACGCCAGAATTATCCGGGAATCGGATTGTCCTATGGAACTGGAAACCCAGAGTTATCCGGGAATCTCGTTGTCCCCTGGAACTGGAAGGCCAGAGTTATCCGGGAATCTCGTTGTCCCCTGGAACTGGAAGGCCAGAGTTATCCGGGAATCTCGTTGTCCCCTGGAACTGGAAGGCCAGAGTTATCCGGGAATCTCGTTGTCCCCTGGAACTGGAAGGCCAGAGTTATCCGGGAATCTCGTTGTCCCCTGGAACTGGAAGGCCAGAGTTATCCGGGAATCTCGTTGTCCCCTGGAACTGGAAGGCCAGAGTTATCCGGGAATCTCGTTGTCCCCTGGAACTGGAAGGCCAGAGTTATCCGGGATTCTGGTTGTCCCCTGGAACTGGAAGGCCAGAGTTATCCGGGATTCCGGTTGTCCCATGGAACTGGAAGGCCAGAGTTATCCGGGATTCTGGTTGTCCCCTGGAACTGGAAGGCCAGAGTTATCCGGGATTCTGGTTGTCCCATGGAACTGGAAGGCCAGAGTTATCCGGGATTCTGGTTGTCCCATGGAACTGGAAGGTTAGAATTATCCGGGATTCTGGTTGTCCCATGGAACTGGAAGGCCAGAGTTATCCGGGATTCTGGTTGTCCTCTGGAACTGGAAGGCCAGAGTTATCCGGGAATCTCGTTGTCCCCTGGAACTGGAAGGCCAGAGTTATCTGGGAATCTCGTTGTCCCCTGGAACTGGAAGGCCAGAGTTATCCGGGAATCTGGTTGTCCCCTGGAACTGGAAGGCCAGAGTTATCCGGGATTCTGGTTGTCCCCTGGAACTGGAAGGCCAGAGTTATCCGGGATTCTGGTTGTCCCCTGGAACTAGAAGGCCAGAGTTATCCGGGATTCTGGTTGTCCCCTGGAACTGGAAGGCCAGAGTTATCCGGGATTCTGGTTGTCCCATGGAACTGGAAGGTTAGAATTATCCGGGAATCTCGTTGTCCCCTGGAACTGGAAGGCCAGAGTTATCGGGGAATCTCGTTGTCCCCTGGAACTGGAAGGCCAGAGTTATCGGGGAATCTCGTCGTCCCCTGGAACTGGAAGGCCAGAGTTATCCGGGAATCTGGTTGTCCCCTGGAACTGGAAGGCCAGAGTTATCCGGGAATCTGGTTGTCCCCTGGAACTGGAAGGCCAGAGTTATCCGGGATTCTGGTTGTCCCCTGGAACTGGAAGGCCAGAGTTATCCGGGAATCTGGTTGTCCCCTGGAACTGGAAGGCCAGAGTTATCCGGGAATCTCGTTGTCCCCTGGAACTGGAAGGCCAGAGTTATCCGGGAATCTCGTTGTCCCCTGGAACTGGAAGGCCAGAGTTATCCGGGAATCTGGTTGTCCCCTGGAACTGGAAGGCCAGAGTTATCCGGGATTCTGGTTGTCCCATGGAACTGGAAGGCCAGAGTTATCCGGGATTCTGGTTGTCCCATGGAACTGGAAGGCCAGAGTTATCCGGGATTCTGGTTGTCCCATGGAACTGGAAGGTTAGAATTATCCGGGAATCTCGTTGTCCCCTGGAACTGGAAGGCCAGAGTTATCCGGGATTCTGGTTGTCCCATGGAACTGGAAGGCCAGAGTTATCCGGGATTCTGGTTGTCCCCTGGAACTGGAAGGCCAGAGTTATCCGGGATTCTGGTTGTCCCATGGAACTGGAAGGTTAGAATTATCCGGGAATCTGACTATCTCTTTGATCTGGAATTCCAGAGTTATAGGCGAATCTGATAGTCTGAAGAAACCTGCGAAGAAACCTTATTCTTCGTAGGTGAAAAGAAATTTGTTACCTCAGGAAATCCAAAGCATGGAGAGAGTTTTTCCTAAGTCTCACCCCAAACAGAAATAGTTGCTTGCAGGCACACTGACTAAACCGGATGCGGAAATGGGACCAGCATGCACCGGGTTTACAATTGGTTGCTATGGTTTCCAGTCCCACTTTAGTACGAGCATGCGTATGGGTACGCCTTGACCTAGTTTGCTGCTTTTTTAGATTGGATGACATACCTGTTCTTTCTCCTCTGATCTTTGTTGTATACAACATCTTCTGGACTAAAAGTTGTCGTTGCTTTATCTTTCCTTCATAGTTTCAGAATAATAAGTCTAAACAATAAACAATGGTCGTCAGCTTTACAGGAAATTTGCGGCGCCCGTTTAGTTGGCTTTTTTGCAATAAACCCAGATTTTCATTTCAATATTGCTTATTAATTTTACGGAATGCGCAGGAGAAGAAATTGGGTTAAGAAGGATTCAGAAGAAGTTTATCACTAGCCATCCAAGATTGAACATTGGCAAAACAGAAGCAAGTATTTGGAGGGCTGGATTGGACGTGGAACATTCAAAGGAAAGGAATAGTTGGGTATCATAAGAATACAAATGATAGTCAAGATAGCTATCAGTAAGTATAATATCACATAATGTACATGTAAACAGGAGCGTACTCAGGATATATAGTTTATATATTTTCCTCCCTCTGTCGATCCCTCCCTCCTTCCCTCCATCCCGGCCTCCCTCTGTCTCTGTCTGTCTCTGTCTCTGTCTGTCTGTCTGTCTCTGTCTGTCTCTCTGTCTGTGTTTCTCTGTCTGTGTTTCTCTGTCTGTCTCTGTCTGTCTCTGTCTGTCTGTCTCTCTCTGTCTCTGTCTTTGCCTCTGTCTCTGTCTCAATCTCTCTCTCTCTCTCTCTCTCTCTCTCTCTCTCTCTATATATATATATATATATATATATATCGGTGTACAGATCAAAAGACAGAGAAAATGAGAAAGACAAACAGTTAAACATTTATGCAATATAGTAGTAGTAGTAGTGGTAGTGGGAGTAGTAGTAGTAGTAGTAGTAGTAGTAGTAGTAGTAGTAGTAGTAGTAGTAGTAGTAGTAGTAGTAGTAGTAGTAGTAGTAGTAGTAGTAGTAGTAGTAGTAGTAGTAGTAGTAGTAGTAGTAGTAGTAGTAGTAGTAGTAGTAGTAGTAGTAGTAGTAGCGACAGTGGCACAATGGCAGTTGAAGCAGTAGTAGGGCCAGAAGTAGAACAACATCAAATAGCAACAGCGGTCGTAGACATCGATGCAAATGTTCCCTGTCCTGCTTTTCAAAAGTTTGACTTAAACAGCAATAAAACCACGATCAGACAAACCACAGAATTTCCATTTTAACTGCCGCAGGTATTTCGATACACGTCGTTTATTAGAAAACGTATGGAGTAACACAATAAAATCAGTGGACCTTTGTGGGCAGCGATCGTAAAATACACCATAGCCAGGAAAGTGGGACTTAACAGTAATTGGCGATCGATGCAAATGACTGCAGAGCCGAGAACTTTGCTTTCTATGTACTTTGCAAATGTATTTGCATGCATAGAAACCAACGTTCGCCTAATTCCATCAGTCAGTCGCCGAAACAGCGTCGCGAAACCTAATACCACCAACCTTCCCCCTAATTTCAAACCCACAAGAATCAAATACCACCAACCCTCCCACTAATTTCACACCACCTGAAACTAATTCCACCAACCCTCCCACTAATTTCACACCACCTGAAACTAATCCACCAACTTTCTCACTAATTTCAAACCCACAAGAATCAAATACCACCAACCCTCCCACTAATTTCACGCCACCTGAAACTAATCCACCAACCTTCCCACTAATTTCAAACCCACAAGAATCAAATATCACCAACCCTCCCACTAATTTCACACCACCTGAAACTAATCCACCAACTTTCTCACTAATTTCAAACCCACAAGAATCAAATATCACCAACCCTCCCACTAATTTCACACCAACTGAAACTAATCCACAAACCCTCCGACGAATTTCACACCACCTGAACTAATCCCACAAACGCTCCGACGAATTTCACGCCCTATCCAACCTAATCCCGCCAATCCGTCCACAGCCAGTCACGTGACTCCGCTTCAGTTTCAGTGACTGTAACAGGTGGCCCACGTGATACACAATATATTATATAACTTCCCCATAAATCTAACAGACATTCCTCGTTTCCTAAGCAGGTCGAAACTACTGTGAAAGGACTGAGTCAATTAAGGCGGCGTTTTGCACAGGTAGAAGCACGCGAATTAGCTGTAAACAATAGGACGCAAATCATACATATACATATACATAATTTACATATACATAAACATGTGCATATACGTATACATAAATATAAATATATATACATATATATGCATATGCGTATAAAAAGTAAAGTATTCCATATCCCATGTGCATATACCTATACATATAAATATATATATATACATATATATGCAAATGCGTATAAAAAGTAGTCTATATTCCAAAAGTGAGACGTAGTGGAGGCGCTCATATCCTATTCTTGGCCCTTGAGCCGGCAATGGACGAATCTTAAGGTCCTGGACATGGGGCCAGTGCATCGCAGGACTCGCCGTTTACTTCCCAGCTTGTGCCGGTACCAAATTCTACTGCTTGGTGACAGAGGCACGGTGTGCGCAAACAACTTGCCCAGGGTCGTTACACGGAGTCGAACCCGCAACCACATGCTCACTGACCGAACGCGTTACCAATAGACCACCGCGCCACACATATTGGCGTAAACACAATCACACACACTCACACACACGTGTACATATATATAATATATATATATGTATATATAGACGTATGCTTTGCTTTCGCCTTTTGACAGCTAACTGTTGTGCCTTTCCCTTTACTCTTCTATTACAGTATATAAGTGTCTGTGTGTGTGTGTGTGTGAGTGTGTGTGTTTAGAAATATAGTCACTTAGGATCGACATATACATATATGATATATATGTATTGCATGAAACACACTGCATATATATATATAATTATTATGATATTTTTAAGTGCAATTTGCCATTGTATGCCATGTTTTGGTCATGAGTGAATAAATTTAGCCAGAATGCAGATTGTATTCGCAGTACACAAGTTGACCGAAATCAATAGCCTTTCTTCGCCTTCCCCTCATCGTACACTTACCCCTCCTCATTCCACCTCTTCGTCCGTGCGTTCGCCCGTCCGTCCGTCCGTCTGTCCGTCCGTCCGTCCGTCCCTGCCTCCATGCCTACCTCACTCTCTGCCTCTCTCCATCCCTCCCTCCCTCCCTGCCTGCCTGCCTCCATGACTCTCTGCCTCTCTGCCTCCCTGACTCTCTGCCTCTCTGCCTCCCTGCGTCCGTCCGTCCATCCCTCTCTCCATCCATCCCTCCCCTTGATCTTAACATGCTCTGTGTTTTGGGAGCAAAGTATTCTTTCTTTCCAAAGAATCTCCTCTAATTGACCAAACCGCCTTTCTTTTACCATCTCTGAATAGTTATCCTCTTGGGAGCTATATAAATCGCATCGACAAACTAATGCAATACGGCCAACAGCCGCCACCTCCTCCTCCTCCTCTTCTTCTTCTTCTTCCTCCTCCTCCTCCTGGGCATGTATGCGTCTGTGTGTCTGTCTGTGTCCATGTGTCTGTGTGTCTGTGTCTGTGTGTTTGTATGTCTGTATGCGTGTCAGTCTGTTTCACTTATCCTCTCCACTGATGCTTTGGCATCAGATACTGGCCCTAAATGAATATAATAAATATATATATATAAATATAAGCTACCACTAATATACACTTTTCGGATAGGAAGCCATGGATAAGAAGGCCTACGATCACCTAACCTTTCTCAACCCCATCATTTGACCTCCTGGTCTCCATGCTTGTTTCTCTCTCTCTCTCCATCTCTCTCTCCCTCTCTATGTTTGTTTATTTTTCTCTCTCTTCCTTTCTCTCTCTTTCTTTCTTTTTTTCTCTCTCTTTGTTTCTCTCTCTATGTTTGTTTGTTTGTTTCTCTTCCTTTCTCTCTCTCTCTTTCTTTCTTTGTTTCTCTCTCTCTTTGTTTCTCTCTCTATGTTTGTTTGTTTCTTTCTCTTCCTTTCTCTATCTCTCTTTCTTTCTTTGTTTCTCTCTCTATATTTGTTTGTCTCTCTGTCTATGTCTGTTTGTTTGTTTCTCTTGCTTTCTCTCTCTTTCTTTCTTTCTTTCTTTCTCTCTCTCTAGGCTTGTTTCTCTCTCTCTCTCTCCCTTCACAGCTTGCTATTCCTATCTCCATACATCGATCCATCCATCCATGCATGCATCTATACATTCATCAATCAATCAATCAATCAATCAATCAATCAATTCGTCCGTCAGTCCGTCCATCCATTCTGCATCAGATTCCGTTGTTTTCTGGGCGGTTAAGTACCAATATGCTTAAGCAGATAAAACGTGCGATAAACCTATCATCCTCTATGACCTGGTCCATTTAACACCGCCTGCAATCGGATGCACTCGACCGTTGAGATTGGCATTTCCGTTCTTAGCCGATACGATAACAAGGCCACTCAGTGCGGAAGGAAACCTCTAAGCCATTGTAAAGCCGTATCGCATCGGGCTTACTTGGAACCAGGGCGTGTACCAGGTCAAGCGAGTTCATCCGGGTCACCCATTCGTCCGTCCGTCCGTCCATCCATCCAGCCAGCCATCTATTCATTCATTCATTCATTCACTCACTCATTCATCAATTCATTCATTCATTCACACATTCATTCATTCATTCATTCATTCATTCATGCATTAATTAATTAATTAATTCATTTATTCATACATACAGTCACTCATTTATTCTTGCCTTTAATTTTCCTTCCTTCATCCCTTCTTTCCTTCCTTCTTTCCTTCCTTCTTTCCTTCCTTCTTTCCTTCCTTCTTTCATTCCTTCTTTCCTTCCATCTTTTCTTCCGTCTTTCCTTTTTCTTTCTTTCCTTCCGTCCTTCCCTCCTTTCTTTACCTCCTTCCTTTTTTACTTCTTTCCTTCTTTTCTTCTTTCCTTCCTTCCTTCTTTCCTTCCTTCTTTCCTTCCTACTTTCTTTCATTCCTTCCTTCTTTCTTTCTTTCATTCCTTCTTTCATTTTTTGCTTTCTTTCTTGCTTTCTTTCTCTTTTCCTTCCTCCTTTCTGCCGTCTGCGAACAGACACATCTACACCGCCACTGATATTTATTCATTGACCTATCAATCCATCCACCCATCCATCACTCCATCTATCCATCCATTCATCCATCCATCCATCCATCCATCACTCCATCTATCCATCCATCCATCTATCCATCCATCACTCCATCTATCCCTCCACCCATCCATCATTCCATCCATCCATCACTCCATCTATCCATCCATCCATCTATCCATCCATCACTCCATCTATCCCTCCACCCATCCATCATTCCATCCATCCATCACTCCATCTATCCCTCCACCCATCCATCATTCCATCCATCCATCACTCCATCTATCCATCCATCCATCCATTCATCCATCCATCCATCCATCACTCCATCTATCCATCCATCCATCTATCCATCCATCACTCCATCTATCCCTCCACCCATCCATCATTCCATCCACCCATCACTCCATCTATCCCTCCACCCATCCATCATTCCATCCATCCATCACTCCATCTATGCATCCATCCATCCATCCCTCCATCCATTCATCCATCCATCCAACCATCCGTCCATCCACCCATCCATCCGTCCATCCACCATGCAATAACCGTTCATGTCGTTCTACCAGATTGCAAATGCCTTTGCATATCACCTCGAAGTCCAGATTCGTTTCTCATCTTATTTTCCTGATCTCACATGACCTCAATGTCCTGACATCACCTGACCTAATTTCCTCGAACTCATCTAACCTTGCAGTAAAAGCCTGTAATAAAATCAACGCTACAGCGAGAGCCCTTCATCTGGATTAAGAGAGTCGAACGGCACCTGGGGTTTATCCTTTTGAAGACCCAAGAGAAACAGATCCATCTGCTTTCCACTATACCATGTCCTGGGTAGATAATTAGAGTTGATGTTGCTAGTGAGAGATGGAGGAATCTCGATAGAGAGAGACAAACAAAGTCACAGAGAGAGAGAGAACCAGAGGAAGGGACAGAGAGGCAGAGAGGCAGAAGGAGATGGATGGAGAGAGGGAAGAGAGAGACGCACAATCAGAGGAAAAAGAGAGTGACAGAGAGACAGAAGAACAGAAAAAGGCATTTCGGTAGAGAGAGACAGACAACAAAAGGAAGAGAGAGAGACAGAGAGACAGAGAGAGACAGAGAGAGGCAGAGAGGCAGAAGAAGAGATTGAAGCATCTCGATGGAGAGACAGACAGACAGACACGACAGACAGACATGACAGACAGGCAGAGACAGCAAAAAGAGATACTGAGATAGAAAGAGAGAGAGAGAGAGAGAGAGAGAGAGAGAGAGAGAGAGAGAGAGAGAGAGAGAGAGAGAGATAGAGAAGGACAGACAGAGGCAAAGACAGAGATACAGATATTCGAAATATAGGCCTACGACTGTCGGTCTGAGCACGTCCGCGCCTACTTTACTTTCTACCCCTGAATTGCAGCCATGGATAAAACTCAAAACAAGAAATGGAAACCGGTCAAAAATCGAGACTGAACATCAGGTGAAGAGTCGAAAGCCGACAGATGTCGTTTTTCTGACTTTCCCTTAGGGTTAACTCTACCCAGAAATCGAACAACGCGACAATATATAAATATATATATATATAGGCAGTATATAGGCAGTATATATATATATCACATATATGCCTACACAACCATACGAAATATATATTTACTACATAGGTAAAATTGTAAATTTATAATATATATTTACGATATATGTAAATATATATGATATATCTAGTATGTGCGGATATATTTGTCAATACATATTTACTATGCATGTAAATATATATAAGATATATTCAATATTATGTGCATATAAAATATATATTTAATAATTTATGTATACACTCATACATACATACATACATACATATATACATACATACATGCATACATGCATACATATATATAGACCAGTGTAAATATACATCCTTATATGCACCCATATACATATATATATATATATAGGCTTATGTGTAAATATGCATCCTTAAATATCCTTAAATATATGGTATCCGGTAATCAACATCCATTCAAAAATCCTCCTGCGGGTTTCGGATCGAAATAAAAGTGTTCTGCGCTGTGTTCGTCTACTTAGGAACGGAGCAGGGATCGTTTATTTTCGCCGGTCAGCATCGCCCCAATCATTTAGAATGCATGGCTTTTTAAGGTCTCGAGTACGACTCCCGCGGCTAAGTGGAGTCTCCTTCACTCAGTAAGTACTGCTTCGCATATTTAAATAAAAACATAGCCTACTAAACAATGGCTGAGTAGACCAGCCACTAATTTGATGACTAAGACGCTCACTTACAATCGCATAGGTTGTTATTAGACACTTATTATGGGCGCAAGGTCAGTTAATCTGAATCTGTTGTGAGAGACGGACTTGCTCAAGTTCCCTACACGGTAACCGTCTCAGAGGTGGAGGCTCGAACCCATACTTTCCGGGCTACAAGCCGAGCGCTCCATCCAATCGGCTACCGTGACCTACATACAAGCCAAGTGCTCCATCCAATCGGCTACAGTGACCTACATACGAGCCAAGCGCTCTATCCAATCGGCTACAGTGACCTACATATGAGCCGATCGCTCTATCCAATCGGCTGCCGTGACCTACATACAAGCCGAGCGCTCTATCCAATCGCCTGCCGTCAAGTCAATCAAGGCAAGGCATAAGGTAAGGTAAGATCAGATCAGGTAAGGAGGCAAAGGTAATTAATATTGAAGTCAATAAAGGTAAGTCTCTCGATGCCCATACAGCCTAATGAGCCCGTGGAGTCTGAAAAACCTGTAAAGACTACATAACCTTGAAGACATATTAAGTAGGTTCTGTGGACTTTAGACACTGCCTTTAGTCGGGTAGTGCCAGTCCGAAGCCTGGCTAAAGGAGGAGGGCGACGTCAACGGCCTTTAATGCCATAAGAATCGTTTAACACTGAAACTCCTACTACTAAAAGAAATACAGGAACAATCAAATATACGACAGCTAAACATCGACAACCAGGCAACAGGGAGACATGCGCAGTTTCCACACCCAGCAACGAAAGTGGGTGATAAATAAGTCAAAGGAGATCGATAAATCGATCGAACAGTCAGTAAATCACTGAGTCAGTAAATTAATCAAGATCTGTCAAAATCAACATCAGTGAAACTCACACGTGTACTGTACACACCCACACACGCACACGCACACACACACCCACACTAACACACACACCCACACACACACAAGCACACACGTACACGCATATACGCACAAATACACAAGCACACACACAAAAACACAAGCACACGAACAATCTGCCTTGGGGATCAATACGACCCTTTCACCCCGCCACCTACCCCGCACGGGAACTGCATTTGTATAAACCGATGGGAGGCTGAGGGGGTCGTAATCGACGTCCAACGCACTAAACCAGTGTACTGACTTTTGCCAAATTTCTATACCTTATCGTAATCGTAAATCCGAGATTTCTACAGCGCCAAAGAAAGCCACGTCATGGGGACCAACTTGTTCACAGGCGCTCGGTCAAAACAAAATCGATAGGCAAAAGGGTTCGGTTCCAGGTCAAGATCCAAGAGTCAGGCAGAGAGATAGCGTGGCAGTTGCGGTGGGTGGTGTTTGGGATTGGAGCAGAGAGGGAGAGAGACAGACAGACAGACAGAGACAGAAAGATAAGAGGAAGAAGGAAGAAGGAAGAAGAGGAAGAGATAGTCCTTAAGCAGTTAAGCATCCAAAGGCGGTTTAAAATCACATAGGCGTCGATCCTAATCGTAATCGTGAAGTCGAAATTTCTAAAGCGCTACTTAAATGCTAAGCGCAGGGCACCAGCTTATTCAACAGCGCTGCGTCAAGTCAGTGGGGTCGTCCAAAAACGCCATGTCTCAGAACCAAGTCCGGTTGCCAGAAGACCAAAGACAGAAGGGGGAGAGGAGCTGTTAGGGTATTTTGTGTTTAAGCTGAGAGAAATGGGAAGGCAGCGGATTCGATGGATCAGGGTGGGATCTCTTGAAAAGATCCTACGGGCAAAGGAGTCATATCCCACCCAATGTTCTGGTTGATAGAGACACAAATGAGCGTCCTGCCAATACTTCTGCTTTTCTAAGATCAAACAGTGCCTCTATTAATTAATCACCTTAATTAACACACCTGGTTCAATTCACTTTTACGACGCATGGTATACATATGTTTTCTGGTAGTAATTAGTTCAACAGAAATTCAACTGCAATTGGAATGTGATCAGAGGGAAACTTGGAACTTGGCAAAGCCACCTGTTCCGTCAGAACAGCCACTGACGGTGTCTCGAGAACTCGGACCGGTTCCAACTTCCGATACCAGATGTAGTCGAGACAGAAGGACCTCACGATCCCGTCCTCGTGGGCTCCATCGCAGTTGGTTACGCTTGGCTCGTGACCCTGAAAATACAACACAATGATGATGATGACGATGATGAGTTCTCTGTCCGACATTGTCTTTGTGCCACTCGGGATAAGATGATTGAGTTGGTTTCCCATTGCCTTCCTCATAGACAATTGTGGGTGAGCAACTTGTCCAAGGTCGCTACTCAGTGGCTCGAGGCAGATTCGAACCCATGACCCTCTGGCACAGACCATACCACTACACCACCGCGTCCCACTGCACAATACGCAAGAGCAATTAACATATCGAGCCTAACATGAAACACATGTATGTTGTTTGAACGCAGAGACATATCTAATGGCAACGATGACCCTGGGTACTGCATACCCGTACTGGTACTGAAGATCCATCACCTCGGACCTCGCTACCGTATTTCCTTCTGGGTACCACACCTAGTATTGGTCTGGCTACCTGAAGATGCCCTCCTTACAAAGTTCAAAAGTGCACACAGAAGCTGGAGAACAGGAAACAATAAGAACCATGCACAGACTAAAAGACGTAGGTTTCAGTTTAGAGAGAAAGACAGATTCGGCAACAGAGTTGCGAACACGAGGATTTAATTAGTTCCAGATGGAGGTATCAGCAACTGTGAGCGCACGTCGGCCAAAGATAAGTCATGTGCCAAGAACGGCAACTGAAGCAGTGGAAGCAATTCTAAACAGAAGTTCAGGTATGTCGAAACAATGCCAGGTGGTGTCTGGCGTTGTCTTACATGCAATACTTAAACGTAGGGGCAGCTGAGTGCAGTTCCCGAGAAAACGACGGAGCCATGCAACCGAGAGGGAACGTGTTCGCTCAGGTTACAGTAGATGACGTCATTTCACATCACGTGACATCATATCGCATTTCACTTAATTTTCTTCCGTTACATCACGCCACGTCATTGCTACGTTCTGTTACCCTACGATGTATTGTATTGTAATGCACCTGAATGTTTCGTAGTTGAAGTTAAGCTCTTTAAGGCTCTTTTCGAAGTATACCAACTACATTGACTGGCTGGGTGGCTGGCTAATTGACTGACTGACTGGCTAACTATCTGACTGACTGACTTACTAAATGCTTACTTAATGACTGACTTACTTATTGACTGACTTACTTAACGACTAAGTGACTGGCTGACTGACTGACTGACTATATAACTGGCTGACTGGTTGACTGACTGACTTACTTAATGACTGACTGACTGACTGACTTAATGACTGACTGACTGACTGTATAACTGGCTGACTGGTTGACTGACTGAATGACTTACTGACTGACTGACTGACTGACTGACTGACTGACTGAATGACTGATCGACTGAATGAATAAACGAACGAAAGAACGACCCAGCAGTTAACCTGAGGATATTCTATGAAGTTATTCTTTAACCAATTAAGCAAAAGTATTAGCATCGTATATCCAAACAAAAACAGAAACTTTAAACGTAAATGTTGACTTCAACGTGGAACAATTATTCACTGACCAAAACTGAGACGTAAGCGCTTTCCAGGTTGACTGGCAGCTGGAAAATGTCTGGAATGACCTCAGTGATGGCGGAAAAATTCCGTCTGTCGGTCTGTCAATCAACAAATTATTTACGCATTTCGTTTTTAAAGTCCTACAAAAGTTTGCTTCAACGAGAAAACACTTCATGCTAATAACACTGGGGAGAAGCAGAAGAAGCAGAGGAGACACAACCCTTCCTGCCTATCGACTTTGTTTTGACTGAGCCCCTGTGAATAAGCCGGTTCCCGCGACTTAGCTTTCGTTGGGCTCTGTAGAAATCTCGAGTTTACGATTACGATTACGATTGCGATTACAACCTAAGTGAAGGTGATAAGAGTATCACTGGAATGGATGGATGGATGGATGGATGGATGGATGGATGGATGGATAAGAGTATCACTGGAATGGAGGCAGTGCAGTGAGAGAGGTTCTTTATTTAGCACGAAACAAGGCGACTCAAGTACAACAGTGTAAATTATTAAAAAAAATAGAAAGGAATATTAGGGCGGAGATTTTTCGGTGCAAGGGTCGTAGACTTGTGGAATGGTTTAGATGATAGTACTGATTATGATTTCGGTGACGATTTCACTTGATTGATGCCTTGAGTATAATGATAACAGCGCTATAGAAGTCATTACACCCCTTCTCTCTCTCTCTCTCTCTCTCTCTCTCTCTCTCTCTCTCTCTCTCTCTCTCTCTCTCTCTCTCTCTTCTCCTTTCCCAAACATCACCCACCGTAGCTGCCACGCTGTCTCTGCCTGACTTTTGGATCTTGACCTGGAACCGAACCCTTCTGCCTATCGATTGTGTGTTGACTGAGCGCCTGTGAATAAGCTGATCCCATGACGTGGCTTTCGTTGGGCGCTGTAGAAATTTAGGGGCTACGATTACGATTACAATCATTAGATTAGATAAAACTGGAAGCATTCCTGGTCACGTGATGATACAAAACCTGCCGAGTAATCCGAAAAAAACTGCTGACGTGGCAAATTTCTCTAACAAGGATTTTTTAAAAGTAATTGCGTGACCTCTATCTAACCTCGTCCACGTGGTCATTCTCGTCGACGAACTTCTCAAGGGTCTTCCTCGACAGATGACCTCGGCTGAGAAGGCGATAGGCCGGGAAGGAAGGAGGGCTGTTGAAGTCGCCGCAGAAGACGAGCGAAGTGGTCACGGGGTCAACGAATTCCACAACCTCACGCAAAGCCACCGCGACCTTTAGACAGACATACGACAGAAGGTCGACTTAGTAAATGATTGACAAGCTGGGTTTTCGATTAAATGGATGAATTTCCGATTCATGTTTAATTCATAGGCGTGCGCGATCAAATCAATTTATAGCCAAGAATTACAACATTTTAAAGGTGTCCAATTTGAGCTCTGCATTTAATAGTCTTATCTTCAACCGTCCTCGAGCCGAGGATTGGATTAATATGCTAGGATCCGTTTTTAAATGACGTTGACCTTCCTTCATACTTAGGCTAAGAGCGCAGTAGTAGTTCCTCAGTTTAACGACAGGTTATGGCATCAATGGCCATTGCCGTCGCCCTCCTCCTTTATCCAGGCTTGGGACTGGCACTACCCCAAACAAGGCAGTGGCGGAGTTGAGTACGCACACACACAGTTCAATGGTTTATTGCCATCATATGATTACAATGATCGTTGACGACATTACAGAAAATGGATTAAATATTTAAAGTACTTGTTAAAGAATGTCTGTCATTATTTTAGAAAATGTCATCATTTCTTTTATAAAGCAATTAGAAATAACTAAAATTGTACTATCCTATCAAATTGAGTACGCTAAACGATAAAATGAATATATAGCCCAGAATTGCAACATTTCAAAGGTGTCCAATTTGAGCTTTGCATTTAATATGCTTCGACTGTCTTGTCGTCAATCGTCTTCGAGCCGAGGACTGGATTAATATGCTAGTATCCGTTTCATGTAGTCAACCGTCGCGACGCGACGATGACGAATTGACATGACATGACATGACATCCGTTTTAAAGTACATCTTATGACTATTTTGGTCGCCTTCCTTTCTATTGTATCTAGATCACGATCAGGGAATTTGTCCCCTCATTTTAGCGACATCTTATGGCATCAGCGGCAATTTGATAAATCAACAACTTCGCAAGCAGATCGCACAAAACTAGCCGTTACTCGTAATCGTAAACTCGAAATTTCTAAAGCGCTACTTAAAAGCTAAGTGCAAGGCAGTGGGGTTGTCCATAGATGCCATGTCAAGAACGAAGTCCGGTTGCCAGAAGACCAGAGATAGAAAGAGAGAGACAGACAGACAGACAGACAGACAGACAGACAGACACAGACAGACAGACACAGACAGACAGACAGACACAGACAGACAGACAGACACAGACAGACAGATACAGACACATACAGACAGACACAGACACATACAGACAGACACAAACAGACAGACGGACAGAGGAAGGGAGAGGAGCTGTTAGGGTGGATTGTGCTTAAGCAACGGATTCGATGGATCAGGGTGGGATTTTGATGTCAGACAGGCTGGATTTCCGATTGAACGGATGGATGGGTGCGTGGGAGGGTGGACGAGTGTGTGCGATGGTAAGTCGATAGGCCTAGACGAAAAATATTAACGCGCCAACGAATGACTACATTCCTAAGAATCTAATCATCTATCCATCCATCCATCCATCCATCCATCCATCCATCCATCCATCCATCCAAACAACGATCCATCGATCCACACATCCATCCATCAGACCAACCAAGCAACCTTCCATCTATCCAACCATCTGCCTATCCATTCTACCAACCATCAATCCATCCACTTATCCATCCATCCAACCATCCATCCATCTATCCTTCCATCCATATACACATATATAATTACACACACGCACACGCATATATATATATATAAACTCAGGCAGACGATAGATGGCTACGGTTGAAGGTGTTTAGAATGGAACGGAAAGCGAGATAAGGGAAGATGAAGAATCAGGATAAGATTTGTGGAAGAGGAGTGTTTTCAGTTTTGAGTGAAAGACCTGGGCATAGATTGCAAGGGGTGAAGTGTTGGTGATTCCATCCATCCATCCATAAATCCATCCATCCATCCATCCATCCATCCATCCATCCATCCATCCACCCACCAACCCACCCACCCAAAACCGACCCACCGACCCACCGACCCACCGACCCACCCACCCACCCACCCACCCACCCACCCACCCACCCACCCACCCACCCACCAGAAGCGCGATATAATTCTTAATATTGCGGATATCCAGCCACCCTTAACCGTAGAACTTCCACTAAACATTCGCTAGAGGGCTGAACGAATAATGTCTTTGCTCCTGCCTCTGGCGAATGCTGCCTCAATTAGTTATGCATCCGTTCGATAGATGACGCTAATCAAGAAGGCATGTGGATAATGTTTCACGCTGCTTCGTCACAACGAAGTTGATTATCGTCGTCCTCCTCCTTTGTCCTGACTTGGGACTGGCACCACCCGTCTAGAAGGCAGTGGCGGAGTTAATGCAATCAGCTGAACGCGATTGATGAATATAATACCTTAGACTGAAGCATTTAAATGGAGATTTGTACTTCATACAATATCAATTACTTACTACATCTTAGTTTCTCAGTTTAACGACAGCTTATGGCATCAAAGGCCGTTGCCGTCGCCCTCCTCCTTTATCCAGGCGTGGGACTGGCACTACCCCCAAACAAGGCAGTGGCGGAGTTACTTACTACATCTGTAGTTCCTCAGTTTAACGACAGCTTATGGCATCAAAGGCCGTTGCCGTCGCCCTCCTCCTTTATCCAGGCTTGGGACTGGCACTACCCCCAAACAAGGCAGTGGCGGAGTTACTTACTACATCTGTAGTTCCTCAGTTTAACGACAGCTTATGGCATCAAAAGCCGTTGCCGTCGCCCTCCTCCTTTATCCAGGCTTGGGACTGGCACTACCCCCAAACAAGGCAGCGGCGGAGTTACTTACTACATCTTGACGAGGTTGATGCTTATATATGTTCGGTTGATCGCGTTTAAAAGGTGTCTAAATGAAGCATTGCATTTTCATGCTTTTGACAATGTTTGTGGCTTGCAGTTTAATGAAATGTATTCGACTGAAGGCGATTGACGAATATGTACCTTAGAACGAAAGCGTTTAAAGGTCTTTAGACGGAACTTTACCATTTCATTTAATATTAACAGCGTATTAGCGACGCCTTGTGGCTGTCACGGCCGCTTATATCGACCGCGCCTTACCTCTCAATTTGTGTCACCATATACCGCCTTCTCTTAGTATTAGTAGCGCCCTATGTTTAACGACATCTTATGGCAGTTGACATCGATTGGAATTTTTTTTACATTTTTCACTGTAATTTTATTTGTCGTTGCAACTGAAGTACGAAAATTTAAATTCATTAATAATCAGAGGCGCCGATAACGGATTATTCTAAAAAGTGGTGTCCAAGACTACTGGAGCTTTGAGATAATCAATTACGTGTTAGTCGGTGCACATGGGAGTTAAGTTGCGCCCTGCAAGCACCTGTTCCACATTTACAAACACAGGAAGCGGAAATGGATCGCCTAAGTGCAGCACGCATGACCGGAAGTTGTAAGGGAATTGTTTCAAAGCGGGAGTTAGAGTTGTCTAGCAAAAAGAACGTTTCTGTGACGATGACTATTTCGAGGTTTTGCATTATATTCAGTTATCATCATCATCATCATCATCATCATCATCATCATCATCATCATCATCATCATCATCATCATCATCAGGCTGATGAATGATGATGAACGCCAGCGCTATCTAGCGAATAATATGAGAACATATAACTTTTTAGCAACTTTCTAAATTTTTGGGACAATTTTTGGCAACTGCTTTCATGGCTGGTAGCTAACGGGGGGAAAAAGGGCAGGACTTTTCCGGAGAAGGGACTTTTTGCCAAAGCAGATGGGATAAAACTAGTTGTTTATCCAAACCTGCACAGCTTGTAGAGTCGGACAACGTAGACCCATCCATCCGATATGGTTGTTACAGACTGCGATGTCACGGCCAGTCGCCAGGTGTCGCAAGTGTACTATGACCGTGACCTCGGGTCGTCTGGACCATGTTTCGATGGCACTCCTTTTCGATGCGTCCGTGCAGGAATTCCGCTGAAAGTAATGCAACCAGACACACGTGATGCAGTGTACACAGTTTCTGGTGTGTTGAAAATGTAAAGATAGGGTAGGATACGATAAAAATAAGGTAAGAATCCGGTAACAAAATAAGATAAGGTAAGGTAAGGTAAGGTAAGATAAGATATTCTGATTATGTGCTTTGGCTTATAAGAGTGCGTGGTACTACTTAGTTAATATTTTCTGACTGTTCATCATGATGATGATCATCATCATCGTCGTCGTCGTCGTCGTCGTCATCATCATCGTCTGTTATCAGCTCTGGATGGGAATCCATCGGTTTGGCTCTGCGCGTCTACGAGCGCTCGCCAGCGGATGCTCTTGTATTTACCCGAACACAGTTTGCTTATTGATTAATTTTTACACTTCAACATCGCTTTTGTAAGACAATTAAAAGGCGCTACAGTAATTTTTTATATGTATATATAAACAATTATTATAGCGTCATATATATATATAATGATGATGCATATATATATATATCCTTCTGGTTGGAATTAATCCCTTCTAGCATATATATGTTATGTATATATATATACACGTATGTATGTATGTATATGAATCATCATCGTGGCTTGCCTCGAGGTGTTCGGTGATTGCCTCGGAAAGTAGCCTTGACCTCTGCTTGACCATTTCGAACATCGATGACCTCCAGAAAGTGGCCAGTCCTTGACCTTCGGAGGTCGCCTGGTTGACCCCGGCGTAGCCGAGCTCTTTCATTTCCGGTTTTAGGCGTTTCCGGAAGTGGTCTTCGTCTGCTTCCTGTAGACAGACAACGTCCGGGTCGAGGTTTCGAAGCTCGGCCAGGATACGCCGATGGCGCGTGTCCATGTAGCGGATCTCGGCCGGACAGTAGAGATACTGACCATCGCGGATGCAATTGTCCGTCAAGATGTTACAGCTGACCACTCGGAACCTGACAGGTCGCTGAGCGTGGTTCGAATCCCAGACTGGGATTTCTGCACTGGGTCCTGTATGGTTATTTAAAAGTGTCTTTTCTGCACTGGGTCCCGAAAGGACGATCATCGAGGATTTTTCGGCCTCTTCGTCGTCGTCGGAATGAAGCACTTCCGGTATGGCGATGACGTCATCGAGGACAGACCGGAAGCCGTCGTGGGTGGTCTTGCAGGGGGTTCGGCGACCCACCCAACGGCGGGGAAACACTTGGTGGGCTGCCATATTGGTCTTTCCACTTCAATAAGGACTTACCTGTACGTTAGAATTGGAAATTTGAAGAAATTTTATGTTAATTTTTAGAAAATATTAGGAAATAAAAGTTATACGGTTGACAAGTCGCAGCTGTTCCACAGACATTACCTTATCTGACCTTACCTTACCTTACCTTACCTTATCTGAGTTTACCTGAGTTTACCTAACCTAACCTTGCTTTGCCTTGCCTTGCCTTACCTTACCTTGCCTTGCCTTGCCTTACCTTACCTTACCTTACCTTACCTTCTCTGTATTGGTTTTACATGAGCCCTGGCTGAATGACGCATTAGCTCATGTCTGAGAAATTTAGAATTGTTTTTTATGAAGTAGAAAGAACTTATTTGGAAGTTTGTTTCATTAACGCACACATCAAAGCAGTACTAACCAAACTATTTCGCCTATCGATTTTGTTTTGACTGAGCGCCTGTGAATAAGCTGGTTCCCGTGACGTGGCTTTCGTTGGGCGCTGTAGAAATCTTGGAATTACGACTATAACAGAATACACATCAACTGTAGTTTCTGTTTAACAACGACGCTGTGTCAAAACGAAGATGAATAGTGTCGCCCTCCTCCTTTATCCAGGCTTGGGACTGGCACTACCACGACTACAGCAGCGGCGGAGTTGCATTCGTCACTGGCGCAGTTAGCCGTTAGGGTGATACAAAGCGCACTGGGAATATAATAATTATATACCGGGTTAAACTGCGCACTCAATACAGGGTGTTTTTACAATCCAACCCGAGTATGCACCGAGGGGTAAACGAACATGGGGCGAGTGCATTTACGTAGCCTCGGAGTGCAGAGGGAACGCACCCGGAGCGGACATGGAACCGGTACGTGCATTCGGGTTCTTAACACATGTCCTCGATTGACCCCGGAATAACATCCGGCACGTGATCTGGGAACACCTGTTCCTGCGTCATGACGGCGCGCATGTCAAGCACGTGTGTGAGAAATGTTCGCCTAGAGGATTCTTCGGAAAGCATGGAGTGAGCTATGCTTCCGTAACTTGGTCGACTGATACCTGGACTGACAGTTCTAATCTAATCTGATCTGATCTGATCTGACCCGACCTCGCCTCGCCTCGCCCAATCTTATCTAATCTCTAAACTAATATCTAATCTAATCTAATCCAATTGGTGGCGCTGATGGTAATGATAGTGGTAAATGGTAATAGTGGCTGTAATGGTGGTGATAACAATCCGCATCCAGTATATCAGAGACCATAAAGGTAGGCATACGTCACAATACGCAAATATATATTCTATACAATATTAGTTTGTGCTTATATATAATTATATAATTATATATATATATATATATATATATATATATATATATATATATATATACGACCCTATAATATAATGCAATAGTGAATCTGTATCTATATTTCAGTTAAGTGGCTTATTTCAACTCATTTGGAAAACGGTGTCTTCCTTACCTCTGTATTATATATCGTTGACGTTGTGATCGATGGTCCTCGATTCATCCGTTGAAGGCCCTTGAGTTTACAAACAGTCGTGTCGCTCTTTAAAGCCTATCAACACGCGATGTCCTGCATTAGGCTAATCGTAATCGTAATCGTAAACTGTAGATTTCTACAGCGACCAAATAAAGCTAAGTACTGGGAACCAGTCTATTCATTACTATGCATGCGCAAGGCCAAACAGTTAGGCCTTCTACTTGAACAACCGCAGGCCTAGGCTGTGTAGCTATGGTATACAGCCCTACGTAGCTTGTAAATCTAGGTCACGCTGCTGCTGCTTTTAATGTGTCTATATTTGGTAATTGACGTTGAGTTTATTTACGCACATAACAGGCTGGTGGGACTTATGTATTGCCCTGTTAAACTCTGCCACTGCCGTACTCCGGTGGTGCCAGTCCCAAGCCTGGATAAAGGAGGAGGGCGACGTCAACGGCCTTTGATGCCATAAGATGTCGTTAAACACTGAACTACTACTACTATTGTCACTGTCAACTCCGCCATTGCCTTTAGTCAGGTAGTGCCAGTCCCACGGCTGGATATAGGAGGAGGGCGACACTAATCACCTTCGTTATGACACAGCGTCGTTAAACAGCGACTACAAAAACCTGATGGGGGTATGTTAGGAGCTAAATGGGTTTGTTTACTATAGCGTGGTCATTATGTACGCGGATTACTCCTTTGAAATAGCAGGTGGAATCTCGGGGATGGTGAAACAAGTGGGACCAGCCGACGTAGGGCTAGGCCTACGCTAGTCAGCTGTGGTGTTCCTGTTATCGACTGTCGCCGTCACGCGCGTCGAGTCTTTGGAGCTTCGAGGGAATTATCGTAATCGATGAACGTTGTGTTGACGTCGTTGCTACGGGTTCAGTGCGCATGCGTGGGTGGAAACAGGGAAACAGACTGTTTGTCTGTCTTTTTGTCTGTTTATCTCTGCTGTGTCGTGCATGCAAAACTAACATTATCGAAATTTAATTTAATTTTTTACGCGGATAGAAGATTACTGCTACTGCTGCTGCTGCTACCACTACTATTACTACTGCTGCTGCTGCTACTACTACTGTTACTACTACTACTGCTGCTATCACTACTATTACTACTACTACTGCTGCTACCACTGCTATTACTACTACTACTGCTGCTACCACTACCGCTACTATTAATTCTGCTGCTGCTGCTACCACTACTATTAGGCTACTACTACTACTGCTGGTACCACTACTATTACTACTACTACTGCTGCTACCACTACCGCTACTATTACTACTGATGCTGCTGCTACTACTACTACTACTACTACTACTACTACTACTACTGCTGCTACTACTACTACTGTTGCTGCTACCACTACTGCTATTACTACTAGTACGGTAATAGTACTACTAGTACTATTTCTTGTACATTGACATTTACTCATTTTGTTGTCGAGTTCGCTAGAGTGCGCCTGTGGCGCAGGAATCCTAGGTTATCAATAAAAACTTGTGATCTTTGAACCGCCGACCTCTGAGTTGAGCGTTGATAATTCCGAATCCCACCCACCGTAGCCATTTGCCTGTCTACGAGCCTGACTTTTAGATCTGGACTGGAAACCGAACGTTGCCTATGTCCCTGATTTCGTTTTTGACAGTTTGGTTCGTAATCGTAATCCCGAGATTTGTATAGGGTCCAACGAAAGTCACAACACGGGGGCCAGCTTATTAGCAGGCGCTCAGTCAAAACAAACCTGATTGAGCGCCTGTTAATAAGCTGGTTGCCACGACTTAACTTTTTGGGCAATGAAGAAAGGTTACGATTACAAGATTGAGATTGCTGTCGCGCCATCTAACATCCCTGTTCTAGCCACGCCCAAAAGGCCTTGATGAACGATTTTAAGGAGGGCGCCATTTTCCGTAGATTTTAGCCTCAGCAATTAAATGACTTTGAGCTATAATTAGCCGAGCGGAATTTTTTTAAACTTGGTAAACAATTTCTAATTAATTCGACCAGGTTTGCAAATAAACTAAAAGTGTCGTGCTTCGGCATTAAGCAGACGGTAAATGTTGATAAATTTTGTATATTTACTCTTCAAATTCTGTAATCAAGGCAACAATGTAAAAATATTGAAGCTTCGCAATGTTTGTGATTTCCGCTAGTCTCGAGGGATACGCGCCTCGGTATTAGCACCTTGTTTATTTTTTATTGTTAATTTACGTTAAAATCTCGTAAAATTTGCGGATTTTATATGGTAGTTACGCGTCACATATTTGAAAGCGATTTCGATGACTTATAGCGCCAAAACCTGGAATTATGGAAACCGAAACCCACGGAAGTAATATGGCGCCATAGTGTGTTTCGTAAGATTTTCTGATGCGCCATACACTTGGAATGGATTTCCTCTTGAGCTGACGCTTCTGTCAAGGCACACTTCATACAGTTTTCACCAAGACTATACTGGGAGCGCTTGGGATTAGATATTGGCAGATAATGTGCAAATTTACTGAATGAAATGGATAAATATTAATAAGTAAAGGAAGTTAACACATTGTTCTGATTAGATATCTTGATAAAGTGCCACATATATTTGTTTATAGAAATTATTTATCTATTTCAACTTATTTATTTATTTACTTATTTATTTAGTGAGCATATTTATTTATTTACATATTTATTTATGGTTTCATTGCACTTTTTTATTTATTTGTGGAAATTATTTCTTTATAGAACAGTCCAATGTTCTTAGTTTAATGCCGTTTGAATTTATTTGTTTATTTATTTATTTATTGCACTTATTATGCACTCAGAGGTCAGTAAATCTCAATCGGAAGCGCAAGACAAATAAGTGCAAACAACTCATCCAGGATCTTTACACGGAGTCCACTCAGCAGGCTGAAACCCCCAATCGTTGGATTAAAGACCCAGCATGTTACCAATACAGGCCACCATATCCCACTTATAAAAATTTATTCATCGGATTTACGGATGTCATTAAACAGAATCCACTTAGCAGGGTCAAACCCACAATCGTTGGATTAAATACCAAGCACACTACCAAACACCACCACCCCCTCCGTGTAAATCTGTTCGATGGAATGATGCGTTCTGTAACTGTAGCGATTGCAATGACCACCTTAACGGAACTCCAGAACGAGGTGGCGATCCTCAGGACACGATGTCAATACCTCGAACAGGAGGTCCGCCAAAAGGACAACGAGAATATTGAACTGCGAAAAGCACATCAGAGCTTGAAGGATATGAAACGCAGCGCCAGCGTCCATTCCTTTGAGTCGACGATGGCCCTGGACGTGCTTCCGCAGGAGTTCAAGGCCGTCAAGAAGGGACTGAAGGACACGGTTGACAAGTGTCAGCAACTGCTGAGTCATCTTGATCTCATGACTCAGGCAAAATCTCTGGTATTCCTTCATTTAAATTCTAATTAATTAATTAATTCAGTCATTCATTTCTGTAGGATATGTATGCATTCATGTAGGTGCGTACGAATGCATGTGCGTGCACTGTGTATTGTATTTATGAACGTGTAATACATTCATAGATTTGTACATACATGCATACATACATACTTGCATACGTGTATTTTACCAGAAGTATAGGTGATCCCTCAGGAATTAAAAAATTCCCTGAAGAATTATTATTATTATTTCTATTATTATTGTTATTATTATCATTATTATCACTGTTGTTATTGTTGCTGTTGTTGTTATTATTATGTTTCATTTATTACCCACGCAAGGTGATTAAATCTAAATCTGAGGCGCAAAGCAGTTATAAGTTAAGGACTTGAACATGGTCCCTACACAATACCCATCTAAGGGAGGGTTGAATCCTTACTCTCCATGTTACAAGCCGAGCACTCCATCCATTCGGGTACCGTGACCTACATACAAGCCAAGTCCTCTAACCAATCGGCTACCGTGCTCCGCTCTCCACTGTCATTGGTTATCTTGTTTTTAACAGGCAGAGGTGAAGAATCGAGACTTTCAGACGCAGACGTCTTTCGTGGGCGAGGGTCTGGAGGAGAGAACGATTGGACTGAAGACAACTGTGAGCGAACTGAACCAGAAACTAGACAATTGGAGAGACTCGCACATATTCCACACCCAGTCTGTGCTGCATGAAACCTTCCAGGATGTCTATGCTCGATACCGTGAAGCGCAGAATGAAATCGAACTGGTACGAATCATTTTGTTGTGTTTAATGATAGACCCAGAAGTTAGCGTGGCAGTCTGTCAGTTATGCTTTTCGTCAATGATCGTGTGGTTGCGGGTTCGACTCTGTGTAACGACCCCAGGGAAGTTGTTGTGCACACCGTGCCTCTGTCACCAAGCAGTAGAATTTGGTACTGGTGTAAACTATGAAGTAAACGGCAAGTCCTGCAATGCACTGGCCTCATATCCAGGACCTTGGGATTCGTCCATTGCCAGCTCACGGGGCTAAAGAAAAGGAAATGAGCGCCTCCCTTACGTCTCACTTGTGGGATATGTGATACATTACAGAAGCTGCTGCATTGAATGGTCTGGGTCTGCGATTAACAGACTGCTATCTGATCGCCCTAATCTGCTATAGGTGCGTTCAACAACGTTTCCTGATATCTACATGCCAGCAACTGAGGTTGTAAGAGGTACTGAGTAAATATTTAGATACATAATTGCATAAACAAATCGCTGCTGCTAACCTCCAGACGTCAGGACTTCATGCTTTTGCAACGTTCACGTTTGTTTTTACAGCAGAGACGCGAGAACTTGCGTCTGAATCATCAGGTCGACGAACTGCGCCGGGTCATCCAGAATCTGACGACGGTTGAAGAAACGAAGGCTGCCGAGGCAAAGGAACACATCCAGGTCTTGAGACACCAGAACCTGGCGTTCACGGAAGATTTCGAGAGCGAGAGACGGGATCGAGAGGCCGCGCAGAACCGCGTTGCGCAGCTGGAGGACCAAGTCAGCAGGCTGCAGGGAGAGGTGGGACGTCTTAAAACCGTTTGCTTGTGTTTTCTCTCTCTCTCCTGGCTGGAAGTAATCCCTCCTAGGGAGGGGTCAGCCACACGAATCCTTCTTTTCTTTTGTTTCTGTCTCCAATATCTCTTCTTTCTTCAGTCTGAGGAGCTTTGGGTCTTTTTGAACCATGCCTCTTCATCTCTTCTTTTGTCGTCCCCGACTGCAGCGTCCATAAACCTCTGCTGTCATAATTCTTTCAGTGCAGCTTTCCTCCTCTCCCCTCATCACATGACCATACCGTCTCAGCCTGGCTTCTTGTACCTTGTCAGATATACATGCAACTCTCAATTTATGTCTGATATACTCATTCCTTTTCTTGTCTTTCAGCGAGATTCCAAGTATCCGTTGCAGCATTCTCATTTCTGTTCTCTCCAGCAGCTTCTCCTGCTCTTGTGTTTTTGCTGTGCTTGTTAGGATTCAAAGTGTTTACGTAGGTGAGGTGGTTTGACTTGGCTGGAATTGTGTTGAATTCCTTTTGTGTAGTGAACTCGTATTTACTTGATGGGAGAGATATAGTTGTCGCTTGTTTATACTAGTTACAAATTATGTTACAAAGTGCTTTGCATGACTTGTTGTTTACTTTCCAGCTAACACCGGTGCCAAATTCTACCGCTTGTGTGACAAGTCTGAGGGAACAACTTAGGATAACACCGCATGAGTCTTAATCCAAGCAAACAAATCAAACACCATCGAATATAACCCGATTTGACGCAAACATTTAGCGTTATAGATTAAATTTCTGGTAACGGTGGAAACTGTTTTCTTTTCTAGGTCCGAGAGTTTGCGGACCGGCAAATGGAAGATATTCGTCGTCGAAGGGACGAAGCCCTCGAAAGATGTCGCCACGAATACCAGCAGGCTCATCCTGGCAGCCTCTATCAGACAGATACATCGTTCCATGTGGATGAAGAAATGGGTGAAGATACTGTTGATGGCTTAGTGGCTCCACCGACTGCGGCTGAACTAGCGAAGAACAAAGTGCTCAGCTCAGTGTAGTGTTGCGTCTGGGTCATTGTGTGATCAGCTGAAAAATAATTCTGTTTCTGTAATTTTCCGCAAATGCGTATGCATGTTTTTGTAGTTTTCTGGAATTTTCTGTGAATGACTATGCAAATTTCTGGAATTTTCCGTGAATGCCTATGCATGGTTTTGTTGTTTTTCTGGAATTTTCTGTGAGTGAGTTTGCACTTTTCTAGAATTTTCCGTGAATGCCAATGCTTGTTTTTGTCATGTTTCTCGAATTTTCCATAAATGCCTATGGATGTTTTTATCATGTTTCTGCCATCTCGTGAAAAAAAGAAAGCTAATGGGGAATATTATTTTTTATTTTAAAAATTATTACATTGTATGCATTTTAAATGGTGGTTGCATATATATATATATATATATATATATATATATATATATATATATATATATATATATATATATATATATATATATATATATATACATATATATATATATATATATATATATATATATATGTATACAGATGACTTGTGTTGGACATATATATAGGTGTGTGTATATATGTTTATATATATATATGTGTATATATATTATATATATATATGAGTGTTTTGGATTTGCTGTTGTCTTAATTGTTATATGCGCTGTTATTCATCCAGCCTAACATAGTCCAAATCTTTTAGGACCAGTATTGACAATTGTTTAGTTTGGCTAACTATGTTTCATACATTCAGCATCTTTAGACTGATCTATTTTTAAAATATAATTTGAATATTTAGCACTGCTGTTACGGCTCTTAGCTTGTTGCTACCCGATTAATACTCGTTTCTGATTGCAATTTCAAGAGGTTTTTCAAGTTTTATTGCATTAATTTTTTATATTGTTTGTTTAAAATTAATATTACATTGTATTATTTTACGTGGTGGCTGTATAGATGTAACCATACTTCTGGAGTGAAATTAGCATTTTTCCCTCGGTAGCCCTAATCCCGTGGGATTTAAAAAAATGTCCAGAGATGAAAAAAAATTAATCTGGAAGGGATTATTAATATTATTATTCTTATTATTATTGCAATTATTATTACCATTATCATCATTACTAGTGTTTTTATCTGAGGTTGAGAAGATCCCCCAGGATTAAAAAATATCGAGAATAAATGAAAAACATCTGAAACATCTAAATCTCGTCAAATCAGCAGTATTTTTTTACCCGAGGTAAGCATCGTGCCTCAGGGGAGAAACAATTGACAAGAGAGAGGAATTCTTAGGGTGGGTTGTGTTTATGGATGTATGTGATGGGTTGTGATAGGGTCTTGTACGTGACAGGGGTCCTGTTATGGTTTCATACTTGACAGGGGTCCTGTTATGGTTCCTTACGTGTGCAGGGGTCCTGCTATGGTCTCGTATGTGACAGAGGTCCTGCTATGGTCTCGTACATGACAGGGACCCTGCTATGGTCTCATACGTGATAGGGGTCCTGTTATGGTCTCGTATGAGCTGGACAGTCATGCGCAATTTCTTATTACTGTCGATCATGTTCATATCAGAAGAAAGGAATTCATAATTAAGAGCAATAGTTGTACTATTGCCTTGGTTTTCTACTTTATTTGTAAGTGATGTTGAGTTTTATCGTGTTTGATCGCATTTTCACGGCAGCTTCGATTTGAAATTCATTATCGAATGAATTCTTTAAGTTTCTGCATAATGAGTCATTAATTACACATTAATTAATGAGATATTAATTACACATTAATTAATGAGTCATTAATTACACAATAATTAATTAGACATTAATTACACATTAATTACTGAGACATTAATTAATGAGACATTAATTACACATTAATTACTGAGGCATTAATTACACATTAATTAATGAGACATTAATTACACATTAATTAATGAAGCATATACAGTTCTGTTTTAACTTTTAAACGAAAATGCAACTTCATTTATGTGTTGCTTCTAATTTTTCTGTAATTTTGATTTTATTGTCATTAAAATTAAATGACCAATTGTTACCAAGTGTAGTAAAAAGTAAAGTGTAATTAATGCAGAAATAAAATGACATAATTTATTATGTATTTTTAATTAATTGCTTGAAATTACGTAGTTAATTGATTAGTGCTTAATTACTTAATTAATTACAATTAGTCCTGTGATTAATTAATTGCATGGTTTGTTGTGTTATTAACTAAACTTGTAATTAATTAGGTAATTTTAACTAGTTGCATAATTATTTAATTATATGATTAAACGCTAATTAATAACTTACTTTTAATTAGTTAATCACTTAAAATTACGTAATTAATTCACAAAAACTATTTAACTGTGATTTTCTTTACAGGTTTGTTTAAGTAATATTTAACAAGCACAATGAATATTCATTAAATCATTTGCATTAATCAAATGTTGTGCATAAGAGAGGTTTAAAGTGCAGGAGAAATTTCAAAGCTGGAGAAAATTTTAAAATTTTAGCAACCACTTTTCTTAGGGTTGAATTTGATGGTAGGGTTTTACCGTGCAATATAATTTCAAAGGGTGATATTGGTAATTGTAATAATACCACAATGCGGCGTAATTGTAACATGTTAGAGTAAACCATTTGTGTGTAAGAAGTCTCATCTGTTTTGAAAACCAAGGCTGTAGCACATCTGAGGGGTTCTTTAAAGACACTATATAAATTTTGTATACATACTTATATGTTATGCATATTTTGTACATAGTAATCAAAACTGTAATCGTAAACTTGAAAATAATAGTGTTGCATAGGAGTTGTAATTTGTAATTGTAAATGGAAATTTATATAGCACCACTTCAAGAGAAACCAATCGGAGGCATACACTTTGCGTGCACATATGCGTATATATACTTACGTATGCATACATAAATAGGAGTTGAAAGAGCTTCGTGTAAACTAATATTTAAAATCTTTTATCTGTAGGCCGGTCCTCTCTTCTGACCATGTGTTGCCTTAGTTGTCTAGCTAGTCTCTGTTTTAGGCAGGCTGTTTTAGACCAAATAGGTATAGATAGACGCTGTTTGCATGATGTGTGAATTTTCTTTCAGCCTGGTTTTAATCAGTGAATAAAGTTTCAATCAATTTTTCAATCAAGTTTAAGTGGTTGATGTGACTGTTTCAGTGTCCAGTTGATTCAGCAGTCAGCCCTGTTTCAATTTTTGCATCAATCAAGTTTAAATGGGTGACGTTTTGCGGTTATTGTTTTGTTGTACAGGCAATCAGTCTGTTAATTGAATTAATAAATCAATCAGTCTGTTAATTGAATTAATAAATCAATCAGTCTGTTAATTGGATTAATAAATCAATCAGTCAGTTAATTGAATTAATAAATCAATCTGTCTGTTAATTGAATTAATAAATCAATCAGTCTGTTAATTGAATTAATAAATCAATCAGTCTGTTAATTGAATTAATAAATCAATCAGTCTGTTAATTGGATTAATAAATCAATCAGTCTGTTAATTGAATTAATAAATCAATCTGTCTGTTAATTGAATTAATAAATCAATCAGTCTGTTAATTGAATTAATAAATCAATCTGTCTGTTAATTGAATTAATAAATCAATCAGTCTGTTAATTTAATTAATAAATCAATCATTGATTAAAACAGTCTAATGATGTTAAAGCTTTGCTTTTATTAAATTGTTTTCTAACTGAATTACTTAAATGTGTAGAATTGGATTGGTGGAATTTATATTAAAGGCAGAGTTTAGTTGTTCATTGTGAATAGTTACAAGCCTTTTGTTGAGCTGCAAAAATGCTTTGACATTAGTCGTGTAGTTTATTGCTTTAGAACATGTGGTGTAGAATTAAAAATAGTGTGAATAATGATTACTTGTCTGTTTCAACTTGCTCACCTATTATTATTATTATTATGACTCTTCTAAGTTATTGGTATTATTATTATTATTATTATATTTGTTGTTTAAATAATGTCGGAAGCACTGTCTCCAAAGGGTTCAGGGCATGATGGCAATGTTCCGTAGAGGCAGATGGCATTTCCTCATTGAACAGCCACCTAAATCTTCTGGAACAAGTAAGAGGTCTCTAGCAGATCGTGGGTTATTATTATTATTATTTCTACATTTATTAGGCGCCACTATCTAATGACGTTGCATCAATCGATGGTGCCAATCAGTTGTCAGTTAAAGACTTGCTCAAGGGCCCCCCTACACAGTAATCGTCCCAGGGAAGGAGGATCGAACCCATACTCTGCGTTGCAAGCTGAGCACTCTGTCCAGTATGCTACCATGCTTCTGCCTTAGTTTGACTGCTTTCTGGTTTCCCTGATTTTGACCAAACTGAAACAATCATGATTTTTGAACACAATTTCAACTTGCGCAACCATCGATTGAGGTCTTGTTCATTTTGACAGCGGCGCTATAGAAGTTATTAGATTAGAGTGTCTGCACCACTATCTCGACTAAGCATCAATCGACGGCGCTGAGCAATTGTGAGTGAAGAACTTGCTCAAGGTCCTTGCTCAGTATCCGTCTCATGCCCCACAACTAATCGGCAATACATGCTTACAATTTTATATACATTGTTAGAGTCGGCCCACATGGAAGACCCGGATGCAAGGAGTGACTGAAGGATGGGCCGTCTCTTTGGGGGGCGTAACCCCAGAATCCTTATAAAAGGGGAAGTTTCTTTCAGTTGACTGAGCTTGGCTAGTTAAGATAGGCCGAGTCATTCGTGGCTGTTTTTCCTGTTAGTCGCCAAGACTCCGTTTTACGAGCTGATGTAAAGGTCCTCCGTCTGTTGGAGGAACCTGAGAGGTTTTGTGTTCAAGTTGTTCGCTGATGTGAAGACTTCGACTTGTGGCTTCAAAACAGCCGTCGACGTTCTGTCTGATGTCAGGTATTTTGTTTATGTGCTATAACCTCTTGCAAGTGTAAATATACATTTTATCTCAACCCAAGCGAGTTTATTTCCTTTTCTTAGAACTAGCACGTAACAACATGAATACAGAAACCAGCACACACATACATACGCAAGTACAAACAGATTTAACTGTCATTCAGTTGAAGCTGAAAAAGTACAAGGGTAATTTCTGGTATTATCAACTTTATTGTTTTTGTAATAATAAAACTTAATGCAGTAATCATCAGTTCGAGTTTTGTGATAGGAACAGTTCAACAGCTGTTAACATGAAATGGTTTGATAACATGTTACAACTTGATTTTACTTGATTTAAACCTGAACTGCGACAGTAAAAGATTGAAGCCTTCCTTTAAACTGGACTGCTACAATTATTGTTTCAAGTGAGAGACTGACTTTAGTCAGACTGAAGTGATTTGAAGGGTGGCTGTTGATTGCAGAAGGAGAGATGGTTGAGACTCTACTGCTTCTTGTTGGCTCGCATGACGGAAAATGATGTCGATGACTTAATGACCAATTTGGTAAGATTGCATCCTCCGTCTCTGGCATTGTGGTAGAGTTATAATTTTCAAATATTCATCTATTGAGTTGAATGTTTATTTTCCAACATTCAGCCCTTGAGTTCAATGTTTTCTAATGTACAGTCTGTTTGAGTCTTTATTTCACAACATTTAGCCCTTGATTTGTGAGTTAATTTTACAACATTCATTTATTCCTCAGGTTGAGTCTTTGTTTTCAAACATCTGTCCTTTGAGTTTAGTGGCGTTTGTCATAACATCTGAATACTGAGTTTGTTGATAGTCTTGTTTATTTATTGCATGATTTTTTTTATTATTGATGATTTATTTGTTGAAGAAGATTATTCTTTTTACTAACATTTAGTTTGACTTGGTTGTGATGTTGTTTATTTCAAAGGATTTTTGTTGTATAATGTTCATTGTAGCAGTCAGTGGGTCTTGGTTATGTTGATTACCCCGAACTGTATGCTGAAAGTCAGTTGCTAATGAATTTGGTGAAACTAATGTGAGTTTATTTTAAAACAAATTCAAATCAGATCCGATGTTTCAGAATGTAAATTTTTACTTTTCTAAGTAATAATTATTTTGTTGTGTTCACATAGAACTGGTATTCAATGACAGGTAATGACCCATGCCATGTTACAGTTCTTACTGTTATCTGCATTCTAATATAATGTGATTGTAGACATAGATTCCAGATGTAATTCGGCTTTGGAATGCTGTGTCGTTGTTGGATACCATGGTATAATGAGGTGATGTTACGTTTCTCAGGGAGTAGACTTTCTGGGTATCGACCTGACTGGCTTGGCTTTGGTATGTCATCAGTCAATGCTGTATGCATTAGACACCGGCATTATAGAAGTTACTAGTTATGTTTTATCTATCCTAGGGCCTGGGGTATTGCTGTTAAGTAGGTCTGGTGTACTAAAGTGTTTCTCTTGTTTTCATGTAGGGCTGATGTGCTGCTCAAGTGTGAAGTGGTCGACTTTACTATTTTTGATATTGTTCATCCAAGTAAGCATAATTTTCCAATGTCTGGGCAATTATTTAGCACCTTTAAACCTCTCAGCAACACTTAAAGGTCATAAAGTAATGACATGTATTCCTTATTCTGTAAAGTACCACCACAAAACTGCCACAAGGGGCAGTTATGAAATTTATCTGAACTTCCCTGGGGTGAATGATGCTCTCAAGGGTAAAGTATATAATACTAATAATAAATATGCACATACACACACCAAACACACCTTAAAACAAATATCCTAAGCAATGCAGATTTTGATGTATTATGGTGAAGAACATGACGCCAAATTAACTCGGCTCTAAGATGTAATTTTTACTATGAATTAACCTGATATGCTGCTACTCAGTATGGGATCCAGACTACAACACAACATCCCAGATGTTGTGTTATAGTCTGGATCCCTCACTGTATTACTACTGGGTACAATATTTGTTGCTTTGAAAATTAATTTCTAGAGAAGAAGCGTCTCCTACACATTTTATCTGCAGTCTTGGACTACATTCGTTTTCATGTGAACAGGAAGGAGGAATGTGCTAACATCATTCAGATGAAGGTAACTATCTTTCAGACAGTGGTATCTTCTGCACAGCTACCGTAACTTCCTGTTTTCCAAGCATCGGTCTCCTGTATGCAGACATTTCTTACTTATGGAACAGGAACTGTTATGTTACTGAGGCTGGTGAAGAGCACTTTTGAGAGTTTCTGAGGAGGCACCATAAGTGTGGGTCATTCTTTGTCGACTGAACCAGTTTTCCACATAACTTCAATTATCGATTTAGGACTTTGAACCGAATCTATGAAGTATTTTATGTTTGCTGAAGCTAGATCAGAAACTGAAGGTATTTTTAAGAGTTTTCTGCTTGTATGTAGAATAGTTACTGAAGTACAGTGACAGGAAAATGTAAGAAAAATATGTAACTTGCTGTGGCACTGAAAATTGGACAACCCCAGGAACTATAAGGTATTAAGATCTCAGACTTGCAGACCTTCATGATATATGTTATCTACCCGTGCATACTGGCAAAAAGTTATCAAAATCTGCAGTGATGAGGAGGTGAGGACCACTGGTTATGCTGACACCAAATGACCCATGTATGATGTAGCCAAGGTAAATGTTTAGTTAACTTTATCATATTTATGTGACTAGGTAACTTACTAACAGCTGATGTCAAATTATAGTTGCTAAATGCATTGTGCATAGACTTTATAAGAGCTGAAATAGTACAGGTCAAGTTTTCTTCACAACGTTTTGGCAGATAGCTGGTTTCAAATGATAAATGTTAAACAAATCATGTGCAGACTTTGTTATATGAGCTGAAATAGGATAAGTTTTCTTCATAATGCTTTGGCAAGAGAGCCAACAGTGTTTTAAGTTCTGAATTTTGTCCACACAAAGTCAAGGCATCATCACTAGGCCCCTTTCATGTCTTAAGCTCATGAGCTTTTGATCTCGGGGTGAATTGTTCCGTTATGAGATTCAGGATGGCTAATGTGGTTGACACTATCCAGATTGATCCACTGTCATTCTGTGATTATTCTATATTGATCAATTGGCTGTGATTAATCAGTATTATTGATTGCCAAGTAATTTTGGAATTACCGTAGATACTCGCCTATAAGTCGAGAAATTTTGGACAATTTTGAAAGTCCGAATTTGGGGTTGTTTTTTGTTTAGGCTGCACACTATGAGGAGAAGAATTTGCACCTAAAGAATATTGAAGAATTGGACAAACAAATCGAGGATATCAAAAAACAACAAGCTGAAGAAAGCCAGGCAGTGTCAAAGGTAAAAGATGCTGTCAAACATTTCATCTGTTGTTGATGCTGCTGAGCACATTTTCATATTTTAGAAAATTTCAGTATATGTTGCAATTCACCAATTCAAGGCCAAAGTTTTTACGATTGGCACAAAACCAAAACGTTTCTGTAAATCCGGAGCACTTTAACAAAAATGTATCCGCAGTACACTAGAACGTACACTGTGGGCAGTTTACCACTCTTGCTTTTGTATGTGTATACCCTTATGTTTTTGTAGCACCTTTTAGGAGTCTTAAAAGGGGCTGTCTAACATATGTAAAAAACTGTGATTTCTAACAAAACTTATGCGGGCCGCCGCTTTGACACCACTGCTTTAAGGTGTAAAAATCCAGTCTTTGTTGGAACCTTTATTAATTATTTGTTATGATATATTACGTGTTAGTGTTGGAAGAGTAATCTGACTTCTTCTAAAAAATAGGTGAGCTTTTTTATCTCTTGTAATCACTATTTGCTTTGCTTCATATTCACATTTCTTTGTGATGTTGTGCATTTTAAAAATTTTCATAATAAATAAATGAATATTTGTTGCTTGTTGAAGCTTCTGACTCAGTTTGAAGAATCTCGTTTGAACCTGGCCCAGATGGGCGATGACAGTGTCGCACTGAAGGTGGCCATCGATAGCGTTAAACTTGAGATAGCAAAGAAACAACTAGACATGGTATTCAGTGCCTTTGTGTTTCTCTCAGTAAATGCATATTCAAGAAAATGGAACTAGTTGAATACTTGATACCTTCAATTAATTGTGGCTGAAGGCATTCCTATGTTGAACATATTAACATTCAGTGTGTTAATATGTTGGAACAGTTGTGTTGCACCATTGTTTTGGCATCGCATATGTAGATGGTGGCTGCACATAAATCTAACCTGTGTGTGTGTTTTCTGGTTCATTTGCTGTGTGTGTCATTTTTCAGCAAAAACGAGAAGAAACTATAACAAAAGTTACAGAGGAGATCCAAAAGATCGAAGAAGATATCGTGACATCACCCGATCGGATTGAGGCAGAAATTAGAGATGCTGAAAACAAGGTCAGTAGACATGGGAGCAGGGTAATTTATATAGGACCATGAGGCAGAGGAGAAGGACTTAGATGGGTGATCCTGTGATAGAGAATTATATGAGCAGACTGGAAAATAAGAAGCAAGTTTTGTGACCCTTTTTGTATTTGGTGATACACCAGAAACTCATCATCTAACGCTTTTTGGGGGACGTTTATAATACCGCCTTCTAACGAGGCTGTGTTATAGCAAGCTTATTTTCTGTAGTCGAATAGGTAGAAATGGTATAACCCATCCAACTCCACCTCCTTCCTGAAGTTGGGTGATGTCATGATAGAGAATTATATCAGCAGATTGGAAATTGGAAGCAGTTGGATGTGATGTGCATATTTAGTGATAGAATCAGATTAACAGTAATTTTTAAAATAGCATCTGAGCAATACTGTAATTATTACGGATAGTTGTAAGACATCATTAATAGATGCTGCTAATGAAAACTGAATAAGGAATTAGACTGCATCATTCTTTTTCAGTGACAGAAAAACAGATGGTGGGGTATATGTCACCTTGCAATCATGTTATCAGGCAATCCCTGGGAAATACTGCCTTTAAAGCAGTGATTAGTGGAGTCATCTGTTGATGATTTCTGTCTGGTCTCTGTCTGTCTCAGCTGGGTCGCTTGGAGGAAAAGCAGCAACAGAAGTTTGCTGATTTAACCGGACTGAGAAAACTTAACCGTTTCAAGGATGAAAGTATGGTAGAAGTCGAAAAAGAAATCTCAGCTGAGCTGACGAAGAAAAACACAAAAGAGTAAGTGGAATATATTCTTTTGTGACTGCAGAGCTTCTGTTGTTTTATTGTTCACCACAGATTGAATACGAATTAAATGACGAATTGAATTTGAGTGAAATGCTTCATACATGTATATTTGTTGTAGTATTGGTTTATTGAGACATCTTCTAAGAACGGCTCAAAAGCACTGCATACACAGCTTCTAACTGATACAGTTTAGAGTAAGCAAAGCACTTAGTTGAGCTGAACCTTTGTAGACAGATTTGCTGCAAAAAGGCGTACAAAAGGAAGGCTAACTATGTGAATTCGAACAGTGTCACTTGTATACCAGTTCTTTTGATTTTGCCTTTAATGTGTTGCACTAAACTGTAAAACAAAACACTGTTTGTAGGCAGCTAACATCTGACTTAGCCAACATCAAGGGTCGTGTCTGTGACCTTCGGGAGGCCATAGCGGCAGCGCAGAGAGACATTGCAAAACAGAATTTCATCAAATCAATCAAAGAACAGCTGGAGGAAGTGGACATTGTCAGTGTACGTGAAGTAAACAAAGCTGAACTGGAGCTGCAGAAAATGATGATGTAAGTGTTGCAGGGGAGAGTGGATGCAAGTGGGAAAGGCTACTTCATTAATTTTTCAAAGATGTAGACTTGTCATTACTTTAATTTGCTTTATGGGCTGTGCAATATCTGTTAATTTGTTTATTACTTTTGTGGTGGCAAAGTTTAATTTTGTGATAAGCATGAGAAGTTAAAATGGGTTTTGTGAATAATGAAAGAAATTTACTCTGTAGCGATTGAACTAAAGTGGGTGTTGTGATGAAAAAGAGAAGCTGGTATTGTATTAATTGATCTTGTTACATTCCAGTAAGGAGTTTAAAACCCTGAAAGATTGAAAGTGCACGCTGTTGAAATAGATCTCTATCTATAAGATCAGTTTTGATATTTTAGCAGTATAGCGCTTTTGTAATGTGTTCAGTTATGCTATATAAATCTTCTTAAGTAATAATAATAAAAATTTAGGAATAATAATAGTAATACTACACTGTCATTTTTACATTACAATGCATGTAGTTAGGCAGGCATTAGTAACTCTGATGTAGTAACTTATACATATAGTTTGTTTACACTTTTGATAGTTCCACAAAAGCGCTATATAAATAATAGACAATATAAATAATAGACACACATGCATATAAATGTGTATGTACATGTATGTGTGTATGTATCAGTACTTGATATGTTGATATGTATTTGAGAATATGTGACCCACCATGGCAGATGTAGTCTTCTTGTTGCCAAAAATCGGTATCTGCTATATGCGTCCATAAAGTTCTGCTCTGAGACCTTTCAAATTATGTATTTTGTTATGGTTGGTTGGTTGATGATATCTTGGTGTTTTCCATAACTGGCAGTATTGCATTTGATTGATTTCCACAGAGAGGACGATGGGCTACAAGAGGAGTGTGAAATCATTGATTTGCAGCTTGAGTCCATTCGAGCTGAGGCAGACGAGAAGACTAAAGAACATGAAGAGAAGATGAAGCAGTTGGAGGAACAATATGCCTCCACCTTGTAATCCAATATGGTGACTGATGCGATTGCAAGACATTAGACATTAACGATGATGATGATGCCATAACTGCCTTTGCAGTGTTCTTCCTACAGTGATTTAACAATGATTTATACGTATATTGTTGTCAGACCCCATCAGAGAGGGGTGCCAGGGCCATTTGGCCCACACGGTACCAGGCCTCTGGTTTTTCGTAGTGAAGTCTTGGAAATTGCAACACATGGGCAGTGCTTTGTCACAGTTGAAGTTAAAAATTAAACAAGTCTTTGTGGGTTACTTCCAACTTTATACATGCATAGAGTTATTTACAAAGTTTTATCTTGCCATTATAACCAATGTTAGAATAGGATTTGAATGAAGTTTAGATCCAAGGTTAGGTCTCTTTCTTTCATCAAATATGCATATTTAATTTCTGATGTTCTATTGACGTCACTGGAACTATGCCCAGCATACTCACTTTAAACTCTACATACATTGCTACCTGCAGTGTTAAAAATAACAATGACTGTTAATTCCGCATTTCTGTTAATTCTGCTCATTTGAAGCTGTTTCTAGCATGAAACACTGCTTATTACTGTGATTGCTTAAAATTTATGCAGATATCTGAAACTTCAGGTCTCAGAGTTGCTCACCAATTTATTCAGGTGTCTGAAACTTTGGGTATTCATAATTGGTTCAAAAAATTTGATGGATGTACAAAACTTGAGGCATTTGTTATCGTACAGACAATATTAATTTTGCAGATTCAACAGACATTTGATGAAATGCTACATGTAGGCAAGATATTTAAAGGGTTCAAGGGTGCATGGTAGTCTCGTGGTTTGTGTGCTGGTCTGTCAGTTGAGAGGTTGGGAGTTTAAATCCCCATCAGGGCAGAAATTTGTTTTTGAGGCTTTGTCTCCACTTGCACCCCCTAATCAACTCAGTTGTAAAGAGTACACTGACTGTCAGTGGGAAGAGAAGGTGGTGAGGGACAGGACTGGCTACCTGCTTCATATGCTAGGGCTAAGAAAATGAAGTCACTAACACTGTAATCCCATGACTGAAGGGCTGGCTTAAGGGACTGCTCTTCTCCCAGAGATGCAGTTTGGAGTTGTGGTTCCCTGGCGATGATAGAATTGGAGAGACCATGTTGGCTTAAGAACGAGTGTCATTTATTCAAAATATGGACTTGATAGTGAATCTAATGATCTCGTTCAGTTTATTGGTTTATGCTATGAAGTCATATACATAGATTGATGATAAGTAACAAGGTCTTTCTGTTATTGTGCTTGGAAATTGACTTGGTCTACCTGTCATTAACTGAAATGCTATTGATTTGCAGTTGCGGCAGAGCGCTACGATCCAGAGGCAGACGAAGACGATGGCTTTAAGATAACATTCCTTCCTCCCAGCCATCATGGCCAAACATGCGACAACTTATCGCTCCGGCCGTGTCTCCCACAAGCAGGTGCTTGTTCGGATAGTAGCACCCATTATTCTCACCCACTGTGGCCAAGACATTGGTGACCCCAAACGACCAATTGAAATGATTGGTCGATAGCCAAAAGACACACAGGTAATATCTAGTTAAAGCCAGAAATTAATGTTGCTTAAATCTTCTAACAAGTGATCTCTAGTGAAAGCTAAAAACTAATGCAGCTAGGATGTCCTAAAAAGTGATGTCTAGTGAAAACTACAGTATTATGTTGGAAAATTCTGAACATCACAAAATTCCCATGCACAAGAAAACACGTAGCTACCTCTCTCAGAGGTTCAAAAATTGCTACATAAGTAGATAAGATGAGTGTTTAGCCACAGCGACTGTTTAGCCACACCATTTTATCCAGACACACCATACAGCCACACTAAGTGTTCTCCAAGGTCACCTTGGACTAGGACTGTTCTGGGTGAACGAGCTTTTTCGGTTGCTGGGCCTAAATTTTGGAACTCCCTCCATGTGTCTGTTCGTTCTGTTCCGAAGCTTTTGTCATTTCTTACCTTACGTATTTAATTAGCTTTTGAGCAATGTTTGCCTTTCCATACATTTTAAAGGGTGGGAGATACCCTGACGATAATTGCATTTTCATAATCAGTCCAAGAAACTGATAAGAAGCTGAAAATTTCAGGATTCTATCTTTATTACTTCCAAAGTTACAGCAAGTCAAAGTTCGTCAATCATTCAATTTTTCGCGAAGTCATGAAACGGCAAAAAAGTTTAAAATTCTGTAATTCCAACATTTTTTGAGATAATCAAGTAAAATTTTCAGAAATTCCTTGTCTGGTAGTAGAACATGTGTGCCAAATTTAGTTAAAATCCAACTTTATTTCTGATTTTAATTCAAATTTCTAAGTTGAAAGTGCTGCAATATGACATTCGTGAGTGTTCACATATCAGTATTTCGATCACTTAGAATCATGTGAGTGACTCAGATGCACCAAACAAACCATATATCATCGGAAAGGTCTGTTCAAGCTCTACAAAATTAAGTCAAATGCATTGTTCTATCTATTGTCCCACATGCCCATACCTGCAGCCAAAGACGAGGTAGTTTATGGGACAGACCAACTTCGACGCTTCATTTAACTATGAAGACATAGAGTAAAACGGCTAAGATTTGTCGCACTGAGAGTGAACTATATGCAGATAACAGAAATGTAAAATATTTGCAATAGTTTTTGTAGTATTCACTGCTACAATGCCATGAATATTGCAGTTTTAAACTAGCGACGGATTTTTTGGCCTCTTTTACACCCATAATAGTGGGAAACTATTTGTTTCGATTCAGAATGATCTACTGAATCAGAAGGTACACAAAAAGTTGTACAAAATCACCAAATTTTACAACAATAGGGGCACCCGTTGCTGAGGTACTGGCCTCTGAACATGCCACTAAATTCACAGATGTCGCGAGTGCTACATATCCGTCAGCCATACAAAGCAGATACATAGTGATTGGCTTCTGAAAATGTCAATATGATGTACAAACATATCATATTACAAAATAGCAAAATTACAGCCAGATCTGAGATAGGTCACTTTTAGGCCCCTGGTGATTTCACATGGACTGGCCCATTTATCAGATCTTATGGGAGTACACCAGTGACATGTACAAAGTCAAGCAGAAGTCAGGTTCTTTTGAGAATTCAGTAAGAATCCTTGAGAAGAGGCTTGGTAAGTCGTTCTTGCTTTAGTCTGGGGCTGCCCTCTCAGGAGTAAAATGTCTGGAAATGAGTGGCACTACCGTAGCCTGTTGAATTCAATTGCCTGCTGTAATTTTTGCACCTAATTTTATTGTCTTTGTCTCAGTATAAATAAGCCTGGTGCTAACCATGATCTCTATGCCTAATGGTCACAATTCGTGTCTAGAAGTCATGTCTAGAAACAGTAGATACGGATGTCAGAATGCTTTAGATATCCGCTGTATGGGAATAAAGCAGCTAAGTGCAAGATTTTATTACTTAAAAGGCACTATCAATGTCTTCATACATACATACACACATACACTGACTGCTTTAGAGTTTCTGTGCACCTGAACAATAAAGTTGCTCTCTAATGGATGTCAGGTATGAACCAGTGAGCCAACCACTCAACACTTGAATCTTTTGAAAACAATACCAGTTTGTTTTCTGATTTGGGCTGCTTTGGTTAGCTTGGCACTAAGATTTGAGCATTTGTTAGAATTGCTTGTTTCATTTAGGGCATGATGCGCGAATTCTTGAAGTACAACGTCTGAAAAAGGAAGGAGATGAAAAGCAGAAGATATTTGATGGTTTGGTGGCACTGCCAGTGAGTAACGTAACAAATTTGGAGAGCACATTTTCACAGGAAACTCCTGGAAGTTGAAATATTATTGAATCCCAGGACCTTCGAGAGGTTCTAACATGTCCTATATAAATGTTCAGCTACACAGGTGATGGTCTAGTGGTTAGTGTTTTGGACTGTCACTTATGGTCAAGGTTCAAATTCCTGCCACAGCAGAAATTTATTTCAAGATTTCGGCTCCACCTGTGCTCCCAGTTATCATGAGTGCACTGACCGTACAGCCGGAAGATCAGACGATGAGGGACAGGCCGAGATTAAGAAATGAAGTCACCAACTTCATACGCATGGCTTCCTCCTCGTAGCTTAAGGGACTGCTTTTCTTTTTCTACATTCATTTACATTGCACATCTAAGGACTACTGTCGATTGTGGTGTGTACAATGGCTATTGCATGATCTTAGTTACCATACCTAACATCACCATACCTGACATCACCTAATCATGCCTTATGTTATGGTATTTGTGCCTTTGAGGGGTTCTTACAAGATGCTATATAATTTGCCACGTGTTCATATACATTGCTTTGTCTTACCTCATCTTAGCCTAATTTACACAAAATAAGAGTTTGACATGCAAAGATTCTGTTTTCTATGCGTTATCCTACCTTATCTTAATCTAATTCTTAAAAAGTAGAGTTTGACTGCAAAGATTTTATTTTCTGTTCCTTGTTTTCCCTCTTCTTAATGTAATTTCTTACAAAATGGAGTTAGACTTGCAAAGGTTCTGTTTCTGTTTCTTGTGGTACCTTGTCTGTGGGCTAGTTCTTAGGAAATATGGTTCAAATGGTACAGTTTTGTTTTCTTCTCCTTGTTTTTCCTCTTCTTAACGTAATTCTTAAAAAATTGAGTTAGATGTGCAGAAGTTTTGTTTTCTATGGAACAGAATGAGCTGAAGTTGAGGAACATGTTCGAGTCAAGAGTCATTGAGATAGAGAAAGTCGCAACGTACCAAGTGGCACTGAAGAAACTTTTGGAAGATCTCCAAGCACAGTTGCTTTGTCTGACCCAAGAAGAAACTGACCAAAGTTAGTATTGGATCTACTATAGTTATATCTTGGAATCCGATTACACTTCTGAGGTGCTTCTGCCATGATACTGTTGTAACTTGCTTACCTTATATAGCTTGAGTTTTGGTTTCCCTGATCAACTGGATTTCAACTGGGCTTCTCCAGCTTATTCTGGGTATGTTATAATTTAGTGGATAGCATGCTGGACTGTCAACCCAGAGGTCAGGGTTTCATAGCCTTGCTAGTACAGAAAGATGTTTCAAGATTTCTGCAAAGAATCATGCTGTGCCTTTAGTGGTTTTGTGAGGTTCTTAGAAGGCACATGTCATTCAGGTCTAAATATTTGTCATTCAGGTCTCTTCTGGTCTCTGACATATAGGAATTCAACCTAGCTTCTCCAATGGATTATGATTTTGATTATGATTTCACTTAAAGCAACCATCAGTTGATGCTTTGGGCTTTATGATAATGGCGCCATAGAAGTCATTAGGTTACAATAGACACTTATATGTATGTATATGTGTGTATTTATAATAGCTATTTATACAGCGTCTTTTATAACACCACAAGCGCACTAGACATACGTATGTATCAGTATTTGTGCTATAGTAAAGTTTGCACAAGGAATGCACGGCATATCCAAGAAAGTTGAGATTTCTGTTTTGTACCAGATACTACAGTGTAAGGCAATTTCTGTATAGGTAGGCAGTCCATGTGATAATATGTTTACATAGAGTGTATGTGCATATGTACGTAATTGGTAGTGGCACTATCTGAAGAATAATATCAAATACGTTTTTGCAATTGTTGTCATGGACAATAAATAGCTAACAAGAGGGAGAAATGGGGAGCAGTAGGGGAATTTCTTCAGAAGAGATATTTTGCTGAACTAACATGCCACTGCTCTGGACATTTTGGACTGGTACTAGCAATAATAATACAGGATTTGTCACAGTGCATTCTGTGAAATTTCAGTCACAAAGTTGAAGAGTTCAGGAACTGAGAAGAAACAACGAGATGATGTCCTTACTAAACAGAAAGAAGAAGATGTAAGTTTTCCTAGGACGTAGTTCAGACTGTGCACACTCCGGAGACAAATTTCTGCTGTCAAACAGGAGAACGAGGATTTGGATCTTGAAATTCTTCAAGAAGAGAAGAATTTACAAGAGAACAGAGAGCAGGTGTGATTTTAGTAAATCTTGTGCCCAGTTTAGGATTGACAATGGTGACTTTGTAGCAACAGGAGGCCATGAAACGAAAACGCAGGTAGATGGGTTAAATATGTGATCTAATGTTTTGTAAAGGAATAACTGTGGTGTCCCTTTCTGAGCTTATATGAACATGTCTAATTATGTGACCATGCTTGACTTAACCTGGCTAAAGTCGTGCTAATCAGTATGCAAGAAATGTGCTAAATAGGCGATCATGCATAAAATAGGTCAGCAGTAGTTCTGTGCATATTTTCACCAAGTTGACTAATATGTTACTGAGAAGATCTCTTGTTGAGCTGCAGGCTGGATTACTAAGCTTGCATGTTAAATATCACTTCATATGACACCGGTGTTGTAAAATTAACTTACGATTTTGTAAGAGTATTTGCTTGGAGATGTACATATGCATAGTAATAACTATTTAATAATATATTATTTGGAAAAAAACATGCGCTTTTCAACAAATTACTCAGTGCATTCCACTTAACCCATTGCAATAGTAAACCAATTTTTTATTTTTGCAACTTAGATAGTTTATGTCAAGCACAGTTGGATATTTGTTTGTGTGGTTTCCCTTTCAAAGTTATACAGTATATGCGTGCACGTGCACACGTGCGCACACATGTTTATGTAGGCTGTCATATATATTCAAATATATATTCACAATGGTATATTTATTTATTTGTCTGGACATTTGAGTAGAACCAGTTTAGGAAATGGTCAAAATCGTATTCAGTCATTTGTATTGCCTCTTCTTTTAAAATTTATCTAGCCATCTGAACAGAAAAAAACTTACTCATTGTTGCTCATTGTGGAGTCTGTCATGTCTCTTGTGTTTAGGTGGCAGGTGTAGTAAAATGCTACAACAGACTTTGAGCTGGTTTAGTCCCTGATCTGTGTGTGCAATTAACAACAGAAGTTGACCAGATTTGTAGCCAAGAAATCAGGGTGAGCTGTTCGTGTTAAAAAGATAATAAATTATGAACATATATGTTCAGAAGATAATAAATTATGAAAGTTTATGTTATGAAATAATAAATTATGAACATTTATGTTAAGAAGATAGTAAATATGCTTTATGTCTACGAAATTATTCTTTCAAATTAATTAAGAAATCTGCTGTTAGTTATGCAAATGTTTAAATAAGTGGATTTGCATTTGGTCTGGTCCCCAGGATTGTAAGTAAGGGGGCAAAGTGAAAGTGGGGTCTATAGTGTAATGTAGCACGATGTTCAGTTTAGTTTAGTGGTTTTGCTCTGATGTAAATTCTGGACTCGTGCCTGCTGAGTGGACTCCATCTAACAACCCTGGGCAGGCTGTTCATGCATATGTGGGTCTGTCACCTAGGCAGTAAAATTTGGTACCTGTGTAAGCTGGGAAGTAAAGGTCAAGTCCTGTGATGCACCAGGTCTGTGTCCTGGAACTTACGACTCTAACGCCAGCTCAGATGCCTGTTATAAAGACAGGAGCTGCTCCCCTATGTTCTGCTATGGAACACAGGAACTGTACTGTACTTTGTGTGATGTAAGTATGACATCTGTCTGCCACATTTAAGGGTGGTCCTACGCCCATTACATCCCCAATGAATCCACTGCTGACTCTGACAAATGAAATTTGTCCTGTTGTGGGAATGATGTTTTTGTCCTTCAATTAATTGATCCTTCAATCCCAGCATCCCAATTAAAGTGACAGTAGCTTCAGTATAGACGTGTTTACAGTTTCTGACATTGACCTTATTTACCTTTCAATACGTGTTCATAATTATGCATTGATGGTATCACATTTTCAGCTAAAAATCATCCATCCATCCACATAATTCCCATTAATTCATCCATCCATCCACCCAGTATACATTCATACACCCAATATCCATCTATCCACTGAATTTCAGTCAGTCCATCCATATATCCCACATCCATTCATCTATCCATCCGCTCAGTATCCACCCATCCACCCTTATTCATCAATCCTTCCACCCAGTATCCTTCTATCTACCTAATTCTTATCAATCCATCCACCCTATTTCCATCTATCCATCCTCAAGACACAACCAGATATGCACCTTTTCTACACTGTTAGATAGCCATATTCCAGTGCTTTCACAGTTACTATATAAATGTTTAAATACATACATCCAAGTATGGACGTACGTTGGACACATTTCATGACATTTTTTTATAAAACAAATTCTGACAACATGGTTGGTGATAAGGATCACATTTTGGGATTAGACTCATTAAAATGCACCCTTTTGATACGGCAGTTCTTGATGTGGCTTCCTCACTAGTCAGTGTTTTAATAAGCTGGTATATAATGCAGTGATATATTTTCAAAGTGAGTCAGTTTGATGTTTGTGCTTTAGTGTCAAATGCGTGAGCTGCAGGCGTTGACAGCGCAACAGTTGGAGAACCTTGACAAGGAAATAGTAACACTAATTACTCAGAAAGAAAGGTTAAAAGATTCACTGGAGGAGCTGGAAAAAGAGAAGGCAAATGTCACCGACACTGTTGCACAGCTCAATTTAGAGCTGCAGCAAAGGAAGGTGAGTCTTAATCTAATCCTGTACTATCATCTCTTTTCGTCTAACCTGGAAACTTATATAGCTCCATTATCAATATTCACAAAGCAGCATCCTGAATGTGCAACATAGTTATTACAACCTTGTTAAAATGGTGGGCTAGAAAAAGCTTCTGAAGAGGTTCTGTTGTATTTTAGAGGATTATTTTAATTGTGTACATTATAAATGCCTGTTTATTCCTAGAAGTTTTAATAATGTTAATTTTAAAACTATTTATGTGCACCCAAGAGCTATGTGTAGATTCAATCAAGCTAGAAGACAATGTAACTGGAATGGCTATCACTCGTCAGTATTTGACTGTGAAAAAATCGGAAAGTCACAGTATTTAAGTGCGGGATGACAATTGCAAGGCAAATTATCAGTGTTCATGTTTTCAGAAAACAATTGAAATGCTATCTCTTACTTAACTTCTAGCAAACACTTAGAATTTCCAGTGACAACTGATATTGTAAACATTCTAGAAGTAGCTTGCTACCTGTGTTACACAAATTATTACATTATAAATTTGATATTATTGTTAATGTTTTACATTGATCTGAACAGGCTCATAGGCTGAAATTGGTGGATTTACGTGATCAAATTTTCGCACGAAAGTGTCGCCGTGAGAATAAAGTTCTTGAAAAGAAGAAAAAGGAACGAGAAGCAGAAGAACGGGTGTAAGTACAATGTCATATTGTGGCTGTTCTTAAATCTTTACAGTTGTGTGCAATGTTGGTGCACTGTTCTTTGGAATTCCTTTCTTAATGGGGCTTAGCTGCAAGAAAATTGAAGCAGATCTCTGAACTGGGTGCTACAAAAATTATTTGTAACGTGCCACACTGGTGTGAATGCTATGTCAATGATTTTAAATGTTATCAACATGCATTTCAAACAGAAAATATGAATGCAGTATAAGTGATTTAAATTTTATTTACATGCATTTCACTCAGAAATGTGAATGCCAGGTAAATGAGTTTGAATTTCATTAAAATGCATTTAACACAAAAATGTGAATGCCACATAAATGTTTTTAAATGTTCAGTTACGTATCATTGCATTACATTCATGCAAAACAGTCTTTTCTATCACAACTTTGCCCACTCTTCACTGACTGAAAATTAGAATGAAGCAGTACCTTCTGGAATGCAGGATAAGAGTAATAATAAGAAAGGCCTGTGCCAAATTATGAAGGCAAAGTTCACTTAAGGACTTGTTTATGAATTTCATTCAGACAGTGATATTGCAGCAGGAGATTTTAGTGGTCTGCAAAGGAGACATGACTTGGAATCTAGCAGAGTTTATGTTGATCTAACATGCAGTGCGACATTTGACATGCCATCTCCAGTGGGTTATAGTGTATGAGTATGGTTTCACTTAAAGTGACTTTCCTTGTGCATTACAATAACAGAGCTTTAGAAGTCATTTGATTTGATTAGAACATTGGTCAAACCCTAACATCACCTCATCCACCACAAATCCAAATCTTTGATCTTCCTTTGGGCTGCTTAACTAACTCTTGCTTGGCTCATAATGCACGAGGAGATGAACGCGTTTTTATTGGAAGCGTTGATCAGTTTTATTGTTTGTCTTTTGGGTTATGGATGGAGTCGATTACTGGTATACTCTTTGTTATTCTGTCTGTTAATTTGTTGAGAGTCGAAGTTACTGAGTTTTATGTTTTATGTCTTGTTTAGTTTGAAAATGTATGAAGAAAAATCTCATGTTGAAGAGGAGAGTCTTATTGCACTGATCAACGAACAGAAGAAAGAACTTCAGGTATTGATGTGCCTCTGATGAATTTCTCTTGAAATGGTGCTACATAAATTTACAATTACAGTTTAATTGATCTGGTTGTTCTCCTGTCCTCTACTTCCACAATGCAATGTGATAGCGATGTAGTTGTTGACCCTTCGTCCTGTTACAGGCTTGTCATGAATGCAACCTGCGATGTGAGCTTCTTTTACTCTCTATATCACAAGCAACTGAAGACAGTTCCATTTGATTGTGGTCTCATTATTTGGTTACAAATTAGCTTACCAATTCTGCTTGGCTTTGTGCTCTCCCTGTACTTAACGAACCTTTAACGCCATTAAAAGCTGGTTAGAGGCACCCACAAGAGGTTCTGGAATGCACTAATATTTTTACTAAAGAATGAGGTCATTTAATATAAGGATGGATGGATGGATGAATTGGTGGAAGTGTGGATGAGTTCTTGCAAACTGTTGGGAGTTGTCATCAACCTTATAACTAATCTGTTTCTTCGTTTGCCTGATATCCCGCAACACTGTAAAAGTTTCATAGCTTTTGGTGCGTGTGGTGTAATGTCACCCATCCCTCACCACCCTTACATAAGAACGCTGCACGCTTTGGATTCTTAACCTCACTAGGCTTGTATTAATCGGAATCATATCTGGCACTTAGTGTGGCTGTATGGTGTGTCTGGATAAAATGGTGAGGCTAAACAGTCGCTGTGGCTAAACATTCATCTTATCTACATGTACTTATGTAGCAATTTTTGAACCTCTGAGAGAGGTAGTTACGTGTTTTCTTGTGCATGGGAATTTTGTGATGTTCAGAATTTTCCAACATAATAGTGTAGTTTTCACTAGACATCACTTTTTAGGACATCCTAGCTGCATTAGTTTTTAGCTTTCACTAGAGATCACTTGTTAGAAGATTTAAGCAACATTAATTTCTGGCTTTAACTAGATATTACCTGTGTGTCTTTTGGCTATCGACCAATCATTTCAATTGGTCGTTTGGGGTCACCAATGTCTTGGCCACAGTGGGTGAGAATAATGGGTGCTACTATCCGAACAAGCACCTGCTTGTGGGAGACACGGCCGGAGCGATAAGTTGTCGCATGTTTGGCCATGATGGCTGGGAGGAAGGAAGGTTATCTTAAAGCCATCGTCTTCGTCTGCCTCTGGATCGTAGCGCTCTGCCGCAACTTCAAATCAATAGCATTTCAGTTAATGACAGGTAGACCAAGTCAATTTCCAAGCACAATAACAGAAAGACCTTGTTACTTATCATCAATCTATGTATATGACTTCATAGCATAAACCAATAAACTGAACGAGATCATTAGATTCACTATCAAGTCCATATTTTGAATAAATGACACTCGTTCTTAAGCCAACATGGTCTCTCCAATTCTATCATCGCCAGGGAACCACAACTCCAAACTGCATCTCTGGGAGAAGAGCAGTCCCTTAAGCCAGCCCTTCAGTCATGGGATTACAGTGTTAGTGACTTCATTTTCTTAGCCCTAGCATATGAAGCAGGTAGCCAGTCCTGTCCCTCACCACCTTCTCTTCCCACTGACAGTCAGTGTACTCTTTACAACCGAGTTGATTAGGGGGTGCAAGTGGAGACAAAGCCTCAAAAACAAATTTCTGCCCTGATGGGGATTTAAACTCCCAACCTCTCAACTGACAGACCAGCACACAAACCACGAGACTACCATGCACCCTTGAACCCTTTAAATATCTTGCCTACATGTAGCATTTCATCAAATGTCTGTTGAATCTGCAAAATTAATATTGTCTGTACGATAACAAATGCCTCAAGTTTTGTACATCCATCAAATTTTTTGAACCAATTATGAATACCCAAAGTTTCAGACACCTGAATAAATTGGTGAGCAACTCTGAGACCTGAAGTTTCAGATATCTGCATAAATTTTAAGCAATCACAGTAATAAGCAGTGTTTCATGCTAGAAACAGCTTCAAATGGGTTCCACAAAAGCGCTATATAAATAATAGACATAATATAAATAATAGACACATATGCATATAAATGTGTATGTACATGTATGTGTGTATGTATCGGTACTTGATATGTTGATATGTATTTGAGAATATGTGACCCACCATGGCAGATGTAGTCTTCCTGTTGCCAAAAATCGGTATCTGCTATATGCGTCCATAAAGTTCTGCTCTGAGACCATTCAAATTATGTATTTTGTTATGGTTGGTTGCTTGATGATATTTTGGTGTTTTCCATAACTGGCAGTATTGCATTTGATTGATTTCCACAGAGAGGACGATGGGCTACAAGAAGAGTGTGAAATCATTGATTTGCAGCTTGAGTCCATTCGAGTGAGGCAGACGAGAAGACTAAAGAACATGAAGAGAAGATGAAGCTGTTGGAGGAACAATATGCCTCCACCTTGTAATCCAATATGGTGACTGATGCGATTGCAAGACATTAGACATTAACGATGATGATGATGCCATAACTGCCTTTGCAGTGTTCTTCCTACAGTGATTTAACAATGATTTATACGTATATTGTTGTCAGACCCCATCAGAGAGGGGTGCCAGGGCCATTTGGCCCACACGGTACCAGGCCTCTGGTTTTTCGTAGTGAAGTCTTGGAAATTGCAACACATGGGCAGTGCTTTGTCACAGTTGAAGTTAAAAATTAAACAAGTCTTTGTGGGTTACTTCCAACTTTATACATGCATAGAGTTATTTACAAAGTTTTATCTTGCCATTATAACCAATGTTAGAATAGGATTTGAATGAAGTTTAGATCCAAGGTTAGGTCTCTTTCTTTCATCAAATATGCATATTTAATTTCTGATGTTCTATTGACGTCACTGGAACTATGCCCAGCATACTCACTTTAAACTCTACATACATTGCTACCTGCAGTGTCAAAAATAACAATGACTGTTAATTCCGCATTTCTGTTAATTCTGCTCATTTGAAGCTGTTTCTAGCATGAAACACTGCTTATTACTGTGACTGCTTAAAATTTATGCAGATATCTGAAACTTCAGGTCTCAGAGTTGCTCACCAATTTATTCAGGTGTCTGAAACTTTGGGTATTCACAATTGGTTCAAAAAATTTGATGGATGTACAGTTTGCAAGAACTCATCCACACTTCCACCAATTCATCCATCCATCCATCCTTATATTAAATGACCTCATTCTTTAGTAAAAATATTAGTGCATTCCAGAACCTCTTGTGGGTGCCTCTAACCAGCTTTTAATGGCGTTAAAGGTTCGTTAAGTACAGGGAGAGCACAAAGCCAAGCAGAATTGGTAAGCTAATTTGTAACCAAATAATGAGACCACAATCAAATGGAACTGTCTTCAGTTGCTTGTGATATAGAGAGTAAAAGAAGCTCACATCGCAGGTTGCATTCATGACAAGCCTGTAACAGGACGAAGGGTCAACAACTACATCGCTATCACATTGCATTGTGGAAGTAGAGGACAGGAGAACAACCAGATCAATTAAACTGTAATTGTAAATTTATGTAGCACCATTTCAAGAGAAATTCATCAGAGGCACATCAATACCTGAAGTTCTTTCTTCTGTTCGTTGATCAGTGCAATAAGACTCTCCTCTTCAACATGAGATTTTTCTTCATACATTTTCAAACTAAACAAGACATAAAACATAAAACTCAGTAACTTCGACTCTCAACAAATTAACAGACAGAATAACAAAGAGTATACCAGTAATCGACTCCATCCATAACCCAAAAGACAAACAATAAAACTGATCAACGCTTCCAATAAAAACGCGTTCATCTCCTCGTGCATTATGAGCCAAGCAAGAGTTAGTTAAGCAGCCCAAAGGAAGATCAAAGATTTGGATTTGTGGTGGATGAGGTGATGTTAGGGTTTGACCAATGTTCTATAAAGCTCTGTTATTGTAATGCACAAGGAAAGTCACTTTAAGTGAAACCATACTCATACACTATAACCCACTGGAGATGGCATGTCAAATGTCGCACTGCATGTTAGATCAACATAAACTCTGCTAGATTCCAAGTCATGTCTCCTTTGCAGACCACTAAAATCTCCTGCTGCAATATCACTGTCTGAATGAAATTCATAAACAAGTCCTTAAGTGAACTTTGCCTTCATAATTTGGCACAGGCCTTTCTTATTATTACTCTTATCCTGCATTCCAGAAGGTACTGCTTCATTCTAATTTTCAGTCAGTGAAGAGTGGGCAAAGTTGTGATAGAAAAGACTGTTTTGCATGAATGTAATGCAATGATACGTAACTGAACATTTAAAAACATTTATGTGGCATTCACATTTTTGTGTTAAATGCATTTTAATGAAATTCAAACTCATTTACCTGGCATTCACATTTCTGAGTGAAATGCATGTAAATAAAATTTAAATCACTTATACTGCATTCATATTTTCTGTTTGAAATGCATGTTGATAACATTTAAAATCATTGACATAGCATTCACACCAGTGTGGCACGTTACAAATAATTTTTGTAGCACCCAGTTCAGAGATCTGCTTCAATTTTCTTGCAGCTAAGCCCCATTAAGAAAGGAATTCCAAAGAACAGTGCACCAACATTGCACACAACTGTAAAGATTTAAGAACAGCCACAATATGACATTGTACTTACACCCGTTCTTCTGCTTCTCGTTCCTTTTTCTTCTTTTCAAGAACTTTATTCTCACGGCGACACTTTCGTGCGAAAATTTGATCACGTAAATCCACCAATTTCAGCCTATGAGCCTGTTCAGATCAATGTAAAACATTAACAATAATATCAAATTTATAATGTAATAATTTGTGTAACACAGGTAGCAAGCTACTTCTAGAATGTTTACAATATCAGTTGTCACTGGAAATTCTAAGTGTTTGCTAGAAGTTAAGTAAGAGATAGCATTTCAATTGTTTTCTGAAAACATGAACACTGATAATTTGCCTTGCAATTGTCATCCCGCACTTAAATACTGTGACTTTCCGATTTTTTCACAGTCAAATACTGACGAGTGATAGCCATTCCAGTTACATTGTCTTCTAGCTTGATTGAATCTACACATAGCTCTTGGGTGCACATAAATAGTTTTAAAATTAACATTATTAAAACTTCTAGGAATAAACAGGCATTTATAATGTACACAATTAAAATAATCCTCTAAAATACAACAGAACCTCTTCAGAAGCTTTTTCTAGCCCACCATTTTAACAAGGTTGTAATAACTATGTTGCACATTCAGGATGCTGCTTTGTGAATATTGATAATGGAGCTATATAAGTTTCCAGGTTAGACGAAAAGAGATGATAGTACAGGATTAGATTAAGACTCACCTTCCTTTGCTGCAGCTCTAAATTGAGCTGTGCAACAGTGTCGGTGACATTTGCCTTCTCTTTTTCCAGCTCCTCCAGTGAATCTTTTAACCTTTCTTTCTGAGTAATTAGTGTTACTATTTCCTTGTCAAGGTTCTCCAACTGTTGCGCTGTCAACGCCTGCAGCTCACGCATTTGACACTAAAGCACAAACATCAAACTGACTCACTTTGAAAATATATCACTGCATTATATACCAGCTTATTAAAACACTGACTAGTGAGGAAGCCACATCAAGAACTGCCGTATCAAAAGGGTGCATTTTAATGAGTCTAATCCCAAAATGTGATCCTTATCACCAACCATGTTGTCAGAATTTGTTTTATAAAAAAATGTCATGAAATGTGTCCAACGTACGTCCATACTTGGATGTATGTATTTAAACATTTATATAGTAACTGTGAAAGCACTGGAATATGGCTATCTAACAGTGTAGAAAAGGTGCATATCTGGTTGTGTCTTGAGGATGGATAGATGGAAATAGGGTGGATGGATTGATAAGAATTAGGTAGATAGAAGGATACTGGGTGGAAGGATTGATGAATAAGGGTGGATGGGTGGATACTGAGCGGATGGATAGATGAATGGATGTGGGATATATGGATGGACTGACTGAAATTCAGTGGATAGATGGATATTGGGTGTATGAATGTATACTGGGTGGATGGATGGATGAATTAATGGGAATTATGTGGATGGATGGATGATTTTTAGCTGAAAATGTGATACCATCAATGCATAATTATGAACACGTATTGAAAGGTAAATAAGGTCAATGTCAGAAACTGTAAACACGTCTATACTGAAGCTACTGTCACTTTAATTGGGATGCTGGGATTGAAGGATCAATTAATTGAAGGACAAAAACATCATTCCCACAACAGGACAAATTTCATTTGTCAGAGTCAGCAGTGGATTCATTGGGGATGTAATGGGCGTAGGACCACCCTTAAATGTGGCAGACAGATGTCATACTTACATCACACAAAGTACAGTACAGTTCCTGTGTTCCATAGCAGAACATAGGGGAGCAGCTCCTGTCTTTATAACAGGCATCTGAGCTGGCGTTAGAGTCGTAAGTTCCAGGACACAGACCTGGTGCATCACAGGACTTGACCTTTACTTCCCAGCTTACACAGGTACCAAATTTTACTGCCTAGGTGACAGACCCACATATGCATGAACAGCCTGCCCAGGGTTGTTAGATGGAGTCCACTCAGCAGGCACGAGTCCAGAATTTACATCAGAGCAAAACCACTAAACTAAACTGAACATCGTGCTACATTACACTATAGACCCCACTTTCACTTTGCCCCCTTACTTACAATCCTGGGGACCAGACCAAATGCAAATCCACTTATTTAAACATTTGCATAACTAACAGCAGATTTCTTAATTAATTTGAAAGAATAATTTCGTAGACATAAAGCATATTTACTATCTTCTTAACATAAATGTTCATAATTTATTATTTCATAACATAAACTTTCATAATTTATTATCTTCTGAACATATATGTTCATAATTTATTATCTTTTTAACACGAACAGCTCACCCTGATTTCTTGGCTACAAATCTGGTCAACTTCTGTTGTTAATTGCACACACAGATCAGGGACTAAACCAGCTCAAAGTCTGTTGTAGCATTTTACTACACCTGCCACCTAAACACAAGAGACATGACAGACTCCACAATGAGCAACAATGAGTAAGTTTTTTTCTGTTCAGATGGCTAGATAAATTTTAAAAGAAGAGGCAATACAAATGACTGAATACGATTTTGACCATTTCCTAAACTGGTTCTACTCAAATGTCCAGACAAATAAATAAATATACCATTGTGAATATATATTTGAATATATATGACAGCCTACATAAACATGTGTGCGCACGTGTGCACGTGCACGCATATACTGTATAACTTTGAAAGGGAAACCACACAAACAAATATCCAACTGTGCTTGACATAAACTATCTAAGTTGCAAAAATAAAAAATTGGTTTACTATTGCAATGGGTTAAGTGGAATGCACTGAGTAATTTGTTGAAAAGCGCATGTTTTTTCCAAATAATATATTATTAAATAGTTATTACTATGCATATGTACATCTCCAAGCAAATACTCTTACAAAATCGTAAGTTAATTTTACAACACCGGTGTCATATGAAGTGATATTTAACATGCAAGCTTAGTAATCCAGCCTGCAGCTCAACAAGAGATCTTCTCAGTAACATATTAGTCAACTTGGTGAAAATATGCACAGAACTACTGCTGACCTATTTTATGCATGATCGCCTATTTAGCACATTTCTTGCATACTGATTAGCACGACTTTAGCCAGGTTAAGTCAAGCATGGTCACATAATTAGACATGTTCATATAAGCTCAGAAAGGGACACCACAGTTATTCCTTTACAAAACATTAGATCACATATTTAACCCATCTACCTGCGTTTTCGTTTCATGGCCTCCTGTTGCTACAAAGTCACCATTGTCAATCCTAAACTGGGCACAAGATTTACTAAAATCACACCTGCTCTCTGTTCTCTTGTAAATTCTTCTCTTCTTGAAGAATTTCAAGATCCAAATCCTCGTTCTCCTGTTTGACAGCAGAAATTTGTCTCCGGAGTGTGCACAGTCTGAACTACGTCCTAGGAAAACTTACATCTTCTTCTTTCTGTTTAGTAAGGACATCATCTCGTTGTTTCTTCTCAGTTCCTGAACTCTTCAACTTTGTGACTGAAATTTCACAGAATGCACTGCGACAAATCCTGTATTATTATTGCTAGTACCAGTCCAAAATGTCCAGAGCAGTGGCATGTTAGTTCAGCAAAATATCTCTTCTGAAGAAATTCCCCTACTGCTCCCCATTTCTCCCTCTTCTTAGCTATTTATTGTCCATGACAACAATTGCAAAAACGTTACTAATGCCTGCCTAACTACATGCAATGTAATGTAAAAATGACAGTGTAGTATTACTATTATTATTCCTAAATGTTTATTATTATAACTTAAGAAGATTTATATAGCATAACTGAACACACTACAAAAGCGCTATACTGCTAAAATATCAAAATTGATCGTATAGATAGAGATCTATTTCATACACTGACAATGTCCACTTCCTCCAGCTGTTCTTCTTTGATTGATTTGATGAAATTCTGTTTTGCAATGTCTCTCTGCGCTGCCGCTATGGCCTCCCGAAGGTCACAGACACGACCCTTGATGTTGGCTAAGTCAGATGTTAGCTGCCTACAAACAGTGTTTTGTTTTACAGTTTAGTGCAACACATTAAAGGTAAAATCAAAAGAACTGGTATACAAGTGACACTGTTCGAATTCACATAGTTGGCCTTCCTTTAGTACGCCTTTTTTGCAGCAAATCTGTCTACAAAGAAAAAATGATATTATTCTTCAGATAGTGCCACTACCAATTACGTACATATGCACATACACTCTATGTAAACATATTATCACATGGACTGCCTACCTGTACAGAAATTGCCTTACACTGTAGTACCTGGTACAAAACAGAAATCTCAACTTTCTTGGATATGCCGCGCATTCCTTGTGCAAACTTTACTATAGCACAAATACTGATACATACGTATGTCTAGTGCGCTTGTGGTGTTATAAAAGATGCTGTATAAATAGCTATTATAAATACACACATATACATACATATAAGTGTCTATTCTAACCTAATGACTTCTATGGCGCCATTATCATAAAGCCCAAAGCATCAACTGATGGTTGCTTCAAGTGAAATCATAATCAAAATCATAATCCATTGGAGAAGCTAGGTTGAATTCCTATAGGTCAGAGACCAGAAGAGACCTGAATGACAAATATTTAGACCTGAATGACATGTGTCTCGCTATTCATACAGTGCCTTCTAGGAACCTCACAAAACCACTAAAGGCACAGCATGATTCTTTACAGAAATCTTGAAACATCTTTCTGTACTAGCAAGGCTATGAACCCCTGACCTCTGGGTTGACAGTCCAGCATGCTATCCACTAAATTATAACATAGCCAGAATAAGCTGGAGAAGCCCAGTTGAAATCCAGTTCATCAGGGAAACCAAAACTCAAGCTATATAAGGTAAGCAAGTTACAACAGTATCATGGCAGAAGCACCTCAGAAGTGTAATCGGATTCCAAGATATAACTATAGTAGATCCAATACTAACTTTGGTCAGTTTCTTCTTGGGTCAGACAAAGCAACTGTGCTTGGAGATCTTCCAAAAGTTTCTTCAGTGCCACTTGGTACGTTGCGACTTTCTCTATCTCAATGACTCTTGACTCGAACATGTTCTTCAACTTCAGCTCATTCTGTTCCATAGAAAACAAAACTTCTGCACATCTAACTCAATTTTTTAAGAATTACGTTAAGAAGAGGAAAAACAAGGAGAAGAAAACAAAACTGTACCATTTCAACCATATTTCCTAAGAACTAGCCCACAGACAAGGTACCACAAGAAACAGAAACAGAACCTTTGCATGTCTAACTCCATTTTGTAAGAAATTACATTAAGAAGAGGGAAAACAAGGAACAGAAAATAAAATCTTTGCAGTCAAACTCTACTTCTTAAGAATTAGATTAAGATAAGGTAGGATAACGCATAGAAAACAGAATCTTTGATTGTCAAACTCTTCTTTTGTGTAAATTAGGCTAAGACGAGGTAAGACAAAGCAATGTATATGAACATGTGGCAAATTATATAGCATCTTGTAAGAACCTCTCAAAGGCACAAATACCATAACATAAGGCATGATTAGGTGATGTCAGGTATGGTAACTAATATCATGCAATAACCATTGTACACACCACAATCGACAGTAGTCCTTAGATGTGCAATGTAAATGCATGTAGAAAAAGAAAAGCAGTCCCTTAAGCTACGAGGAGGAAGCCATGCGTATGAAGTTGGTGACTTCATTTCTTAATCTCGGCCTGTCCCTCATCGTCTGATCTTCCGGTTGTACGGTCAGTGCACTCATGATAACTGGGAGCACAGGTGGAGCCGAAATCTCGAAATAAATTTCTGCTGTGGCAGGAATTTGAACCTTGACCATAAGTGACAGTCCAAAACACTAACCACTAGACCATCACATGTGTAGCTGAACATTTATATAGCACATGTTAGAACCTCTCGAAGGTCCTGGGATTCAATAATATTTCAACTTCCAGGAGTTCCCTGTGAAAATGTGCTCTCCAAATGTGTTACGTTACTCACTGGCAGTGCCACCAAACCATCAAATATCTTCTGCTTTTCATCTCCTTCCTTTTTCGGACGTTGTACTTCCTCAAGAATTCGTGCATCATACCCTAAATGAAACAAGCAATTCTAACAAATGCTCAAATCTTAGTGCAAAGCTAACCAAAGCAGCCCAAATCAGAAAACAAACTGGTATTGTTTTCAAAAGATTCAAGTGTTGAGTGGTTGGCTCACTGGTTCATACCTGACATCCATTAGAGAGCAACTTTATTGTTCAGGTGCTCAGAAACTCTAAAGCAGTCAGTGTATGTGTGTATGTATGTATGAAGACATTGATAGTGCCTTTTAAGTAATAAAATCTTGCACTTAGCTGCTTTATTCCCATACAGCGGATATCTAAAGCATTCTGACATCCGTATCTGCTGTTTCTAGACATGACTTCTAGACACGAATTGTGACCATTAGGCATAGAGATCATGGCTAGCACCAGGCTTATTTATACTGAGACACAGACAATAAAATTAGGTGCAAAATTTACAGCAGGCAATTGAATTCAACGGGCTACGGTAGTGCCACTCATTTCCAGACATTTTACTCCTGAGAGGGCAGCCCCAGACTAAAGCAAGAACGACTTACCAAGCCTCTTCTCAAGGATTCTTACTGAATTCTCAAAAGAACCTGACTTCTGCTTGACTTTGTACATGTCACTGGTGTACTCCCATAAGATCTGATAAATGGGTCAGTCCATGTGAAATCACCAGGGGCCTAAAAGTGACCTATCTCAGATTTGGCTGTAATTTTGCTATTTTGTAGTATGATATGTTTGTACATCATATTGAAATTTTCAGAAGCCAATCACTATGTATCTGCTTTGTATGGCTGACGGATATGGAGGGGGTATGGAGGGGGGGTATGTAGCACTCGCGACATCTGTGAATTTAGTGACATGTTCAGAGGCCAGTACCTCAGCAACGGGTGCCCCTATTCTTGTAAAATTTGGTGATTTTGTACAACTTTTTGTGTACCTTTTGATTCTGTAGATCATTCTGAATTGAAACAAATAGTTTCCCACTAATATGGGTGTAAAAGAGGCCAAAAAATCCGTCGCTAGTTTAAAACTGCAATATTCATGGCATTGTAGCAGTGAATACTACAAAAACTATTGCAAATATTTTACATTTCTGTTATCTGCATATAGTTCACTCTCTGTGTGACAAATCTTAGCCGTTTTACTCTGTCTTCATGGTTAAATGAAGCGTCAAAGTTGGTCTGTCCCATAAACTACCTCGTCTTTGGCTGCAGGTATGGGCATGTGGAACAATAGATAGAACAATGCATTTGACTTAATTTTGTAGAGCTTGAACAGACCTTTCCGATGATATATGGTTTGTTTGGTTCATCTGAGTCCCTCACATGATTATAAGTGATCGAAATACTGATATTTGAACACTCACGAATGACATATTGCAGCACTTTCTACTTAGAAATTTGAATTAAAATTAGAAATAAAGTTGGATTTTAATTAAATTTGGCACACATGTTCTACTACCAGACAAGGAATTTCTGAAAATTTTACTTGATTATCTCAAAAAATGTTGGAATTACAGAATTTTAAACTTTTTTGCCGTTTCATGACTTCGCGAAAAATTGAATGATTGACGAACTTTGATTTGCTGTAACTTTGGAAGTAATAAAGATAGAATCATGGAATTTTTTGCTTCTTATCAGTTTCTTGGGCTGATTATAAAAATGCAATTATCGTCAGGGTATCTCCCACCCTTTAAAATGTATGGAAAGGCAAACATTGCTCAAAAGCTAATTAAAAACGTAAGGTAAGAAATGACAAAAGCTTCGGAACAGAACGAACAGACACATAGAGGGAGTTCCAAAATTTAGGCCCAGCAACCGAAAAAGCCCGTTCACCCAGAACAGTCCTAGTCCAAGGTGACCTTGGAGAATACTGCACAGATGCTACGCACTAAAACTAAACTACTTTAAATGTTTTTATATGTTCAGAGAATCTTCAACTTACCTTTAATCTTCTTCCTTTGTATCTTTACATCAATTTAAGATACATGACATGCGAATTTTATGATTTAAAATGCGAATTAAAGACTTTGAATGCTTCTACATTAACGGAAAACTACAAAAAAGGGCACGTACACAGCAATGACCTCCAAATCAGGCAAAGATCAAGAATCATTGAGACTATTTGACTAGTGGAAGAGCAGGAGCAGAAGGAGGTACTGGAGATAGGAAGGCAAGCTAATCTAATCTAATTACTTCTATATCGCCGTTTTCAGAATGCCAAAGGCATCAATCGATGATTGCTTCAAATTAAATCATGATCAAAATCAAAAAAAAAATTAAAACCAGGTCGAAAAGCAATGTGAACCAGTTAGTTCAATAATATTATAAAAATATAGTGTCTATTAATCGAGCTGCTATTTCTGTCGCCAGATTCTCAATCACTGCAACACATCCAGTGGTTATTTCCCACCCCATCTTTAGACCCTGAGAAGGCGACTTAACCGTGGAGACTGCAACTGTAATATTGTCCAAATGACAATTTCAAGGGAATCGCAACGAATAACCACTTGGTTCTGGTATAAATGACGCTAACAGGTGTAGGAAAATTAAACAAAACAGATCTGGGTTAGTACTTGGATGTGTGTGTGTGGAATACTACGCCATCTAGCGTCCACTCATTCTGTCAATGGTTATCGTACAAATTGGGAGGTTAGAAATATGTATCTTATCAATTTATTTGCAGCGATCATGTTTGCTTCTCAGCCGATGACCAATTTACTTCACGACCATACTTATGATAAACAATTAATCTAATCAAATCTGAAGACTTCAGTAGTGTCGCAATCATAGTGTTGATGGTTGCTGCAATATCCAGTCCATGACCAGAATCTGTCGGCATAGCCTAGGTAAAGCTAATAAAGTCAAAATACAATAGGTGCGGAATATAACAAATCGTAATCGTAATCTCGAGATTTCTACAGCGCTCAACGAAAGCTAAGTCGCGGGAACCAGCTTATTCACAGGCGCTCAGTCAAAGGGCTGGCCACAGTGGCTAAGTAAGACTTTGGCTAAAAGCATCTTGTAGCGTACTTAATTCCATGTGGATATTAACCGCACAATTTATTATACACTGGAACCAAGGAGACCGAAATGCAGAAGTCCCTAAGATATGATGGAGCAGAGCCAACGAGACAATTCCGCATAAGCGTTAGGATCTTGAACTGGATACGCTGCTGAATGGGAAGCCAGTGTAGAGTGTCCCGTATAAAGGAAGTTATATGGCCATACCTGGGGACGCCTCCAATAAGACGGGCAGAAGCAGTGAGAACAGATTGAAGCTGGGAAATATTGGCAAGTGAGAGTCCAGCAAAGATAGCGTTACCAAAGTCCACCCTGGTGCAGATAAGGGCACGAATTAGAGTAGTAACAGCATGAAAGGAGAGGGAGCGGCGGATGGTACGAAGCTGACGAAGGTGGTAAAAGCATGAGCGGGAGACACTGTTAACTTGATCGGTCAAGGAGAGTTCCCGGTCCAGAACAACCCCAAGATCACGGACTTTGGAACAGAATAGAATGTCCGGAAACCTCTGGCGTAAGGATGATGAATCAATCTTTGCCAGCTGAGCACGACCACCAAGCCAGATGAATTGGGTCTTAGCAGAGTTCAGTCGGAGGCGATTAGAGGACATCCAGAGACCAAGGGCAGATGTTGCGTGAAGAATACGCTCAACCAGAGAGGAAGCCGCTTCCGCTGGGCCATGAACGAAGGCCTGAGTGTCGTCTGCATACTGATGGACAGCAACACCCATTGGAAGGAGAACCCGTGCCTGGTCGGCAGTGTACAGAATGTAGAGGAGAGGGGCCAGAACAGAACCCTGAGGAAGGCCAAAAGGTATACGGGACCAGGCGGAACGTGTAGGCCCAAAGATAACAGAATGAGAGCGGTCTGAGAGGAATGACTGAAACCAAAGAAGGGCCGTATCAGTAATGCCTAAAGATTTTTCTAGACGCTCCAAAAGGATAGAGTGATCCACAGTGGCAAAAGCAGCATTCGTTTTTTCTCATATATAGTTTATCACATTTTAAATCGTCACTTAACACTAGTGAAGTACAGTGTTGAAGTTTGAACATTATTATTTTTTTAATTTTAACAAAAACGGCCCTCTCGAACTATGATACGTTTTCTTTATTACGCTGGGGCTCCGAAGTTTCCCAAAGAACTCATCCTATATTTTTAGAGGTCGTGCGGCGATTGGTTGATCGAGTCACGTGTATCTCGCCATCTTGAGAAGAATAATAACAATGAAGATAATTCGTAATCTTTTATGTTCATAAGTGTTCTTTTCTGCCATATTTATCAAGGAAAAATACTGACTCAGTGTCGTATTATTTCGCGATAAAATGGACCGAAAAAGGTTACCGACCGTTTTTGTTTTTTAAATCATGTATCTCATTGTGCTTTTGTGTGTGAGTGGTTTGACCAAGTGCGGCTTGGACAGTTGCGTAAGATAATGTAGTGTAACAAGTAACAGATTTCGACGAAATCTGCCTGTCACTGGCACTCATTCTGATCCAATACACAAGTTGACAGTTGGATATATTTTAACATCAAGGGTTCGGCTGAGCGAGCTTGTGTGATGCCAAGATGGTGTCTGTTATGAAGTGGGCGTTTTCTTCGACTATAAAGATCATTATGGGGTAATCTGGCGGATTCCACCCGTTAAGTGCGGGTGTTTATCAACAATATGGCGACCCCAGACTGTTGAGAGAAATAGAGTGTTGCACACAGAGCACCAGCAATTATGTAATTAAAAGAACCAAGAGAGTAACACAAGAATCTTTTCGAAATACTTTTATTTCAGCCAAACAATTATTAGTTGGCATAAACGTGTGTTTATTTGTGTAGATCTGCCCACAACGAAATGCCCTGTGCCAAACCACCTTAAGATGCGTGGGAACCAAATCATGAGTTGTGCCAAATTGTCTTATGAATTTGTGTTTGACACACATCCATATTATTTGCTACATAGTAAATAGAATCTCAAATGGCTTCTGAAACAACAGCTATTTTATGTATTGAAAAAAGGCATGACCTGACTAAAAACACAAGTGACTAGTATTGTTTACTTTTTAGAATCTTATTGAATACTCTGTTCTTTGTTTCCAATGTGTGTTCGAATATTTGAATTCCCAGTTAACGTTTTTTTTATGTTAATGCAGTTAAAATAACTCTTAAACTAAACTAAGAACGATTTCTGGCAGAATGTAATTTACAAAAGTAGACTCAAATTCCTGACAATTTTTTCAAATTTTGAAAAAGTGAGTTAAAGATAAAAGACAGAAACTTTATACTGGTGAAGTGAAGTGAATATTGTAGATGGGTATTAAAGTTAAAACAGGAAATTGCAATGTTCTTCTTTAGGGCTAAACGAACGAAACCCATGGACGACGGATTATGGGATTGTTCTGTCTGTACGTACAAGAACTCAGCCGAAGCTTTCAAGTGTGCGATGTGCGACGTTAGGAAAGGAACTTCAACCAGGTTATTAGATTCATGTGTAAAGTGATTTTACTGTTTCATTGTCACAGTTGAATAATTGGCTAGGGATGTCAATACTTGAGAAATGTTTGGTTTTGCCATGGCTGGGCTGGGAGACCGTCTGAGCTGATAGTTTGAAGGGGCACTAAATAAATGCTCTGAATGCATGATTTATTTACACACTTACCCACAATATCCTGACTTATGGTTTGGTGAAACTGCTGGATTTCTACAGGGTTTGTCCAACAGATTATGACTTTGACTACAGTTTTGCTTGAAGCAACACTGATTAGTGTCTTATTCATTGTGCTAATGGCGCTATAGAAGTCATTAGATTAGTTAATGAAAATTATGATTTAGACTACAATTTTGCTTGAAGCAACCATCAATTGATGTCTTGTAAATTGTGGTAAGTAAGTATATTCCATATTAACCAATAGCTAATTGCACATCGGTTTACAAGAATTCAAGAACACAAGAAAACTTAATATACATACAACATCTAAATAATAAAACGTTTACGCGTTAAATTGTCAGCAGGAGGAATAATACGATCATGGGTGTGGGGCCGTTGGGAATAACCGAGGGTTTTAACTGGCGGGAGTAGCTGATGTAAGACATGATTTGGATTGTTCAAGATTGCTTTAAAGAGACAAGCGTTATAGAAGTCATTGCATTAGGTTAATGGAAATTCTCGCTTGTTATGTCGTGTTATTGACATTTCCAGGAAACCGAAACCAAACCCTCAACTCGTGGCCCAGCAAGTGGCCCAGCAGCTGCCCCCGCCGCCACCGAAGCGGGAGAAGCACCCCCACAAGAAACCGGAGAGGCCTGACCTCAGCGAGACTGATACATCCCAGGATACGGACAGCGCTCGGCGTCCAGAGCCAAAAGACACCAACGGCGTCAAAGAAACGTACGTCATTCGGATTTCTGTCTCTTTTTTTGTACTACTATTCAGATATTTATGTAGTTTGGCATGGTAGCCGATTGGCTGGTTCAGATGTTTGTGTATTGAGACATGGTAGCTGATTTGTTAGTTCAAATGTTTGTGTATTGAGACATGGTAGCCGATTGGTTAGTTCAAATGTTTGTGTAGGCAGCATGGTAGCTGATTGGCTAGAGCGCTCAGCTTGTAAAACAAAGGGCATGGGTTCAAGACTCACTAGCGGGTCTGAGCCACCCACTCGTGAGACGGTTACTGCGTAGGGACCTTGAGCAAGTCTTTTATGCACATTTGCTCAGGGCCGTTGATGCTGTGTCATATGATTGTGTGTGCACTTTTGAACTCTGGAAGGAGGGCATTATCAAAAACAGTTGTATTTCTATAAGTTTATTTATATTTGTCCTGCCTGCTCAAGAAAAACTACTGTGTGGGCAAAAAACTGGACACCAAGTGATGTCATTGCTATTAAAAGTGTTTGTTGAGTCGAAAACGTTGCTAGTCTAAGCTGTTATGAGTCCATACATATTCATCTGTCATTACGAATGTACATATATGGTGCTATATAATTTCACAAATGAACACAATTACTTGGTATTACTTTGAACTCTTATTAGATGCTTTATAAACGCACTCCATTACATTTTGCCGTCTTGTAGATGCAGTATATAAATTTGTATTACACTACTAGCTATTAAGTTAAGACTTTGTATTTCTGAAGCTCTTATTAGATGCTTTATAAACGCACTCCTTCATTACACTTTCTGTTGTTGCCTGCAGTCCATCGCGACATGGCAAGTCAAAAGACTTTACACCCGGCATGTCGTTGGAAGTGACCGTCGGTGACTTGACAGTCGTCATCACCGATTACGAACCGAAGTCGAACCGCAAGCGTTCGTCTACCGACAGTCAGGACTCTTCGTCATTTCACAGCCACACGGACAATGGTAGCCCGCCATTGTGCGGCAACAGGGTCCCGGATTGACGCACGCTCTTCCCAACTAACGGCTGGAATTCTATGCTCAGCGCTTGGCCAGATTGCTTACAGGAAGATCTGACCATGCTTTCTGGCGCTGATCGTACCCGGATTTTGTGGTGTAAGCGAAATCTGGACGAAACTGAAAGCGTCGAACTTGTCCGTGTTCTCGTGTTTTTTTGTGCAAGCGAACGTTGCAGATAAATTGTAACTCATGTATTTATGATGATGCTTTTAGTTTGGAAGCAGTCATCGTTGGTACAACATTTTGTCAACCTTTTAACCGGCAGAGACTTGTGTTTACATTTGTGTGTTAGGTTGCTGGTGCTGTAGTCATGAAAGTGATTAGTTTACTGCCTTCTGTTAAGTTTTTAGTGTCGTGCGTCGTTATGTATAACAGATACCCAAGATTTTTAAAGTTTTAAATAAAAAAGTTTAAAAAATGTTCTGTAAAGAACTGTTTTATTGAACGTTTTGTGTGTACTGCACAAGTTGTGAAAAAGTTAACAAGTGAATTTAGTATTTGAAAGTTTTTGGTGTTCTGGTTTCTACAGCTCTTGGTGGTTTTGTCAATTTCCCAAGTTCTGTTAAAATTAGGCTTTAACAACAATACTCACATTTTAACAATTAATTCAGTTATGTAAATTAATTCGTGTTTAAAATTTATTTATTGCTTTAAGAAGTTATTTTAATGAAAAAATGTGAAAAAATCACATTTATATAGTGAGCGCAGATGCAAAAATTCAAAATGTAAACAGGAATTTTAATTTCTGCTAGAAATCTCATTTGGATAATTCTTAATAGCAGAATTGTGCCATTTTGATCCATCTGGTAAACGTTTCCATTAAGTCAAATTTTGAAAGAATTTTTTTAGTTCGGTAGGATGGTCTTGGTATGTTTTGCATCTTTGAAATCATGCAAACAATTCTGCATTTTGATAGTTTGTGCACAGCAGATGACATTTGCAACATCTGTAAAATTTGCATCGAATATAAAGCATTATATGTGTCCAAATTGAGGAACCCTTAGGAATTTTCACAAAAATCGGTCAAGATTTTGCTTTTTCAGATACTGTAATCTGAGAACAAAGGCATAAACGTTGCATGCTTTTGCGGTAACCCTCGTATGTCATGGATTTTTGGGGTGAAGCTCCTTAACGTTTAAATCCTGATGTCAAATTTGAAGTAAAAAATTGTGACAGCTACGGTGGGTGATGTTTGGGATTGGAGTTGAAATAGAGATATGAGGAAGAAGGGGAGTCAGCACAGGATATGTGAAAGAGGAATGTTTTAGTTTTGAGTGAAAGGTCGATGCAGATACCCCAGAGTATTTTTTAACACAGAGGGGCGTGGATACCGATTACCCCTAATGCGATTATGGTAGATACCTGGAGCATGCTTTTAACACAGAGGGGCATGGATACCGATTACCCCTAAGTGTACAATGTAACCTCATCGTAACATAGCCTCGTTCCAACATACCTCCTGCTTTTAATGCTTTTCTGTTTTTAAAGGAGCTGTATAAATGACCAGGTGCTGTAGAGTGGCAGGCTGCGATATGACGTCAGGGAAGTGTGTTTGTTTGGGATTGCTTACTGACTTGTTTGAAAATTTAGACAAAGATTAGTTATTTGAAAATAGTAACTAATAAACAGCATTTTGTTTACTGTTTTTTCTAATCTGTTAATAATAATAAGACAATTTATATAGTGCCGTAACACGACCGAGGCCAAATGTTTGTCCTGTCTGATATTGACCGGGTTTTGATTGATGCCTTGTGCATTATGATAATAGCGCTACAGAAGTCAATAGATTAGATTACGCGTTTTCCTTGCACCTCTGCGACCCTGTGTTTTGCGGGAGATTGGCAGATCATCATAAAGATGTGTTCTAATCTAATCTAACAACTTATAAGACACATGGTATTAATCTAATCTAATCTAACAACTTATAAGACACATGGTATTAATCTAATCGCTTCTAAGACACATGGTATTAATCTAATCTAATGGCTTCTAAGACACATGGTATTAATCTAATCTAATGGCTTCTAAGACACATAGTATTAATCTAATCTAACAACTTATAAGACACATGGTATTAATCTAATCTAATCTAACAACTTATAAGACACATGGTATTAATCTAATCTAATGGCTTCTAAGACACATGGTATTAATCTAATCTAACAACTTATAAGACACATGGTATTAATCTAATCTAATCTAACAACTTATAAGACACATGGTATTAATCTAATCTAATGGCTTCTAAGACACATGGTATTAATCTAATCTAACAACTTATAAGACACATGGTATTAATCTAATCTAATCTAACAACTTATAAGACACATGGTATTAATCTAATCTAATGGCTTCTAAGACACATGGTATTAATCTAATCTAACAACTTATAAGACACATGGTATTAATCTAATCTAATCTAACAACTTATAAGACACATGGTATTAATCTAATCGCTTCTAAGACACATGGTATTAATCTAATCTAATGGCTTCTAAGACACATGGTATTAATCTAATCTAACAACTTATAAGACACATGGTATTAATCTAATCTAATGGCTTCTAAGACATGTGGCATTAATCAGTGTTTATCTCAAATGAAACTGTGGTCACAAAATTGAAATTCATTGGAGAAGCCTGGTTAAAATTTGATTTTAGTCAGGCTATGGTGGTTAAAGGAGGGTCATCCATAAAAGACTTTGGCACCCCTTCCTGTGGACCCCTTCACCTCCTTTGTCTGTAATTTCGCGTTACCCTCTCCTACCTTTTACAAACGTCCAATCTCCAACGCGAACTGAACATGAAAACACTAACGCATTACAGACAGCTGTCAAGAGTGAAGTTGGTGTTTAAGGCACCTATTCTTCCTCTTCTCTCTCTTTACTTTCCAATTCCAATCCCAAACATCACCCACCGTAGCTGCCACGCTGTCTCTGCCTGACTTTTGGATCTTGACCTGGAACTGAACCCTTTTGCCTGTCGATTTTGTTTTGACTGAGCGCCTCTGAGTAAGCTTCCACAGTAACGTGGCTTTCATTGGGCGCTGTAGAAGTCTTGGTATTACAATTACGATGTACCGACATAATCATACCCTGACACCTAGCAACTTAGAAGCGATTGTTCGAAAAACTACTTTTCCCGAATGGCCTTTGATGCCATAAGATGTCGTGAAACATTGGAACTACTACTAATCGCCAGTAACTCCACCACTGCCTTTAGTTGGGTAGTGCCAGTCCCAAGCCAGGATAAAGGAGGAGGGCGACGTCAATGGCCTTTGAGGCCATAAGATGTCGTGAAACATTGGAACTACTACTAATCGCCAGTAACTCCACCACTGCCTTTAGTTGGGTAGTGCCAGTCCCAAGCCAGGATAGAGGAGGAGGGCGATGTCAATGGCCTTTGAGGCCATAAGATGTCGTGAAACATTGGAACTACTACTAATCGCCAGTAACTCCACCACTGCCTTTAGTTGGGTAGTGCCAGTCCCAAGCCAGGATAGAGGAGGAGGGCGACGTCAATGGCCTTTGAGGCCATAAGATGTCGTGAAACATTGGAACTACTACTAATCGCCAGTAACTCCACCACTGCCTTTAGTTGGGTAGTGCCAGTCCCAAGCCAGGATAGAGGAGGAGGGCGATGTCAATGGCCTTTGAGGCCATAAGATGTCGTGAAACATTGGAACTACTACTAATCGCCAGTAACTCCACCACTGCCTTTAGTTGGGTAGTGCCAGTCCCAAGCCAGGATAGAGGAGGAGGGCGATGTCAATGGCCTTTGAGGCCATAAGATGTCATGAAACATTGGAACTACTACTACTTTGTTTAAATCTGACAACAAAACGTGTCTCAGACTGAATGTTCTCCCAAACATTTCTCACAGTTCACTGATTTTATGAAAAACTAATCGTACATCTGTCTTCTTCTGCACTGTTTCAGTTACAAACACAAGCTTAATAATCATTTCAAAGATTTAACAACTTGCACGGCACGATTACAAAATACAATATTGTGAGCTTGCTTACATTGGGAGTAATTTCTAATATTGCTGGATGAAATATTTCTCATCTACATGTAACTTGAGATCCTTCTTCGAAGAAACACTTTTAATCTGACAAACACTAAATGACAGAGAATCCAGTTTTTGGTTGATGGTATTTGGCTGTAGTTCTGCGATTCTTAGATCTTGCATTTTTCATCACCAGCTGTGTCTAGATGATCATCAGTGGCAGCAGTGACATCATGTGCTGGAACAGAAATAAAATTGTAACTGTAGGAAAAATTATGAAGGAAAAGCATAGATGGAAAGCGCAAAATAAAGTTGGCTTGGATGCAGCTAAATTTTACATTTTATGTGTAACCTAATATGTTGAATTTGGGATCAGTAAAAGAGTCAATCAATCAATCAATCAATTAATCAAATGGTTGCAAACATTATATAGCGCCTGTCAGGCGCCTCAAAAATGCTACCTAAGCCTAAGTGGTATTACAGACAAATGGTTCAATTTCTACTGAAGTTGTGCCAGTCTGCAGGAAACTGGTCCATTTTAACAGCTAAACTGTGCAATTCTGACCTGCTTCTGCTTCCAGCGGCTTTGTACAGAAATCAGAGTCCAGTGCTTCTTCATTTGTTGGACCGATGAGTTCTTTTTTCCACAGGTTCTGGATCGAATCTGCGATGATGCCTGCAGAATCTTTATGGTAGCCTCCGCTGGTAACCATGACGACAGGAATCGGCTTGGGGTTATGGTTCCGCAACATTCCAAAGACGATCTCATCTCTTTCTATGATGCCCTGATCAAAATGTAATTATGGTGATAACAAATGCTAGAACAAGTTATGATATGATAAATATTAATTTATGGCATAGATATTATAATTTAGAAATTATAATAATCTAGACCATAAATTATTATGATTTCTAAATTATATTAATGTATGACAGAAATTATTATAATTCTAAATTATATTAATTTATACCATAAATTATTATAATTTTAAATTATATTAATTTATACCATAAATTATTATAATTCTAAATTATATTAATGTATGACAGAAATTATTATAATTCTAAATTATATTAATTTATACCATAAATTATTATAATTCTAAATTATATTAATTTATACCATAAATTATTATAATTCTAAATTATATTAATGTATGACAGAAATTATTATAATTCTAAATTATATTAATTTATACCATAAATTATTATAATTCTAAATTATATTAATTTATACCATAAATTATTATAATTCTAAATTATATTAATGTATGACAGAAATTATTATAATTCTAAATTATATTAATTTATACCATAAATTATTATAATTCTAAATTATATTAATTTATACCATAAATTATTATAATTCTAAATTATATTAATGTATGACAGAAATTATTATAATTCTAAATTATATTAATTTATGCTATAAATTATTATAATACTAAATTATATTAATTTATGCCATAAATTATTATAATTCTAAATTACATTAATTTGGGGTGTAAACTATTATAATTTATAAATTATATTAAATTAGGGCAAAAATTATTATAATTTATAAATTATATTAATTTACGCTAACCAATATATGATGGTGATGATGTTAAAGTTTGTCAAGAATGACACATGCAAGGGAAGGCAGGTTCGACAATCCTTCCCCAAGACGGTTACTGTGTAGAAACCTTAACCAAGTCCTTCACTCACAACTTCTCAGCACCCTCTAGGCTGTGGCTTATTCAGAGATTTGAATCTTGGGCTAGCACGGTCCATACACGGGGACCTTAAATGGTGTGGCGCCCATTCAAACGGGCAGCGGCATTGAAGGATCTCACCCGATAAGTTCATTGAAAAATGAGCAGGGTCGAGGCCGTATGGTAGATATAGAAACAAACATTTACATTAATCAATTGATGCTTAGTCATTACAGAGTGGCACTTAATAAATACAAAAATTATAATAATTAATAATAATAATTAAGACTTGATCAGAACATAACAAAAACCAAACATCAAAGTAAAATCAAAAGATGATCGAAGGATCGAAGAAACCCAACGTTTTTTGAGATTGAAAGCATTCCCAGTTGATCGCCATCAAGAACATCTGTACCCGCATTGTAGACTACAATGTCTGGAGTGAATTCTGTGAGAGCTTCCTGTAAATTTCTGCAGCAGAAACATTTCAAATCTAAGTTAAGCAAGTTTCGCTGTATTTCAAGAAACTCAAAATCTCTAGTCTTATAGTCTTTATCTGTCACACTAACACCAACTTCAGGCAAAACACTGATGTTGCCTTCATCCATTGCAATGACAACAACTCCATCGGACTGACGCAAACTTTATCCATGAAATTAACACCAACTTCACATTGACTCAAACTTTATCCAACAAATGAACTGATCCCGTCTTCACAAAGACACAAACTTTATCCATCAAATGATTTGATCCGACTTCACAATGACACAAACTTTATCCATCAAATGATTTGATCCGACTTCACAATGACACAAACTTTATCCATCAAATGATTTGATCCGACTTCACAATGACAAACTTTATCCAACGAATGATTTGATCCGACTTCACAATGACACAAACTTTATCCATCAAATAATTTGATCCTACTTCACAATGACACAAACTTTATCCATCAAATGATTTGATCCTACTTCACAATGACACAAACTTTATCCATCAAATGATTTGATCTGACTTACATTGACACAAACTTTATCCATCAAATTAATACCAATTTCATATTGACACAAACTTTACCAGATTTAACACCAACTTCACACTTTGCAAACTTTATCCATCAATTTAACACATACTTTATCTATTAAATAGACACCAACTTCATGCACCTTAGTAATGCCAACTTCATCGCATCGGTGCAAACATTATCCATCCTATTAAAACCAATTTCACGCAAAAAGCTGACACTGACTTTACCCCTAGGTATCATTTCGGTCAGCTCTGCGTTCAGCATAATTATTTCTCCAACAAAAGTATTTTCCATCTTAAAAACAACAAACTTAAACAGCAGAAAAAGAGAAGATTTTGTGTCAAATGAATTCTCTCACTTTCTCAACAGTTGGAGATATTCATCATCGTCAGTGTAGAACAGCAGTTCCACCATTTTGCTAATTCCCTCTAAAACAAGATTTACCAAAATAACAAATTAATATTTCTTGACAGTTTAATAATAGACACCTAAACGTGCACTAAAATAAATCAAAGTTAAATGACCCATATTTCCAACAAGTCTTCAATCATTCATCAAAGGCTGCACATTTCAAAGCACTAGGCTTCTGGAAAATGACCCCACTTTCTGCTTGATTTTGATGAGCTATCAGTTAATGTATTTGACATGAGCTTCATTAAAGTTATTTATATTATTATTATTATTATTATTAATATTATTAGTATTATTATTATTGTCATGATTATTATTATCAGTTAACATTATAAAATTACAATTATTATTATTATAATTTTTGTCACAGTGGATCAAATCCAAAATGTCAAAAGAAAAATTGTGTAGAGACTCACTACATCTGGGATGGCTAGTCTTTGCTCATCTCTAACTCATACTTATTCGATTATTATTATTATTATTATCATCTTTTTTTATTACTATTGTTATCATAATTATTACTAGATCTCCCCTATTAAATCCTCCTTTTGGGGCAAACCTCCACGATTACGAACTCACTTAATTATTATTATTATTATTATCAAATTATCATTATCATTATTATTTGTTATCCTCATCTTCTCAAACCCCTATGTTCTTCATAATATGGTGTGATGTGTGGTTTGAAACAGTGTGAAGGGGAAAACTGTAGCTAGGGTTATGGTTCAAGTGGGGTTAGACTGGTACAAACTTTTGGCTTCCTCGTCATGTGGGTAGATTCCGCGATTAAACATGTCCAAGATGTAGACAGATTCTTTTTCGTTCATGAAGTCGGTTTCATGACCGTTGCCCTGAAACAAAAGATGTTGCCTTTTAGTTTTAAAGCTCAGAGTTCAAATCCTGGTGCTTTCTTCATGTCTATATTCAACTTTCCTAATTTAGACCCAACAATGAAATTATCAAGATTATCATAGAGCTTCACCACCATCCTTAGCAGTTACCACATCAAATGATCACCATAAAGCATCTTGATGAGGACTGTCATCAGTACCATCGTCATCTTCAGTTGCAGCAACACCACCGTTAACACCGCCACCAACATTACCACCATTACAACAACCAACATTACCATCGCTACCATTATCACCACCAACATTACACTGCCACCATTACCACCAGTACCAACATTACCATCACTACCATTATCACCACCAACATTACATTGCCACCATTACCACCACCACCATTACTAACACCACTATCACCAACACTAATATTATGTCTTCTTGGTAGAAATGGCCTACAGATGAAATGAGTCCAGGAAAAAATGTGTTTTTATTTGAGATCAAAAGGCCAACACAGGCTCTGCAAAGCAAATGTTTGATGGATAAGAAAACCAGAGCCTGGGGCGAGCAACAGAGAAGGCGCACCCACCAAGGCTCTCCTTATCCTCATATGGTCAGAGTGAGACAATCAGATGACCAGGTCAAGCTGTGACAGATCTTGCGAATCAGCATCGTAATTGTTACCTCGAGATTGCTACAGTGCCCAACGAAAGCTAAGTCGCAGGAATCAGCTTATTTACAGGCATTCAGTCAAATCAAAATTGATAGACAATCCCAAACACCACCCATCGTAGCTGCCACGCTGTCTCTCTGCCTGACTCTTGGATCTTGACCTGGAACTGAACCCTTTTTGCCTATCGATTTTGTTTTTGAATGAGCGCCTCTGAATAAGCTGGTCCCCGTGACGTGGCTTTCGTTGGGCACTGTAGAAATCTCGGGATTAATTTAATTATTGGTTTGGTTCCAGGTCAAGATCCAAGAGGCAGGCAGTCAGACGGCTATGGAGGGTCCTGTTTGGAATTGAACGGGAAAGTGAGATAAGGAGATGAGGAAGCATGACAGAAAGATGTGAGGCATCATCCTTACCATCACCTCATTGCCACGAGCGAGCGATCATAAGAAAAACCAACTAACTTGATGAGCATCAAGATCAACAATCATCGCCTTCGTTATCTTCTTATCTTCAAACAGCGATCGGATGGCCAGGGTGATGTCCGCATAGAAACAGAAACCACCCCCATGGTTGCTACTGGCATGGTGAAATCCTCCACCAATGTTTATTGCCCATCCGTACCTGAGAGCAAGACTGGCCGCCTAGAACAGTCACCACACACTTATCCAATTAATTTCATTGAAAAATGTGCAGGGTAGAGGCCATACGGTCGCTATAGAAAAATGTGTACATTTACATTTACCAGTACCTTCTCCTTCTGGCTGGAATTAATCCCTCCTAGAGGAGGGTTCAGCCAAATGAATCCTCCTTTTCCATTTGTTTCTATCTCCAGCATTTTCTTTCTTCAGTCTGAGGAGCTTTAGGTCTTGCTAAATCATGTCTCCCTATCTCTTCTTGTGTTGTCCCAACATGACACAATACAAATTGTATCATAAGATTAGAAGAAGAGATAGGCAATCCCTTAAGCTAACTGCGTGTGTGTCAGCCATGGGCATGAAGAGTTAGCAATTCAATTTTTCTTAGCCTCGGCATATAAACCCAGTCTTCTCCCAAGTCATCTGGTCTTCCCACAACACTGGGTTTTGCCCCCCCCCCCTGCTCCACAGTTCAGTCTTCTTGGAAGTTTAGTCAGAGGACTGCATATGCAGTGCCGAGATCAAAAGTAGAATAGCAATGGGGAAAGAAGCATTCTGGAAGACAGGAGAGCTTCTGAGAGGAAGGCTGAATGTAGATCTAAAGAAAAGAACGATGAAAAGCCTCACATGAAGTGTCACACAGTATGGTTCTGAGACATGGACTACTGGAAAGGCAGAATCTGAGAAACTAGAGGCATCTGAAATGCAGATATGGAGAAGACAGGTCAAAATCAGTTGGAAGGATTATGAAACAAATGAAGAGGTGTTGCACTTGGTACAAGAAGAAAGGACACTGGTTAATACAATAAGGAGGAGACAAATGAACTGGATCGGTCACATACTGCATGGAAATTCTCTCCTGAGGACAGTGACTGAAGGAAGAATTGAGTGAAATAAAGTTCCAGGAAGACCATGGAATACGGTGTTGGACTGAATGAAGGATAAAGAAAGAGAGCTTCTTCTTCAGTGTTCTGCCCTTAGAGCCCCTACAAAGAAATTAAGGAAAGGACACGGAACAGAGAAGAGTGGCATCATTGGATTCTTGGACCTGCCTAAGGGCAGAACACTGAAGAAGAAGTTCCACAAGGACTGACACACATGAAATTGAGAACTAAACCATTTCATGAAAACTAACCATTTTTGTTCCTTGTGTTTGCATCCTCACTGGTTTTAGTACAATACTTTTATAAAGTATAGGAGGCAGAACTGTTTCGGCAATTTCACATGCAGTCCTCTAGAAAAAAAGAAAAATAAATTCAGCAATTCAATTTTAAATATCAAATTAATAATTTTTTGGTCTTGCAATCCATAAACATTCAAGATATAATAATAATAATAATAATAATAATAATAATAAACAGAAGAAGAAGAATAATAATATTTATATTTATAATAATAATAATAAAAAAATAATAATAATAACCAATCAAAACCAAAGAAGTATATTCCTGAAACAGTTGTAAACACAATATTTGAAACTTATAACTGAATAATGACTTTAAAACTTATAACTTTTAACTCAATATTGGAACTTCAGAAACCCACCTTCAGCAACAAACACACACAAATAATTGAACATTATTTATATAATTAACATAAATCAACAACATGCATTCAGCTGGAAGTCTAACCCAAGATGTTGTTTTTGCGAGATATTCCTCAGTGTGAACTTTTAAAAGATCCGTGTCTCCTATTTCATCCGGAGAAAAAACAGATTCTTCATCGATCCACCCACATTCTGTGCAGTAAAAAATCACAGAAAAAGGCCAATTCACACATACATTCATACATACATATGTACGTGCATACATACATATGTACGTGCATACATACATATGTACGTGCATACATACATATGTACGTGCATACATACATATGTATATGCATATGTTACATACATAACATCTTAAGATGCAACTTCAGAGCCCATCGAAGGTTTGCAAAAGCGCTACATAAATTTTCACATACACACATACAATACATACATACATACGTGCATAAGTGTGTCCCATACCTCACAAGTGAGACGTCGAGATGGCACTCACTTCCTTTTCTTTAGGCCATTGAGCCAGCAATGAAAGAATCCCAAGGTCCTGGACACGGGGCCAGTGCATCGCAGGACTTGCCGTTTACCTCCCAGCTTATGCCGGTACCAAATTCCACTGCTTGGTGACAGAGGCACAATGAGTGAAAACAAATTGCTCAGAGTTGTTACACAGAGTCAAACCCGCAACCGCAAGATCATTGACCAAACACGTTACTGATAGACCACCATGCCCGCACTGCATACATACATGTACATACATACATACATTCATACACACATACATAAATACATACATTCATACATACATACATACAAACATACATACATACACACACATACGTACATACATAAACATAAGTACATACATACAGACACACACACACACACATACATAAATACATACATCCACAAATTAAGTGATCGCGTGATTCTCACTTTTCAGTTCCTCAAAAGCTCGTCCCCATTTTTTTACGTCGAAAGGGTGAAGCTTTTCCAACATCGGTATAGAATCCCCGATGTTGTATTGTTTTCGATAGACAATGGGCAACTTTTTCTTTCCTGTTTCCTCCACATCGCTACGACTGGCAATACAAGACAAAGTAAGGCAATCAAAGGTAATCATTATCGTCAACTCGAAATTTCTGCAGCGTCCAATGAGAAATAAGTCACGGGAATCAACTTATTCACAAGTGCTCAGTCAAAACAAAACTGATAAGCAGGAAGGGTCAGATTTAGTTTTGGGTCAAGATCCAATGGTTGGGCAGGCAGGCACTAATGTTGATGGTGTCTACAATTGGAGAGACGAAATAGGCAGGAGGAAGAATGAAGGTAGAATTTGTAGCAGAAGTAAGTGAGCAGAGATTGCAAGAGGTACAGTGTTGGTGAGTTCGTATAAATGGTTAGAAAAATGTCGTAATTCTGGTGGGAGGATCTGTTAGGGTGGGCTGTGTTTAAGCTGAGAGAGATATTGGAAGATGATAGGGTTGTGAGTAATCATAATTCCGAAATTTCTACAGTGCCCAACGAAAACCGCATTGCAGGAACCAGCTTATTCACAGGCGCTCATTCAAAATAAAATCGACAGGCAAAAGGGTTCGGTTCCAGGTCAAGATCCAAAAGTCAGACGGAGAGACAGCGTGGCAGCTATGGGGATGGTGTTTGGGGTAGGAGAGGAGAGAGATAAGAGGAAGAACGGGTGTCAGCATAGGATTTGCGAAAGAGGACTGTTTTCAGCTTTGAGCGAAAGGCCGATGCAGAAACTGCAAGTGGTGGAGCATCGATGAGTTTGTACGATGGGCCAGAAAACGGGAAGTTTATTCCAGAGTGGTGGCGAGTAGCTAATCAAATCCATGGTTTGTGTGCGCGCACGTCTGAATAGTATGTCATAATATTGATTTGCTTTGCATAAGCCAAGACCTCAAACATACCTGTCAGCACTTGGAGATTTCGCCATTTTCAGAAGACCACAAGCCACCGTAGCAACAAAACCAGCGGCGACACAAAGTTTTCTATGAAACATCAAAGCGAAACCTTTAGGCAAAATAACGAATTTAGCGAATCATTCGCTGCACTGATTCGAAATCGTAACCAGCGCATCTTGCGACGAGACCACGGCTTTTCCCAGATAAATTGTTTTCACTTTTTAATTGGCAGTTTCGATTTAGATGACATTTGAAAGCACATGCTAAGGCTGACTTGATAAAGCTTACAAAATGCGTTTTAAAAACCTCTTCTACGAAAGTAAATACGTAAGTAGAATTTATTTCCATCCGACAAAGGCACATAATCGTAATCGTGATCGTAATCCCGAGATTTCTACAGCGCCCAACGAAAGTCAAGTCACGGGGGCCAGCTTATTCATAGGCGCTCAGTCAAAACAAAATCGATAGGCAAAAGGGTTCGGTTCCAGGTCAAGATCCAAAAGTCAGGCAGAGAGACAGCGTGGCAGCAACGGTGGGTTATGCTTGGAATTGGAGCGGAAAGAGGGATAAGAGGAAAAGGAGAGTCAGAATAGGATCTGTGAAGGAATGTTTTCAGTTTTGAGTGAAAGGCCAACATTGCAGAAATTGCAAGCTGAAAATCAAGAAACTGCAAGTAAGCTGTCAACCGAAACACTCACCATAAATATCAAGGTAATGGAAATTTAAATAATCAGTTGTTATAAATATCTTAAACTAAACATCTAAATGCTTATGCGAAAATTGTTTTCACTTAAATTTCTCGACTTTATATTCTTTTAAAAATTCAGTATTTTTCTGAAAAATTATCCCACAAACATCTTCAACTTACCTACTACTTTTAGGAATGTTTCATGAACTTGTGCAACATTCGCGGTCGCGAAGATATTTTACTATTGTTTACCTATTGTCGTGTTGTAAGAAAGTTTATTTATTGCAATTATAAGAAAATATTGTAATTGGTTGAACAGTATTTAGAGTTTGTAACGTTTTTACGATTACATTTTCTGTGTGGAAATGTACTGTCGCCGATAATACAATAATTTATTATTCATTGTATTATCAGGGCGTCGAGTTGGCAAATTTCCATTCATACCCACACGCTGGGCGTTTCTTATGCGATATTGTTTGTCGTTGTTGTCAAAGGTAGCAGATGTCGTTGAATGGAAATGTTTTTCCGGATCTGAAATTTCTTATAACTGAAATTTTTGTCTTATACCCGAATGTTATTAATTTAATCGAGTTTGTACAAATGTTGGCGTATAAAAACCATATGGAGTTTACCGGCATTTTATTGATTTTAAAATAACGACTTTCTGTTGTAATCGTAATCATGAACTCGTGATTTCTACAACGGCGAGTGAAAGATAAGTCATGGGAACCAGGTTATTTGCAGGCGCTCAGTCAAACATAATCGGTAGGCAGGTAGGGTCAGATCCGCTTCCAGGTCAAGATCCAAGAGTCAGGCAGGTAGACAAATCAGACGGCTATTGTGAATGGTGTTTGGAATTGGAGCGGTAAGATAGATAAGGGAAGATCAGGGTAAGATTTGTGAAGAAGTGTTTTAATCCTTTTTGGCATTCTATCTTGTATTTGTTAATATAATCAAATCCAAGCAGTCTAATCTATTCTAATCGATTCTAATTGATTTTCATTGAATCTAATGTAAATACTGAGGAGGATCTACCCAGATGATATGAAGAAAGGCAGCCAGATTGGGTGAATCTTGTACAGAGCTATTATTTTGCATTTAATGTCTTTGCATTTCTCTAATTTAGTCCTTCTGTTACGTCTTTTTTAGGATAAAGAGGGAAATGCGGTACATTCTTCTGAAAAGTGATGACTTCACGATGTTTCATCAGGAGATTGATTGCTTTGAATATGAGTTTTACTATTACCATAAAGAAGCGTTTCGACGCATGTATTGCGAACAGGTTATTACAGATAACTGAATATTACAATGAAATCTGTATTAGTTTTCTAATTAGAAACAGAATTGACTTTATTAAAAATTCTGAGAAAAAACTTTAAAAAAATTCACTTAATGTCATTCAGTTTAATCCTGGCATGAACATGTTTTTTAGCTTTATGTTTCTTGTATGATTTTCTGTTTGCTGTCATCAGGGAAAGGATTTCTGGGTGCGTTACATGCTGAGTTTTCGTTCGGCTCAAGGTTATGACGTCATACGCTCGTTGAAAGGGAATATTAAATGCTTATCCGACTACATTGACACTTTTTATATAAATGTACATGAAGAATTTATTGATGGTGAGTGGAGATAATGTACTGCATACTTTGTGGCATATTTGTCGCTAAATTTGGCCTTTTTATCCCAAATTTTGCCTTTCTGTCACGAAGCTGGTCTTTTTATAATGTAAAATTTGGCCTTTTTGCCACAAAGCCTGCCTGTCTGCCTGCCTGCCTGGAAGCAGATCTTACTCTTCTGCTTATCGATTTTGTTTTGACTGAGCACCTGTGAATGAGCTGGTGCCCGCAACATAGCTTTCTTTGGAGGCTGTAAAAATCTACAGTTTACCATTACATTTATGATTGTCATATGGCTGTATGATGTAATGTAGTAACCAACAGTTCTTAATCAAATCAAATTTGCCAGAGCTTGTTGTTGGGTCAGTTTCAGTGCCAGGTTGAAATCTGGTTATCTTTTACATGAAATCTGTTAATCTTTTACATGAAATCTGTTAATCTTTTACATGAAATCTGTTAATCTTTTACATGAAATCTGTTAATGTTTTCTATTAAATCTGGTTGCATTAGATTTTGAGACGTGGCTTTCTGTGTTGATCATTTGAGTTTTTTCTTTTCAGGGCCTTTCAGTCGAGCAAAACAATTTTTCGAAGATATAGTTAAGGTTGTGGAAGACAAGGGATATATATCACTTTTGCAATCTGCGTCTGTTGGTGAGTGAATCAGTTCTTTACTTGTGAAGTGATTTGGGAATTGATGATATTTGCTGATAGGCATTGATTAATCTCTTATGCATTAGTTTAATACAGTAGCCAGATAGAAGCCTGAGGTTAGGTTTTAGATGGAGAGGCAGGGATATTGAAGGGCCTGGCAGGTGGAGCAAAAGACATGCAGGAGGGAGGAAGACAGACAGACAGCTAGAAACACAGGCAGACAGGGAGAAAGACGGGCAGGTACCAAGAAAGACAGGCAGGCAGGGAGAAAGACAGGCAGACAGGGAGAAGAAGGCAGGGAGAAAGACAGACAGGTAGGGAGAAAGACAGGCAGACAGGGAGAAGAAGGCAGGGAGAAAGACAGGCAGACAGGGAGAAGAAGGCAGGGAGAAAGACAGGCAGGCAGGGAGAAAGACAGGGAGACAGGGAGAAGAAGGCAGGGAGAAAGACAGGCAGACAGGGAGAAGAAGGCAGGGAGAAAGACAGGCAGACAGGGAGAAGAAGGCAGGGAGAAAGACAGACAGGCAGGGAGAAGAAGGCAGGGAGAAAGACAGGCAGACAGGGAGAAAGACAGGCAGACAGGGAGAAAGACAGGCAGACAGGGAGAAGAAGGCAGGGAGAAAGACAGGCAGGCAGGGAGAAAGACAGGCAGACAGGGAGAAGAAGGCAGGGAGAAAGACAGGCAGACAGGGAGAAGAAGGCAGGGAGAAAGACAGGCAGACAGGGAGAAGAAGGCAGGGAGAAAGACAGGCAGACAGGGAGAAGAAGGCAGGGAGAAAGACAGACAGGCAGGGAGAAAGACAGACAGGTATGGATAAGGACAGGCAGATAGGGAGAAGGAGAGGATGTATAAAACTGATGTGTTCTTTACCTGTGTTTTGTTCAGATCTGTCTATTTTCTTGATTTTGTTTCAGCAAAGAATCCGTTCCATAGAAAAGATACAAAAGATATTTATAAACGTCTATTTGGAAATCCTTCAGAAATAACATCGTATTCAAAGGTTAGCCAGTTTCAGGCTTGCTCAAACTTACTAACAGTTTATTGAGACACACTGGCTGACTGACTGACTGACTATCTGACTGACTGACTGACTGGCTGACTGACTAATAGACTGACTGACTTACTGACTTACTGACAGTATGTGTGTTTTTATTTATGTATGCAGATACTTGAATATTTACAACCTCGTAAGTACTTTTTCAAATTCTGTACTCTCCTAAGTAGTGGTAAAGTTCATTCAGAACAACAAGGTCATCTGTCAGCAAGTCAAGCTGAGTTAACTTGAAAAGTGACTGCTGGCTCTCAGACGCACAGAGGCCAACCAACAGAGCCCCATCTTGAGTTGTCACTTGACACCACGTTCAGAGTTCTTGGTTCAAAGTTCATGGTTCAGAGTTCGTGGTTCAGAGTTCATGGTCCATGTTGCTGACACTGATCATGGTCTTGAGTTGTCAGATCGGTTGCGTCTCTGTCGAAGAGGTGCTATATAAATTTGTGATCACACTTGCAAATACTTGTAATTGTAGCGATTACTTTTCTTAAAGGCAGTCGGTTTTCCTATCGTTGTTGATGTTGATAGTAATTTTATTTTTTTAAAATGTCTTCCAGGTCTATATAACGCTTCCTCTGTATCGAAGGTTAGCTGGATCCTTGTGCGTGTGTTTGCGGCGCTGGTTGGACGCTCCCGAGGTGACCGATCCCGCGGACCAATCGTACTGGGTGCCACCAACACCTGAGACGGCGGACAGAGTGAAAGAACTCGTGCAGGTAGCGTTAATTTTTCTAGGGGACTGTAGTGTGCCTGAGATGGGAAAGAATTTCAAGGTAGAAATGATTTTCCAAGGGGATTGCAGCTTGCTTCGGGAATATCTCGTGAGATTTCCGCACCATTTATACCTCCGAGCAAACTCAGCTCTAAAAAGAGTATGCTGACTTACTTACTTAGTGAATAGATGAAGCAGCAAGGGAAGGACTTGCTGCCTACTCTCGTATACCAAGGCCAAGAAAGTGAAGTTGCTAAAACTGCATAGCAAGGCTTGCTCTTCATGATTAGTACATTAAAGTTGTTGAATTATAAACGTTAAATTGTTAGATTTAAATGAAAGTGTATTTTGACCAATTTATGTTAAAAAGTTGTTACGCATGTTTTCAACCTAAAATACTTTTCTCAGCTGGTTCAGTACTTGGATTGACAACCATCCGCGGAATACCATGCAACCTAGTGCCAACTTTAGTGGTTGGTAAACGAATACAGAATTTAGTAGGGAGGTTAAACAAGGGGTGTCCTGTCAGTAGGTTGCAGTGGGTTGTCTCTGGAGCCTTAGCCAAACAATACTCTGACCTTGGAAACAACCTTCTGAGTAGTTTCTATGGAGATGTGTTAACAATTGTTACCTTTACCTTTTCACGTTTGTAACGCTTTATCATGTGCATGAGGAGTTTCTATAGAGATGTGTTAACAATTGTTACCTTTACCTTTTCACGTTTGTAACACTTTATCATGTGCATGAGGAGTTTCTATACAGACGTGTTAACAATTGTTACCTTTACCTTTTCGCGTTTATAATGCTTTATCATGCGTCTGAGACATTTCTATAGTAATGTGTAAACAACTGTGTTACCTTTACCTTTATGTTTCGGAAGAGTTTATTTGTAAACAAGAGTGCCACCGTTACATTTTTGCCTTTAATATGGGTAAGAATTTGATTTATCGAGTTGTCGATGTCTTTTAGATGGATGGGGCAAAACTACTTGAGATGAAAAAGTGTACAGACGATATTTTAAAGGTCAAAATAACAGAGGATGGCATAGCTGTTGATAGCGTCATCTGCAAAAAACACCATGCGAGCAAAGAGAAATTGAAAAAAGTGGCCATAGATGACGACAACCATCCCTGTTTCGCCAGCCGTAACGGAAAACTTGCCGTCGGAGGAGCACTGCTGGGCAGCGAACTACTTCAGCGTCTGTCCACAGTGTTTCAGCTGTCGAATAAATATCGTGAGCAGAACGGGGCTCTTCCAGATCCGAAGGAAATCGGTGCCATCTGCTCAAAGAAATTGGAGAAATGCAACCATTATCTGCAGCTGAATGGCTGCGAAGATGTTCCGCCTCCAAAGGCAACGTCTACAGAACAAGCAATAACGGCGGCATCGTCTTCGATCAATGGATCTGCCGACAAGGATCGATCAGAGTGCCACCACGGTGTGATCAGGTGTGGCAGCTTAGAGTCGCTAGGTATCCAGGTGAAATTTCGATCAAGTGCTGCTGGAAAGAGCAAAACAAAAGTGAGTCAGAATTATTTTTTATGTACTAGAATGCAGCACAGTTTGTACAAAGGTCCTGTGTCCCCAGTGGGGCTCAGGGCAGGCACTCATATTCTTTTCTTAGGCCCTTGAGCCATCAATGTGTGAATCCCAAGGTCCTGGCCAGTGTATCGCAGGACTTGCTGTTTACTTTCCAGCTTATGCTGTTACCAAATTATACTGTTTAGTGACAGAGGCATGGTGTACGCAATCGGTTATCTTGTCTTTGCACTTTATTTTTGTTACCTTTGCCTTTTCACCTTTATAATGCTTTATCGTGCTTCTGGGGAGTTTCTATGGAGACGTGTTAACAATTGTTACCTTTATCTTTTCAGCTTTATAACGTTTTATTATGCTTCTGAGAAGACTCTATGGAGGCATGTTAATAATTGTTACCTTTTCGCTTTCACCTTTATAACGCTGTATCATGCTGGATGCTTGCAGTTGGTCAGTAAATCTGATTCCAAGACACAATACAAGTGTGGGCAAATGTCTTGTCCACAGTCGTTACACAGAGTCAACTCAGCAGACTCAAACCCGCAGTCGTTGGATACAGACCTAGCGCATTAGTGAATAGACCACCTTGCCTTATGCAGCTAGAAGTAAGTAAGTAAGTAATGCACTTGTTAACATGTCATATGTCCATCGACTGAGCAAGGAATCGTAGGTGAAGCTCATATGTTAAACGTTAAATTTTTAAATATGTTGTTTTTAAACGTCAGGTAAAGATCTCGGAGACAAAGCCAAGTATGAAACAGATTGAGAATGTTCTCAGTGGAGGAATTGTAGAAACTAGAAGCGAAGAAACTAGAGAATTGAAAAAGAAGGCTTTGAACAAGTCAAAAGGAAAAGAGGATCCCAGTGTCGAGACCATATCTAAAGCCACAGATTCGGAGATTAGAAAGAAACAAGGTGACAAAAAGAAATTGAAAGCCACTGAGGAATCTGATTCTAAGAAGGAATTAGAAGCCACCAAGGAGTCCGATGCTAAGAAGGAATTGAAAGCCACTGAAGAGTCTGATTCTAAGAAGGAATTGGAAGCCACCATGGAGTCCGATTCTAAGAAGGAATTAGAAGTCACTGAGGAGTCGGATTCTAAGAAGGAATTAGAAGTCACTGAGGAGTCAGATTCTAAGAAGGAACTGAAAGCCACTGAGGAATCTGATTCTAAGAAGGAACCTGCAGCCACAAAGGATGTGTTTAATGAGAAGATGGGAACAGAGGAAGAAAAGGAGCCGAGCAGACCAGGTAGCAAGAATGTACGTACCTGCATGAATTGTGGATTACAGGAACCGGCACCAAAGGTGTTCAAGAAGTGCAAGAGGTTATTTCATTGATTACCTTTAATTAATTAATTAATTAATTACTTTACCTGGTAATGATTACTTGATGATTTGTTTAGTCCTTCATTCAGTAATTTATCGATTCTTTCACTCATTCGTTCTTATATTCACATTCATTTTTAATTCATTCAGTCACTAATGAATTCACTCGTTTGCTCATTCGTCTGTTCTTTCACTCGTTCATTCTTACATTCACTCATTCATTTTTCATTCATTCAGTCACTAATGAATTCACTCATTTGCTCATTCATTCATTCGTTTGTTTCTCTTCATTCTTTAGTCAGGTTTCATCTTGAATTGTTTTCTGCAGAAGTTGTTCCAACTTTATTTGGGCGTGTGCATGACTCGAGGCAGTTGTGAGGAGCTGCATTAAGAGGATTTTGCTGGTGAAATTGTGTTTCTCAATGTGTTGCACGCACAGCCCATACTTTCATGAAATTGGAACTTAACAAATGTTCATCCCTTATGAATACCTTCTCTTTAAATTGGCGCTATATGAATTATTTAAGTTATTAATTAAATTACATTCAGTTAATTTTGCTGTTGCAGGTGCAAAGATGAGGGCTGTCTGGATCCTCCGTATTACTGTGGCCGAAACTGTCAAGGTAGTAATTAGTAATTAATTAATAATTAGTAACTTAAGTAATAGTTAATAATATATTGACATTAATAATGAACCTGATTAGGTCTGATTTGTCAGAGAGCCATCATTTTGTTCTTGTAATCCAATTTTCAGTCCCAAAGGATCTTTTCTACCTCTGGTAAACGATAATACTGTATTAATAATAGCAACGCGATATAATTGGTAATATCCTTTCTCTTTTGCGTTTTGTAGTGTTAGATTGGACGTCACGTCATCGAAAAGACCACGAAAAGAGCTGTGGATAGACCTTGCATAGATTATGCATAGGTCTAATAGATTATGCATAGATCTTGCATAGATTTGCATAGATCTTGCATAGATTTGCATAGATCTTGCATAGATTTTGCATAGATCTTGCATAGATTTTGCACAGATCTTGCTTTGTCTTAACTGCTGTCACATGCCTCTGTTTGGCATAGATTTCTTCTAAGTTTTCCTTCATTCAGAATGCTCCATTTACCAAAGTCCTGACTCAGTGTGCCTTACTCTGCTGTCTTGCCAGATTTTCTTTATGCTTAAAATCAGCTCAATAAATGAAAATGTTTCAAGGCTTTTGAGTTTCCAGTAGAACTGGTCATGTTGCAAGTCATATCTGTTTAAAATGTTGTATTGGTGCAACGTTAACATCTTCTTAACTGCATTACTTGCTGTAAATAAGAGTTAGGGTTATCACTTCTGGGTAACTTGTGAAAAAATGATGTGACGCATAACAAGAAGCACTGCGTCCCTAAATTTGTCAAGGGCCGTGAAAAGGGGAAAGTGTGCGAATTTGTTGAATGTGGAAACTAGTTCAGAAACTGTTAATGGACCTTGTTTGGCTAGAATTTATTTGGTTAGGTTAAGCAGTTGGGAAGTAGTTTAAGAATATATTGGACTTATTATCTGGACATTTATATAGCTCCCTTGTGATAACCTCTAATGAAATTGCAGCTGCAGCTGGGAAAACAGGATTGTTGATTCTATTCAGTTGTTATTGAATACCGCCCTACTTGGTCTTTATATCGAAGACCTCTTACCAGTAGAAGTATTAATTAATTAATTATTAGGTAATTAATTAGTGAATTTTAATTCATTAGTAAAGGGTTACAAGTGTTGGAATCGTTTGACCAGTTCTTCAGAAATGTTTCTGTGACGAGAAAATGGTTTACGTTTTTGTGCTGCTGATTTTTGGTTCAGACTTTCGCTTCTTCCATTTGCAGTCCAGAAAATGTTCCTGGTGTTATGACTGCGCTTTGCTTTTATTTGAGTTGAGGTGTTGCTTTTGTGCCAGGCGAAATGCTTTGTATTTTGGTCTGAAGAAGAAATGACTTTCGAAAGCATTCCTCTGTTATTCCTGCTGAGTAAATAGATAAACAACGAGAAGAGGTGTTGGCCATTTTAGTCTAGTCTGTTATTAATTTTGTGCTGAGCTAGGCAAGTGCTGATCTGGTGATACAGAGGATATCATTAGGCCATCCACCGTGTGTGGTTGGAGGGCGGCTTGATGAATAAATTGATGGATGGGTGGGTGGATTGATGGATGGATTGATTGATGGATGGGTGGGTGGGTTGGTGGATGGATGGCTGGATGGCTGAATAGATTGATGGCTGGATGGCTGAATAGATTGATGGATGGATGAGTGGATTGATGGATGGATGGATGGGTGAATGGATCGATGGATGGGTGGATTGATGGATGGATGGGTGAATAGATGGATTGATAGGTTGGTGGGTGGATTGATGGGTGGATTAATGGAGGGATCTGACAAAATGGGGTCAGGCAAGAAAGATTTATCCATGTATTAGTTGGATTTCTTCTTTTTATGGTCAGTCTAAGCAACTTAAAACAGTGTCTGTGTTATTTTGATTTGCTTGAAGAAGAATCTCTGTATAAATGTAGACAATAAGGGTTAAGAGATGTTAAAATGTATTAATTCTTTGTTAAAAAATTGAGATGACAGTTGACATCTTAAAAAGGAGTTCGAGTTGTTTTATGGTTTTCTCTTAATTTTATTTAGCCGTTTATTGATTTCTCAGCATCAAAAGCAAGTTAGAACATTAGCCGTCCTGACAGCCACAAGATGTCGTTAAACACTGAACAGTAATGTCGGAGAGTTCCTTTATGTGTCATTAGACAGAGAGGAACTTCTGGAGTTTTATTGTCTCTCTGGATATGAATGTCTTTACGATACGAATGTCTTCTCAACGCGAATGTCCTCCGAACGTTTTCTAGGTTGATCGAGCTACATTACACAGAACGAGAATGTTCGACTTGGCGGACTTTAAGCTCAGTCTATTCTAAACGATTGTCCGACCGACCCCATCGACTGTCTTGCCATTTCTGTGTCCAACTGCAACACCACAGATTGTGTTTTGACTCCAGACTTCATACCTCTGTACTCCAGTGTGTGTCTGGCAGACGCTTATATAAAATTCTCTCCAGACTTTCTGTATCCCGGCTGTACTGGTAGTCGTCCATGTGCTACCGGTCTGCACGTTAGACTAGGCTTTGCCTGTGTCTAGTTTTATTGCATCGCTAGGCTTCTCAGGGATACCTATTACGAGGTACCCGTACCTGGTTGCCACTGCAGCACAACTACTAATTATTATCATGTTGAGGCTGCTGCTTCGTCGTTGCTGCTGCTACTTGTGGATTTCTGCTTAGGTGGAATATTTTACTTAGGCTGCCCCTGTAACCTACTTCATTCCGTTCCCTGTATCTAGTCGCGGTCTTCTTTATCGGCGGCCTACTGTCTGAAGATTATAAATTTCTTTTCAGAATTGGTCAAGGTAACATACGTTTCTAACGCTTCACTGGTTAGTCTAAGCAACTGACCGCTATATGTCGAGACAGCGCTTAAGAAGTCCTATCTCATATCGTTCACCTGTTGACTGTCTTTCTGCCGCCCTGTCTCTCCATCTGACTTGGATCTTGACCTGGAATCGAACCCTTTTGCCTATCGACTTTATTTTGACTGAGCGCCTGTGAATAAGCTGGTCCCCGCGGCGCGGCTTTCGTTGGGCGCTGTATAAATCTCGGAATTACGATACGATTACGATACTGCCTCGTATCTCGTTTTGTATCCTATTGTATTGCATTTTCGATTGTATCTGTGACGGTAGACGGTCTTCTGTATACGCAACTAGCGATTAGTAGTAGTTCCTCAGTTTAACGACAGCTTATGGCATCAAAGGCCGTTGCCGTCGCCCTCCTCCTTTATCCAGGCTTGGGACTGGCACTACCCCCAAACAAGGCAGTGGCCGCGTTGAACCGATCATTAACGAATACATAGTATCGTTTGAAAGCGTTTTAAAGGTGTCTAAATGAGATCATTATATCCTCCAATCATACAATAATAATTGTATTCTCAATTTATGAACACTATCAGACTGGAAAAGTTAAATTTTATTTTAGGACAAATAACTGCTCTAGATTCATTTAGCCCTGCAATAACTTGTAACTAATCTACAGACGCGGTTGTTGATAATTCGCCTTGAACATTGTCCTTGTTCAATCGGGTCTTGTCTACTCAAGAGATTCTCCAAGCGATAGTGAGTGACTAGTCTTTAAAGTCAAACCCTAACAGAGTTCAACCAATGGATCAAAGGCCTCATCGGCTGATTATTACAAAGTCTTTGTTTGCATCAGCTGCAAAAAGCCAAGCTCTGCAAACAAGTAAGTCATATTTCTTACATACTGCAGCACCCTAACTTTCGGATTCTGACCCCCTTGCACCGAGACTGACCTCTACGACCTTGCATTTGAGGACCTCATTTGATATAGCGCTGGTCTCCCAGACGCTGGTCTCTCTGATGTAGGGCTGCCAACTTTTGATTCCGCCAATCCGGGATGCCCCCATAGTCACTCGATATGCCAGTATCAATTTACCCTGTCCACATCACCGTGTGTAACGAATGTACCCTAACCCTAATGTAGGATCTACTGCAAATAGTCGTTAAAATTACAGTCAAATGATTTGATTCAAATCATCGAGAGACAAGTGGCCTACATATAAAATTTGAATCAACTTGAAGAGCAAAACGTTTATTAAATTCCGTTAACCTACCAGGCTTCAGGGCCCAGCTTGAGCGAAGTTGATATATACACGCATGATGCAAGCAATTTACATATGCCATTTATTGGGTCTTCTAACCTAACTACCCTCTATTCTATGGTCACTGTGTAAAACTTAATTACGGTCTGCTGTTCGAGTTTAGTGTGCGAAAAGTAGAACAACATTTGGTGAAGGGGATATTTACACCAAGTCCCGGGAGCCCTACTCTGATATTGAGAAATTTCGGAGAATTACGTTTACATTACGTAGCGATTCTTTCCATAGATAATACCTGTGTAGGTCTAGTCTACAGTGGCTTACAAATTGTTATACTTCGATTGTTTCATATCTAGCTATCCTTGTCCTCATTGTGGTCATCGTCGTCGTCATCATCATCATCATCATCATCATCATCATCATCATCATCATCATCATCATCATCAACAACAACAACAACTACTACATCATAATCATCATGGGCGCTGTAGAAATCTCGAGTTTACGATTACGATTACGAATGACTTACATTTCTGTAGACATATGCTCCACAGAAACTGCGAGTACGGTGGACCCCTAGTCTCGACATGAGATACGAGGAAGTCTACGAGTACATCGGCCAGATGGGTTGGTACCAGTGGAACGTCTTCATCATGATGTTCCTCGTGACGATGTCAACCATCGAGTCCATCACGATGATCTTCGTCGGTGCCGACATGCCTCACTGGTGCCGGGTCCAACAGCTGGCCAACTTCTCCTACGATCTCCAGAAGTCCATAGCCATCCCAATGGAGAGCGACGAGTACAGTTCGTGTGAGATGTACGCCTTGGACTACGACAACTATTCAACGGAGGAATATCTCGCCTGGAACAGAACGCAACTGGCTTTGAACGATACGCAGCTTGTTCCGTGTTCACAGTGGATCTACGAACAAACTGTCTTTGTTTCAACTATTGTCAGCAGAGTCAGTGTCATTCTATTTACTGACTGACTGACTGACTGACTGACTGACTGACTGACTGACTGACTGACTGACTGACTGACTCACTCACTCACTCACTCACTCACTCACTCACTCACTCACTCACTCACTCACTCACTCACTCACTCACTCACTCACTCACTCCTCAATTACTCACTCACTCAATTACTCACTCACTCATCCAGTTAACGCTTTTTCATTAAGATCTTTATTATTATAAATCGTTAATTAGCTACTTCTATAGCGCCAGTATCTAATGCACAAGGCACCAACCGATGGCCAAAACCAAGCCGCCATCAGGTCATTGCAGTCACTCCACTGAAAAATAGAAGTGGATAAGCCAACTGAAAATGGTGAGTCTTACGTTGAGATCGGAATGATCAGTGTGCTTACTATCTTACTCACTTACTGATCCATTCTAGACTATTTTCAGTAGCGCTAATATCCTCTTACTTAATTACTTACTCTACCAATTAAAATTAATCTTCCACCCATTCAACTATCCATTCATCCATCCACCCATCCATACATCACTCCGTCCATCCATCCATCCATCCATCCATCCATCCATCCATCCATCCATCCATCCATCCATCCATCCATCCATCCATCAATCAGTCACTCCACTGTCGGTTCGCCCATCTCTCTGTTCCTCCATCGATCTATCACGCCCATCCATCCATCCATCCATCCATCCATCCATCCACCCATCCATCCATCCATCCATCCATCCATTCATCCCTCAATCCATCAGTCCGGCCTTCCGTCCATCTATATGTGAACCGACAGTGCCTGAGCTGACGTGTTGATATGGTTTCGTGACACAGTTCGACTTGGTCTGTGGCGATTCGTGGTTGAACCAACTCGTGTCGACCATCTACATGGCTGGAACATTAATAGGAGGCATCGTCTCGGGGGCAATGTCCGACAGGTTAGAGTGCAACCAGTACACTCACACGCATACTTACTAATTACCTTAAACAGTATCTATGTAATAATAGCCTTAATCGTAACGTAATCTCAAGATTTCTACAGCGCCCTACGAAAGCCAAGTCGCGGGAACCAGCTTATTCACAGGCGCTCAGTCAAAACAAAATCGACAGGCAAAAGGGTTCGGTTCCAGGGCAAGATCCAGGAGTCAGGCAGTCGTATTGGCCTTTAATCTTGTATGGTATTGGGTCATGTTTGAGCAACGTAGGGGTTATAGAAGTTTGGATCATGTTAGGTTAGATTACACTGAGTGGGATAGAATGGATTCAGATCAAATAAGACTGGACTGGATCGATCTGGATTTGTTTTAATTAGATTACATTAGCTTACATTTGATTAGAGTAGAATAATTATACTGGATTAGAATAGATTAGAATAGATTAGATTAGATAAATGTATTGCTGTTTGATTCTTATCGGCAGAATAGGCCGGAAGTCAGCAACAATGATCTACATGTGCATACGAGGCGTTGGATTCGCCCTCGCAACCTTTGCCCCCAACTACCCCACCTGTGTCGTTGGTCGGTTCATCCTGGGCGTCGGCTCCTCCGGTTGCTTCCTCTGCTCCTATGTCCTCGGTGAGTCCACCCTGATGGCTCTTGCGATAGGAGTAACCGTCTCTGGTGAGGAGGTTCGAACCCGTACTCTCTGAGTCACAAGATGAGCGCTCTAACCAATCGGCTACTGTCCCCCCATTTAATCGTGTTTTATGGGTTTGATGAGTTGCCATAATTCATGAATAAGTTTTGTGAAGTAAGTCGACTTCAACGGCCCTGGCAGCCACAAGATGTCGCTAAACACTGGATACGACTGCATGCAATACACGACTCCATTTAGACACCTTCAAAACGCTTCCATTCTGAGGTATATATGAAAAAGAGTCGTCAGATGCATTTGGTTGTACTCTGGAGTTATCTCATTATGGCAACGGCCCTCTGGTGGCAATTATATGTCGTTAAATTCTACGAAATATCACAGCGCAACAAAAAACCTAAGTTGTGGGAACCGGTTTATTCACAGGGTTAGATCAAATCAAGTCCGCTAGAGACCGGGTGTTCGGTTAGTTACTGTTCAAGTGAAGATCTTGGGATCAGGCCGGGTAAAAAGGCTGGAAGAAATGTGTGGGTGGCTGGGGGTGGCTGTAGATCAGCTTCCACTGACCAGCTGTTTGTCTCATGCTAACAAAGAACAGTAATGTGGTCTGTCGGTAGCCATATGCTGTGTTTGGTCAGTGATCATGCGGTTGCGGGTTCGACTCCGTGTAACAACACTGGGCAGGTTGTTTGCACACACCGTGCCTCTGTCACCAAGCAGTAGAATTTGGTATTGGCATAAGTTGGGAAGTAAACGGCAAGTCCTGCGATGCACTGGCCCCGTGTCCAGGACCTTGGGATTCGTCCATTGCCGGCTCAAGGAACTAAAGAAACGGAAATGAGCGCCTCCCTTACGTCTCACTTGTGGGATACGAGAGTTTACTTTTACTTATTTAAATAAGTCAGCAGCGATTAGTAGTTCCAGTGTTTAATGACACCATAATTATGGCATCAAAGGCCGTTGATGTAGCCCTCCTCCTTTATCCAGGCTTCGGACTGGCACTACCCCAAACAAGGCAGTGGCGGTGACATACATGTAAAGTGGAATTCAGTAAAGATAAAGCGAAATTGACAAATATATAGCATCTGATAAAACAGATTTAAGGGTGTCTAAGCAATTGCTGGTTCAAGGGCCTAAAAAAAGAAATGAGTGTCTCCCCTGCGTCTCACTTGTGGGATATGGAATACATCACCAAAGAACGACCCCTTGACCTGCACCAGCCTGGAGACGAACCCAGAGTTGAGACGGCTGGCAACATGTTGTGGAAACGACAACGCTTCAGAGAGGGGCGCGCCAAAGATGATGACGACGCTATAGAGACAGCTCTATTCTGATCATCTGGGGCACAGTACCCTATTGGTTAGAGTGTTCGGCTTGTAATACAAAGAGTACGGGTTCGAACCTCCTCTGAGACGGCCACTGTGTAGGGACCTTGAGCAAGTCCTTCACTCATAACAATTGCACAGCGCCATCGATTGATGCTTAGTCATTAGATAGCGACGCTTGATAAATGCAGAAACAATCTCCCTAACATAGCTTCTGGTTGGCGCTGAGAGATTTCAGAAGTTTACACTTGCATTAAAATAAAATTTATTTACGTTACACTTGTGTAATTATGGAGCTTTTGTGCATATTGTAGTGATGGAGTTCGTGGGTCCAAAGTATCGTACGGTGGTTGGATGCGCCCTTCAGATTTCCCTAAGCATTGGCTTCATGCTCCAACCCCTCATCTCAAGTCTTGTTCGTCACGACGTCAAGTACCAGATGGCAGCACTTGGACCATCGATCGTCTTTCTTACTTACTTCTTGTGAGTAGAGGCAGCAACAAACTAAATACAAAAGTAAAGAAAGGCCAAAACTATTTAAGTGAGTAAAGGTCGATGTCAACGGCCCTGGTGTAAGATGTCGTTAAATATTTGATATTAGTACATGAAATATACAGTTTCATTTAGACACCTTTAAAACGCTCCTACAGTAAGCTATATATAGATTCAGCAATTGAGTATACATTGTATTTTTTCTCTTTTTTATGTGATCGATGTTGATGTGAACGGTGTTGGCAGACATAAGATGTCGATTAACTTTGCAATTAAAATTAATAATAGCTCGCTTAGATTTAATACTTGGAAAATTTTTATTTTAAGGGTTGGGTTCTGCCGAAGCCAACGGCTCTGGTAGTCGTGAGATGTCATTAAACATGGATGTTAGCACTACTACATGAGATGCAAAGCTCCCCGTAGACACCTTTAAAACGTTTGCAATGTATACAATGTAATATATACATGTGTGTGGGTATGTGTGTGTGCGTCTGTGTGTGTGTGTGTGTGTGTGCAACTCCGCGGCTGACTTTAAACTCCGCCACTGCCTTGTTTGGAGTAGTGCCAGTCCGAAGTCTGGATAAAGGAGGAGGGCGACGTCAACGGCCTTTGATGCCGTAAGATGTCGTTAAACATTGGTACTACTACTGCTTTTAGTCGGATTGTGCCAGTCCTAAGCCGGGATAAAAGATTAGGGCGACGGCAATAGCCTTTGATCCATAAGATGTCGTTAAACATTGTACTACTGCGTCCCCTAACGTAAGAAATGTTAGGCTAACGGTAGGTAATGCCGACGTCAACAGCCGAGGCAGCCATAAGATATCGTTAAGCAATGGAAACTACTACTCATCTCAATTAAACACCTCTAAACTGCTTCCTCTCTAAGCTATAAATTTGTAAGTTGCGTCAAATCGTTATAACTCCGCCATTGCCTTGTTTGATGTAGTGCCAGTCCCAAGCCTGGATAAAAAAGGCGGGCGACGGCGACGGCCTTTGATGCCATAAGCTGTCGTTAAACATTGGAACTACTACTACCAATCGTTATAATGATGTATGGCCACATATACTATAATAATCCGTGGTATGACTGCGTTTAGTGCCCGTAGCAACCACTTTTATATTATAACTAAACCAGAAAAAACGTAAAGTTAAGTGAGGTGGGTGACACCGACCTTGGAAGCAAATTTCTAGACGAGAATGGCGCCCTTGTGCTCCCTCCGTCAGTTCATCCGTCATTTCAAGACCGCTTTCTGGTTGTTTCAGTCTGATCCCGGAATCTCCAAGATGGCTGATCGTAGCCGGAAAGATGGCGAAGGCGGAAAAACTTCTGCGGTCGGTCTGCGCAGTCAACGGTTCGAAATTCCCGGACCATCTCGACTTAAGCACAGTCGACAACGTAAGCAGAGCACGGCCTAAACAAGTAAATGTAATGTAGCTGTAAATATCCGAAATTTCTCAACGCCACACAAAAACGTGTGGTCCATCGGTAACGCGTGTGGTCAATGATCATGCGGTTGCGGGTTCGACTCCGTGTAACGACCCTGGACAAGTTGTTTGCGCACACCTCTGTCACCAAGCAGTAGAATTTGGTACCGGCGTAAGCTGGGAAGTAAACGGCAAGTCCGGCGAGGCACTGGCCCCATGTCCAGGACCTTGGGATTCGTCCATTGGCAGCTGAGATACCATGGGGACGATTGTAGCATCAATGTGTGTCAGGTCAAGTGAGGCGCCTTGACTTACGCTTTAATCATTGTAGCTAACCAGCCCAGCTAAGATACCATGGCAACGACTGTGACGTCAGTGTTTGTCAGGTCAAGTGAGGCGCCTTGACTTACGCTTTAATCATTGTAGCTAACCAGCCCAGCTAAGATACCATGGCAACGACTGTGACGTCAGTGTGTCAGGTCAAGTGAGGCGCCTTGACTTACGCTTTAACCAATGTAGCTTATCAGGCCAGTACACTACTATCTAACATTATTTTAAAAAAATTTAAATTGAGCTGAATTGACACACAATCTTGTGTTGCAGGAAGATGGTGACTATGAACAGAAATATTGCATCGCTTTGCTGAAGACGCCACGCATGAGAGCTCGAACCGTGATCATCAGCTACCTCTGGTAACACAAAATTATTCCAGTTTCAATGACGCAATTACTACTATTCAGTTTATTTTGGTTCAGCCTTAGTTTGTTACAGTAGTTGTAATTGTGATGGTGGTGTTGATGGTACTGTAACAGTAATAGCAACAACAACAACAACAGCAATAACAATATCATCATCATCATCATCATCATCATCATCATCACTATTATGTCTATCTGAATAAACGTGTTGTGTAATTGGTTAGGTTTACGTGTAGTCTGATGTACTACGCCATGTCGCTGAACACCGGTGCCTTGTCTGGTGATATTTTCATTAACACCGTCATCTCAGGTGCTGTTGAGATCCCCGCCCTTGTCCTCTGTGTCCTCCTCCTCAGTTGGAAGGTCACCGGAAGACGACTGTCTTGTTCCATCTCGTTCATCGGAGCCGGAGTCTCCAGTATCATCTGCATTCCACTCATACTCGAAGGTATACACACGCACGCTGTACTCGTAATGTAAAGGTTTGGGATTCATTTGGCGCCAGTAGATTTGTTGTGGTCATTATGCAGAAGATTCCAATTAATATAGCTCCGGTAAAAGAATGTACTTATACGAACGCATTCCGCTCAAACTCGGCATTTGATATGAGGATCTACACTTTTCTAGCTCCCGTAATTCAACGTAATCGTAATGTAAAGTATGCACGATTATATAGCGCTAGTCAGAAAAGTGCTGGTAGTCAAGCGCAAAGACATATGGCTAAAGAAATTTCCAGTGTATCTTCTCGAATGATTGGTCTTTTCTAAACTGATTGGAAAACTTCGACACATGCCTCTAATCTAATCTAATCTAAAGACTTCTATAGCGCCGTTATCATACTGCAAAGGGCATCAATCGATGGTCGCTTAAAATGAAATCGTCATGAAAATCATAATCCATTGGAGGAGGCAGGTCGAATTGCAATAGGTCAGAGAAACCAGAAGCCAGGCTACGGTGGGAAAAATATTCTGCCATTTTTCTTCTGGCGCTGGACTCAGAATTCAGTTTTAAATCTCTGTTGGATTGTAAGGCATGGCATTATATCGCATTGTATTGTATCGTATTGTAATTGTAATTTAAGATTTATAAAGCGCCTCGTAGAGAATAGACTCAACAGGTGCGCTCCGACCCGAACAAGTAAAATCACTGTTAAACAGTACAGTCTTTAGGTGCGAAACCCTGAGAGGGGAAGAGAGAGGATCTCGAGTCGCAGATCTCGAGAGAGACGGTTCCAGCATGTGGGACCGACATACGCAGAGCTTTTGGACTGGGCGGTAACAGTTCGCATGCGAGGGACAAACAAGAGATCATGGGTGGCCGAACGAAGGGTGCTAAGGCCCGGTAGCGAGGAGACTAAAGTGCAGAAGTCCATGAGGTAAAGAGTGTAAAACAGTATCGTGTCGCATTGTACCATAGCTGCCCCACCACTCTGGAATAAACTCCCCCAGACCTGCGACAGTTTTCTGACCCATCATACAAACTCCTCGATGCTCCACCGCTTGCAATTTCTCCATCGGCCTTTCACTCAAAACTGAAAAAATTCCTCTTTCACAGATCCTATCCTGACTCCCCTTCTTCCTCTTATCTCTCTCTCCATTCCAACCCCAAACACCACCATCCGTAGCTGCCACGCTGTCTCTCTGTCTGACACTTGGATCTTGACCTGGAACCGAACCCTTTTGCCTATCGATTTTGTTTTGACAGAGCGCCTGTGAATAAGCTGGTCCCCGCGGCGCGGCTTTCGTTGGGCGCTGTAGAAATCTCGGAATTACGATACGATCACGATACTGCCTCGTATCTCGTTTTGTATCCTATTGTATTGCATTTTCGATTGTATCTGTGACTGCAGACTACGGTTCGGCTGTGACGGGTCTGTCAATGGTTGGAAAGGCTTTCATAACGATGACTTATTCGATCATCTATGTCTTCGCCTCCGAAGTCTTTCCCACTGAAGTCCGCAACGTCGCCCTCGGAACTGGGTCTCTGTTCGGAGGAATTGGAAGCATGGTCGCTCCCTACGTCGGCGCTCCGATGGTACATACATATATACATACATACATACATACATACATACATACATACATACATACATACATACATACATACATACATACATACATACATACATACATACATACATCCATACATACATACATACATACATACATCCATACATACATACATACATACATACATCCATACATACATACATACATACATACATACATCCATACATACATACATACATACATACATACATACATACATACATACATACATACATACATACATACATACATACATACATACATACATACATACATACATACATGCACACAAACGATTATGAATTGCAGTTTTACTTGGAAACAACCGTCGATTGACACTACGTGTATTGGGATGAGGGCACTATAGAAGATTCAAGAAAAGGCCATTCATCCATCTATCCATCCATCCATCCATCCGTCCATCCGTCTGTTCAAACAGCCATCCACTCCTTCCTTACTCGCTTTCTTCATTCCCATCTCCCACCCGACTACAAGCCAACCAACCATGCACCATCCACCTACCCACCCATCAATGCATCCATGCATCCGCCCATCCATCTATCAATCCATCCATCCATCCATCCGTCCGTCCATCCATCCATCCATCCATCCATCCATCCATTTATCCATCCATCCGTCCATGCGTCCATACATCCATGCATCTCTTCATCCATCCATCCATCCACCCACCCTCCCATCCATGTTTCTGTTTTAGGCCGAGATCTGGGCTCCTCTGCCATCCGTGATCTTCGGGGCCCTCGCCACTCTCGCCGGCCTCGTCGGCCTCCTTCTGCCAGAGACCCTCGGCCATCCGTTGTTTGACACCGTCGAACAAGCAGAACTCTTCGATGGGTTAGTCCTTCAGCTGACAATAGCTTATTACTTTTTATTTTTATTGAGGAGCAATTCACATGAACTTTCTGCTAATTATTAATACAGTTAGTGTGACACGTTGGTCTATCGGTAACGCGTTTCGTCAATGATCATACGGTTGCGGGTTCGACTCCATGTAACGACCCTGGGCAAGTTGTTTGCGCACACCGTGCCTCTGTCACTGAGCAGTGGAATTTGGTATTGGCGGAAGCTGGGAAGTAAACGGCAAGTCCTGCGATGCAGTGGCCCCGTGTCTAGGACCTTGGGATTCCTCCATCGCCGGCTCAAGGGCCTAACAAAAGGAAATGAGCGCCTCCTCTACGTCTCACTTGTGCGATATGGGATACCTTTCGCTTTACTCGTACAATTAAGTGTTCGCAAATTATAGATGTACGATTTACTACCAGCTGGAAGGAGACTGGTAATAAGTGCACTTAGGCAGAGGTTCTTTAAAGGGGCTACATAAATGTCCAGATGACTAACTAACCATCTTTTTTTCTGTTGCAGGAAGTCTTCAAACACCGCCGTCAATCGAGTCATTTCAGGCTCAGTGGAAAGCCACAGCGAAACCGGTGAAGCAGGAGACAAAAAGTCACCCATTCAGTCTGAGAATGACCAGTTCACTACAGTATATGCGAATGTTTTCAACTCAAATGATGAAGAGATTACAAGTTCCCCTCATTCACCAAACTCCACGCAATTCTAAAAATTGGTGGTGGTGGTGGTGAATATATTTTTCCCTGAAGGTTTGAATTCACCCCATCCTCAACTGTATCGTTGGTGACGTGGCCAATTTACCGCATGTTTCTCATATATTTAGACCTAAACGCAAGAGACATTTCATTGGTTCTCTGTTGAGGAAACAATTACGTTCACAGCTATCCTTATGCTGCGATCTTCGACCCTTGGAGCTCTGATGGTTCCGCGCTTCGGTCACAGAATACCTTGCTTTTGGAACAATCTTTCTTACTGAATAATCGAAGTCAATCGTCACAATCATCTAAAGAAACATTTTCAGTCAATGCAGAAGTAGCACCCTTAAAGAACAGTCAGACGCTTTTTGCGAGTTTCGTACCTTACCTCAAACACAGTTATCTCGTCTTATCTTACATTACCTTACTTTCCTCACCTAATCTGATCTAACCAGTTCGTTCTAATCTAATGGAATCTAGATTGGACCGAAATCATCCTGTAGCTATTTCGACCCAAAAAAAACATGTGTTCAAGAGATTTCGACTTATCGGAATTTTCAAAATTAAATTTTCAAATCAAAATTTAGTCATTTCGTAATTCACTTCGTCTTCGGCGTTTGAGCCGATTGTGAAACCGTTATTCGTGTACTGAGAGTGTTTGGTTTTGCTGCAGTTCGTTGAAGAATCGTTCGAAACGTCTCCAAGTGAAACACCGGTTGTGCCATTGACTGATATGCTTTCGGCAACTTCGACTCTAACGATTTTCCCCCTATATGTAGAAAAGCAATTGAAGAATTTACGAGACTTAAGAACTGATTCTTAGAGCAGCTGATCCGCTTTCTAGACCATGACCGTCTGCTAAATAGCAGTTCAGTTGCACAATGGTTGATTATGGAATTGTTCGGATGATAGCACTATTTCGGTGGACCCCATCACAGCTTTTAGGAAGAAGCTATGAAGGATTGACTATTAAACATCCTAGTCATATTTGCAATGGTTCGAACATAGAATACATGTCTTCTAAACCACTTAAAATCTTTGTTATGTTGTATTAAGCTATGTATGATCTTAAGATCTTTTGTTTATGAATTGCTATCGTGTAGACTTTAGTATTATTTCAAGCCCTAAACCTTTTGAACCATTCCTAGCCCATCCCTTTGACCGATTACTATAGTCCTTATACTTCGAACTGTTCCTTGTCTTTTCCTTTGAACTGTTCCTATTCCTCACTCCTTGAATTGTTCCTAGTCCTTACACTGAGCTGTCCCTAGTCTTCCCCTTTGAACTGTTTCTAGTTCTTGCACTTTGAACCCTTCCTAGTACTTACCATTTAAACCATTCCACGTCCGTGCACGGTGAACTGTTCTTAGTCTTTCCCTCCTTTGAAGTCCTAGCAGTCCTTAACCCTTTGAACCCTTCCATGTTCTTGTACTCTGAACTGTTCCTAGTCTTTTTCTATGAACTGCTTATTTTCTTTACTCTTTATACCGTTCCACGCGCTTACCGTCTGTACTGTTCCTAGACCGTGCCCTTTGAACCACTCCACACCCTTACCCTTTGAACTGCTCGGCCTGCTCCACAGTGTCCTGAAGCGGATGCCTGAGCGTTTCCGGCAGAGCGAGGCACATGATCGAAGCTAGTACGCCGCAGGAACCAAGAACAACGTACGGCAGGGGGCGCCACAGTTGGGCCTACAAACAGACACAGTAGTTGTACTGCAGTGCATACTAATGTGGCCGGAACAGTTTAATAAGACATGAATAACACGTATGCATGTTAACATGTAAATATACAGACAAACGGACAGACAGACAGACGTGGATTCTCTAGCTATGTAGCCAGTCGAGCAGCCGTCGGATTCCTGTTTTCATTCGTTCATTTGTTTATTAATTCACTCAATGTTTCGTTCGTTCGTTCATTCATTCATTTAGGTTATCAACTCATAAGCCCTCAACACCCATCCCAAATTAAATCCTGTAACTCCAGATTACATCGTAATCGTACTTGAACGGTAAGTGCTGCGATATACTAGACTCGTGTCCGGAACCTTAGGATTAGTCCGCTACCAGCTAAGTCTATTCTATTCCACTCCATTACATTCAGTTCTATCTATTCTATTATGTTCAATTCTATTCTGATCTATTCTAGTCCATTTCATTCTGTTCTATTCTATTCCATCCTGTTCTATTCGATTCTATTTTATTATATTTCATTCCATGCTATTCCATTCTATCCATTCTATTATAATTTATTCTATTATATTGAGTATATATTTTCGCAACAATCATACACAGTGGCTTAATTTCGTTTGCATTTACCTCAAGTTGAAGGTCGTCTTTGAAAAAGATTGATCAACTGATCGATGTATGTTAGTAATAGGGCTGAAAAGCTTATCTGAGCACCTTCCCGCTAGCTACACGGAAGTTCTATTTTATTTGCAACTTAAAGCTTAAGCGCAGACAATGGATAATGGACAATTCGGATCGACACTGGTAATTTTTTCTTTTAAAGTGGCGCTATGTAAATTTGGCAGTAAAATTAAAATTACATGTAATTAAATCAGTTACCATCGGCTGTCCGACGAAAGAGGCGGCCATGTTGGCAATTCCTCCGAAGACCATGATGACTCCCATCCCAGCATTCCTCACTTCCGTCGGGAAGATTTCTGAGGAGAAGATGTACATCGCCGTGAAGGCCATGACAGACAAAGACTTTCCAGTGATAGACAAGACCGTCTCACCAACTCCAATGTCTGTACAATATCGAAGAGAGGATCGGTCGTTAACAAAGATACATGGTGTAGCCATAGATGGACAAGTAAGATGGCAGATGATTTGCACGTGCTTTGTACACGAGGAGTTCTAGCTTGAAACGGATACGTTTAGATACTGTACAGGAAGCCAGTATAGGGAACGAGGAACACTCACCTTCTCTTATCAAATCTAATCTATTCTATTCCATTCTATTTCGTTCTATTACGTTCTATTATGTTCTATTCTGTTCTATTCTGTTCTGTTCTATTCTGTTCTATTCTGTTCTGTTCTATTCTATTTTATTCTATTCTAATCTGTTTTAATGTAAGCTAATCTGAAAAATCTACAGCGTCGTTATCGTTATGCGTAAGGTATCAGTCGATGATCGCTTTTCAAGCCACTTTAGCTTATATTGTCTCAGCTAACCCTACTTTACCATAACTTGTCTGATCTTACTTAATTATCTGACCTTTTCTCACCTTTCGTTACCTTACTCTACCATTCCTTATCCAATTTACCATATTCTCTTACCTTTTCTTACCAAACCCTACCTTGTTTTACCTACCTTAACTTAGTGAATGTCATTCTCATTAGTGATAACGGCAGTAGTTGCCTGAAAAGTGTCTTCATGTAGCGCTGCATTTTTTCTTACCGAATAATGTCATCGGTATGCAGAGCAAGCAACAGAGAGAAGAGGTAAAGAAGGTCAAGAAGTTCGTGAACTTTCGTCCGAGATGTTTCCAGTCGACGACGACGATACAGAGGATGATCGCTGGAACTTCGAGGGAAGCGGAAATTAGGGTGTTCAGGAAGATGTCGCCGTACAGAGCACCCGTGTTCAAGGACAGAGAGAAGTAGATCAGATTGGATGCGAAACTGCATATGCAAAATAGACAACGCACTGAAAGTGAAACCGAAAGTGAAACCGAAAGCGAAACTGAAATTAATGATTGCACAAAATTCAACATTAAATCGAAATGAAAATTACATGAAATCGAAACCTAAACTTAAAGTAAAATTGATAATAATTAAATCAAAACTGAAAGCGAAACTGAAATCAAGACTAATTCGAAACGAAACCATCAGTCATATCAATTATTATCACCAGCAATGTAATAAGCCAGTTAAACCTTGCATTACATACCAAACATATGACAAGATTAGCGTCCTAATACGCATGACCGGAAATCGAAAGAGAAGAAGTACACTTCCGGTAGATGTTTCATCCTTAAACATTTCAAAGAACGCCAAAGACAGATGACAGACAAATATCATACATCGTCCATTCGCCCATACACAGGCACATACATACATACATACATACATACATACGTACGTACGTACGTACATGCGTACAGCGCTTTGTGAGGCACCTAAAATGCCTTATATCAATTGCCTAGATAATTAACTAACATACACACATCCATATATATATATATATAGCCGTACATATATATGCATAAAATAGATACATATATACATAGATTCATATATATATATATATATATATATATTCATTCTTACATACATGCATGCCTGCACACATTGCACACGTACACATATATTGGAATAGAATAGAATTGAATGAAGCGAAACAGAATAGAATACATTTGAACAGAACAGAATAGAATAGAACAGAATAAAATATAATAGAACAGAACAGAGTAGAATAGAATAGAATGTAAGGGAAAATTCCTTTTGCAGGATTTTCTGGCGTTGTAGAAGTCCTATATTTGGTGAATCATTCACTGTTTCATCATACACGTTATTCCCACATTTAATATCGTTAGATTGAATAAAAAATTTCAAAGATTGTTATTTTAAAGAATTATGTAATACAATATTATGTTAAATTACGTTTTCAATCTTTTCGGCATTGAAATCAGCCGGAAGTTGCTTTTGATTGACTTCGGCCATTTGCCGAAAGATGGCTTCGGCGTCGTCATAGCGACCGTTGACGACCAGCCATCGAGGTGACTCGCAGATGACCCTAGAGTGACAGTAAAGTAACAGTAAATTTTCCCAAATCCCACAAGTGAGACTTAGGAGAGACGCTTATTTCCTTTTCTCAGGCCCTTGAGCCGGCGATGGACGAATCCCAAGGCCCTGGACACGGGGCCAGTGCATCGCAGGACTTGCCGTTTACTTCCCAGCTTACGCCTCTACCAAATTCTAATGCTTGGTGACAGAGGCATGGTGTGCGCAAACAATTTGCCCATGGTCGTTACAGGGAGTCGAACCCGATGCGTTACCAATAGTCCACCGTGCGTCACAATCAATCAACAAGAACAATGAATCGATCAAACAATTGGCTATTCCATGAGTTGAGAAGTCGATCCAGTCAGTCGGTCGGTCGGTCGGTCGGTCGCTTGGTCGGTCTCTCGGTCAGTCAGTCAGTCAGTCAGTCAGTCAGTCAGTCAGTCAGTCAGTCAGTCAGTCAGTCAGTCAGTCAGTCAGTCAGTCAGAAAAATGGATCAATCACTCAACCAGTAAATCGAATACACTAGAATAAAATAGAATAGATTAAACTCGATTAAATCGTATAAGACAATGCTAGATCAGATCATACATATTCAGTGCAGACCTGATCAGCTTAGATTAGATTAGATCAGATTATATCTGATCAGACTGGACCTACAGCGCGATCAAGAAGATGAGGGCGTTGGGACCCATTGAGGCCAACTGATAGGTGACGTCATGACGATCCATGTAGGCGATCAGGGGCTGGAGGACGAAGCAGAGACTCGTCGCCATCTGAACGGATCCTCCAATCAACGATCGATACTTCGGACCAACCATCTCCATCGCTTCAACACAGACACACTGTTTAAACTTCTTGCATTGCCTTGCCTTCCCCTCCCTTGCCTTGCCTTGCCTTGCCTTGCCTTCCCTTGCCTTCCTTTCTGTTCTCTTCCCTTCTCTTTCTATATTCCTTCCCTTCCCCTTCTCTTCTCTTTGCTTCCCTTCCCCTGTCCTATCTTGACTATCTCTCTTCTCCCCTCTTCTTCCCTCCCCTTCTTTCCCTGCAGCACGTATCTTGCCGTACCTTATCGTACCCTACGGATTAGCTTCCCTACCTTAGCTATTGTTTCCATATTCCTCTTTTCAGCTTACCTTACGTCATCGTATACTTTACGCCTCATTCCATCTAACCTTATCGTACCTCTGCGTACCTAGTTAGAGAACCTACACAGGACGTAGGAGGTGTTGTAGAGGGCGACGGATCCGACCCCTATTATGAATCGACCGACAACGTGTGTGGCATAGTTGGGCGAGAACGTCGAGAGGGCAACACCAACGACTTTGATCGCCAGCATAACAAGCAGCGCCACCTTCCGACCGAACCTAAAACCAAAATATACTATGATTTTGAGGTTGGCAGTACATGCAGTAAGAAATACCCATTTATGTATGTATGTATGTATGTATATATGTATGTATGCATGCATATATTTGTGTATATAAGTATACATGAGCTTGTATGTATGTATGCATGTATATATGTATGTACGTATGTATGTATGTACGTATGTATGTATGTATGTATGTATGTATGTATGTATGTATGTATGTGTGTGTGCATGTAGGTATGTATGTATGTATGTATAGATGTGCATGTATGTATGTAAGTATGTATGTATGTATGTATCAATATATGTATTTCTATCTCTATCATATATGTATGCATGCATATATGTGTGTATATAAGTATACATGAGTTTGTATGTATGTATGCATGTATGTATGTATGTATGCATGTATGTATGTTAGTATGTATAGATGTCCATGTATGTATGTAAGTATGTATGTATGCATGAATTACATATTTGTATAGCTGGCACCTATTCAGAACCTGCTGGGCCAATGAACAAAATGCATAGTGAAAGTATATTCATTGGGAGTCGGAATCATTAAAGGAGAGACTTTTGGACAGAAGCAAAATGTATGAGGAAAATACATCTTCAGTGGGATTTAGTGTTAGTCGAATAATACTGATAAATAATAATGATAGTATTTCCGCACTTTTAAGGTGAATTCGTTTTATTAGGGCGATATAATTATCTGATTAGCAATTAATTTGAGATAAAGGTAGGCCTAAGTAACCTGTCGGCGAATGGACCTCCAACAGCCGCTCCTATTAGACCACCAGCCATGCAGAAGGTTGAAACAAGAGGAACGAGATATCCCCACTGGCAGACGAGATCAAACTGGTTATAAATATTAGTAATAATTGTGATTATAATAATAACTTTGGGGTAATAATAATAACTTTTGAAGAGCCAGACATCAACGAAGACCAGCCATTTCAGAATAAAATTTTTCTTCCAGATAATTATTTTACTTCCTGAGGGATCATAAATACCTCAGGGCAAAAAAATAATAATATAAAAATAATAACAGTAATAATGACAATGATAATAATAATAATAATAATAATAATAATAATAATAATAATAATAACAAATAATAAATAATAATATAAAACATTGTAGTAGTAGTAGTAATAGTAATAATAATAAAAATAATAATATTGATAATGATAATAATAATAATAATAATGATGATGATGATGATGATGATGGTAATGATGATGATGATGATGATGTCGATGATGATGATGATGATGATGATGATGATAATAATAATAATAATAATAATAATAATAATAATAATAATAATAATAATAATAATAATAATAATAATAATCCACGATCCACTGGAGACCAGCTACCTGCTTCAAAGACTCTCAGTGGCTGTCCAGCGTGGGAACGCCATCTGCTTCTCCGGAACTCTACTATGAACATATAGGACGATGATGATGATGATGATGATGATGATGATGATGATAATAATAATAATAATAATAATAGTTAATTAATTAATTATATAATAATAAAAATGAAAATAATAAATATTATTATGATGTAATAATAATAATATAATATGTAATAATAGTAAATAATAATAATAACAATAATAATAATACTTTGAACCACACTCAAAAACAGTTGAAATCCTCGTGTATCAATATCGTAATCAACAATTAATTATATGATGCGCTGGCATAACGAACCTAAAATGGATGGAGGGATGGAGGAAGGTAAGGATGGATGGATGGATGGATGGAGTGATGGACGGAGTGATGGATGGATGGATGCAAGAAGGAAGGAAAGAATGAAAGTAAAGAGGGATAGATGAATGGGGAAAGGTACGATGGAAAGAAAAGAGGAAGATAAGAAGGGATTGATGGATGGATGGCAGGAAAGAAGGAAGGAAGGTAGGGAGGGATTGATGATCTTAGGGATGGATGGATGGACAGAGGGATGGAAGGTGGCAATGAGGGATGGATGGATAAGTGATTGAGAAAGTTAATTAAAGCATGCTGAGCCAAATGAAAATAGTCTTAATTGTATGAGTAAGGAAGTGAGTGAGAGGACTCTAACCCTGCTGACAATAGTCGAAATGAAGACTGTTTGTTCGTAGATCCACTGTGAACACGGAACAAGCTGCGTATCGTTCAAAGCCAGTTGCGTTCTGTTCCAGGCGAGATATTCCTCCGTTGAATAGTTGTCGTAGTCCAAGGCGTACATCTCACACGAACTGTACTCGTCGCTCTCCATTGGGATGGCTATGGACTTCTGGAGATCGTAGGAGAGGTTGGCCAGCTGCTTGACCCGGCACCAGTGAGGCATGTTGGCACCGACGAAGATCATCGTGACTGAGTCGAGAGCGAAGAGACAATACAGGAGAATGCATGCGATCGTGCACAACTGAAAGACTCCAATTTGGCCGACGTATTCGTAAACATCGTCGTACTTCATGGCTAGAAAGTTCCGTCAGAGGCACGTTGAAAGAATCGAATGGAACTTCGGATGAAACGCTGCCAAAGAGAATAAAAATGGTTCAGTTGTATTATTATTATTATTTATTATTATTAATTAGCAACTTCTAGAGCGCCGGCGTTTAATCCACAAGGCATCAACAGGCGGCGTATCGGATTTAAGCCGCATTCACGTCAATACCAGAAGATCAGTCCACTAAGACAGATAGGCAGTCTACGGTGGATTACAAGCACTGTTACCATTACTAGTGCTATTAACATTAATAGTGCTATTACCATTACTAGTACTATTACCGTTACTAGTACTATTACCGTTACTAGTACTATTACCATTACTGTTAACGAGATCAGCAACTGCGAGGCAAAGCGATATACTTGAACGTAAGTAACACCTGGATTGGAAGCGATACCTTGACCAGCGCGACAGAATTCAGCCTGGCTTCCATTGGGAACGCATACACTTATAGGTGTACTATTTTCGTAGCGGGTCTGCGTGTACGCAATTGCCAATTCTGGTCAATTTTGGTTTCGTGCTGTTATCGGCAGTTCAACAGAGCATGCGTAACAAAGTTCAGGTGTCTCAAAAGTGTTTCAAAGTTCGTTCATTTGCGATAAGACAATTTATTGAGTGTAAAAGAGTCGACTTGTGATTTGTGATTCTGGTCTCAGTAGGACCTCGACAAGTTTCTGTGTTTCTGTAAAACTTGTATGAAAATCATCTTCGCTCATTTTAAGGTCATTGTAGGCATATTCAGTTCCATGTAGATTGAACTCATGTGCACTGGTCACCCCTTTGCTTCTGACCACTAATAGGTAATAGTGCAAGCCTAGAAATATCTGTTTCCTACCATAGTTTACACGATTGTGTATGTATGTATGTATATATGTATATATGTATGTATGTATGTATGCATGTAAGTATGTATGTATGTATGTATGTATGTATTTATTTATTTATATGTATGTATCCGCACGCTTAATATAGCGCCTTTTAAGTAACTCTCAAAGACGATACTCCCACTATAGGCTAAGTGCTAAGTTGTGTCATGGTCCATTACGAACAACAAGTTCATCTGTGAACAAATAATGCTCGGATAAATGAAATATTAGCTACCGTTGGACCCTCGAAAACATGTAGGGTTCAACCAACTGAGTCCCATACGGATTTTTGTAACATTTTTACAATACAAAAACAATAGAGCGTAATAAAATGTGTTTCATTGGCCTCTTTGTTTTTGTAAGCTATACAGGCAGAACGCCCACTGTATCTTGGCCCGGGTGGACATCAAGCAGGCAAGGACTTTGACAGAAACATTGAGCATAGAATCGGATCTCAGTTGAGTGCCAAAAAATCACAGGAACTTGATGATCAACATCGAATGTGCTAAGCATATTTTAGACTTACTCAAATTAGTAAGTTTATCAGGTCATTTATGTATCGTTTCTTAAGAACATCTTGCCGACTCCATAGCCCGACCTCTTTGAATCTGTGTACTTAAACCATGCTGCAGATCAAGTGTTGCTCTTTTGTGGGGCAGATACCCTTTGATCCTCGCGAACTCTGATGGGGTTAGAGTTTCTGTAGATTGTCGCTGCTGATAAGAAAGGATTTCCTGTTAATGGCTTTAAAGATCAGAACCTGGATGATTTTCGGTTCGTGTCCTTTGGACTTCGCTTCAAACCTTCAACTGGTCCAAAACCAGACTGATTCTACGAAGGCTCATCGGGACATATCTCAGTTTCAAATTATTTTAATGGCTACTTGATACTATCCACTTAAGAGGAAGAGGAAGAGAAAGAATTGGAAGAAGTGGAAGAAGAAGAAGAAGAAGCAGAAGAAGACAAAGAAGAAGAAGAGGAAGAAGAAGTAGTAGTAGTAGAAGAAGAGGAAGAAGAAGAGGAGGAGGAAGAAGTGCAGAAGTTAAGCTAACACTGAGAGGCAGCAGTGGGTAAGAAGTACTAACGACTTCATTTTGCTTAGCCCTGGCATATGAAGGCGGGCGCCCAACCCTGTTCCATGCCCCTCTTCTTCCCAATGACAGTGTACAGTCAGTGTACTCACTAACAAATTTCTGCCCTAGCAGGGATTCGAACCACCGACCCATTGATTGAAAGTCCATCACTCTACCATTAGGATATTGCGCACACCATGGAACCACCAGAAAACAGTCAACACGCGACATGTCCCTTTTGAGCTTCCGTATAATTCCTATTCTCCGATCAAAGTCAGTTCTGCGACTGAGACAATTCTAAAGTTCCCAGCGAATCAGGTCTTTCTTCGTTTGGATTTGCCGTGGATGCCGCTTAACTACTTTCATTCTTCTGACAATTTGATTAATTTAATAGTCAGAAAATTTTAAGAAATTTTAAAGAATTCGCAAGTTTCTTACGGTAGCTCTTTGCATTTTCTCGCTTAAGTCTAGCTATAGTCAATAAGACTGTCAGCTTGTGGTGGACTTTCTAGAATTTTTGCTCATAAAATATGTTACGATATCCCTTGTGCCTACCCAGCTGTTCATGATAAACCTACTTAATCGTCTCTCTCGAGAATTGCGACTTGAGCTCCTTTCTCTCCCCCTCTCAGTGTTCCGCAGGCGCCTGAAGACTGTACTGTTCAACAGTGATTTTAGTTTTTCGGGTCGGAAGCACCTCTGTTGAGTTTATCCTCTAAGAGGCGCTTTATAAATCTCAAATTACAATTACAATTACAAATTACAATTACAATTAATTAATGAGATGTTTGAACAGTTATCGGCTACAGAGTCGGTTCTTAATTTTAATAGGAAATGCAAGAGCCTCTGCTAACCATATGATCGAAAATCAGCCGATCTGCTTTCAACTGATGTCATACATTACAGCAACATCCGTAACGCGGGGTTTCCACCAACCATATTTGTATACATGTACATGTGTGCATATGAATATTTATGTATGTGCAGTGTATATATATATATGCGTATATGCACATATTATTATGCAGGTATTCAAAATGGCTGCTTATCAGAACGAAGTGAGCTCCAGTGACGAGATACTCTTGAAAGTTCCCGAGGAATTGGCTCTTGTACCGGTGGGATTTGCGTTGGATGCAGGTTAGCCCATGGCATACTTCTGCTGTTACATGTCATAGTTTTTCATTTACTAACTTGTGCATGGCTTTAGAATAAATACATTTTCATGCTTAAGTTTGCCTTATTCATATTGTCAGTTCTTCATGAAGCCAAATGTAGGATGCGCTTAAATATCACTTCAATGATCTTTAAAGACATCTTCAAACAGCTCTCTGTACTCCGTCGGTTCTGTTTGTATTACGGATAGTGTTCACGGTAAACGTATGTAATGTGAGGTACATTTCTTCCAACAAATGTAGTGTAACATGTTGTAATTATAATTGTAGTCTAATATTTATTAAGCGCCACTAAAATAATAGACTCCAGAGGCGCTCCCGACCCGAACCAGTGAGACCACTGTCAAATAGTACAGATTCCAGGCGCTTGCGAAACTGCGGAAAGGACACATTTAGGGGCTCAAGCAGCAGCTCTCGGGGAAGGCGAATCCAGCTGTTAGATCCAACATAGGCAAAGTTTCTGGACTGAGCTGTTTGTCATCACATGTCAGCATAATTATTACAATACCTTGCATGCAATCCAGGTGTGGGGCACGGTAGCTTTTAGGATATAGTCCTAGGCATGTAACGCTGAGAGTAAGGGTTCGAGCCTCATTCCCTGAGACGGTCATTGTGTTGGCACTTTCACTCACAATAACTCAGCGCCACTGACAGATGTTTAGTCATAATATAGAGGCGCTTAATAAATGCAAATATAATAGTAAAACAGGACATCATTTTAAGCCGAGTCAGATGTTTAACACTTCCTCGAAACGGACATCCGCTGCAAATACGAACTGTTGCATTTGATTCTGGGCAAACATTTAAAGCTTGCTTTAAGCTGCACTTGCTCAGTCAGGTAGATAGTCATGCGTGCCGCGATTTTGTGAGGCAGGTTTACAAAAACGCACTATGGTGAGTGTCTCTATACATACCTATGTACATGCATACAAACTGGGACCTGATAAACATTTACTGCGATTTACGGTTTATTAAAAACAGTTATTAACTACAGTTATTAACTACTATTAACTAGTTTATCTACATTGACTCAACTTAATACACAGATCACGAATTTCTGAATATACGCATTTTTGAACTGGTTACAGGTGGATCAGTGACGAAGCTGCTCTACAGGTCGAAGGACGACTACGAAAATGGAAAACGTATCGGAAACGTATGTTGATATATCAAATCGACCTCCATTTAATATGTAGGCTTAATCTTAATCGTAATCTCCGAAAATCTTAAGCGCCCAACAATAGCTAAGTCGTGGGAACCGGCTTATTCACAGGTGCTTAGTCCAAAGTCCAAAGTCCAGGATCTGTTCAAAGTCCAGATCCAAAGGTTAGACACATTAACAGACAGGCGATAATGTAATGTGGATGCTCGTTACTCTGTTTGTCCAAGAGTCAGATGTTCAAATCCCTGACAAAGCAGAAAGTGATCTCACGATTTTTGGTCCATTAACGCTGCCTCGTTACTCAGCGCCGGAATGAATAACCGTCTATAGGTTGGCGGTAGGGAGATCAGACGGCGAGTAAGAGGATTGGCCGTCTGATCTCATGTGCAGATGCTAAGACTGTTGACGTCGCCAGCAGTTCATACCAATGGCCTTGGAGTCTGATTATGTGGTAATTATAAGAGATGTCTAATGATGAATATTCATTTGGCGGTGTCAGATGATAAATATTCATGTTCTCATTCTAGGTGGATTCCGATGAAGGGCAGCTGCGCATGCGCTACTTCCGAAGCGGGTCAGACGATGAACTGATCAATTTCATCCGGGATCACTGTGACATCATGGAGTCTGCGAGTGAAGCAGGCGGATGGTTCCACACTGGAGTTCAGACTCAGCGCTTCAAGGAAAAACTGGAAGAGGTTCTCCAAACCAAGTAAGCTCACTTAAGTACTTTTGGAAAATTTGTATTTCTTCCTATTGGCCTATGTCATATTCTCCGTCGCCTCTCTTCCATTCTACCTCTCTACCCATCCATCAATCATCAGTTTATCCGTCCGTCCGTCTATCCATTCATCCACCCACTCTTCAATCCACCCACTCACCTCCTCATCCACCCATCGCCCACCAAATTCACCCACTTTACTTTCAGGGTGAAGACGATATCTGAGCCTGACGCCGTCTACAAGGCCCTTGTTGGATTCTACTCTCGCCTGGCTTCCTGCCGACCGTTGGGCTTCGCTCCTGAGGCTGTAGACCAAGCACTCGAAAGTGTGAGAGGTTTGCTGCAGCTGCTTCAGGGTTCACAGGAGATCGGCGATACCGCGTTCGACCAGTTCAAGTCCAAGGGCGACCCGCAGATCATCATCGACTACACAACAAAACTGATGACGACTGATGGAGCCACGATGGCTAAGGAACTCAGCAACTACGAAATAGAATGGCCTTGTCTGAGCGTTGGAATCGGATCAGCCGATGCAATGGCGGTCGTAAGTGTCTCGCTGCAGGCAGTCTATGAGCCTACTATAATGCGATGCGGTTTAATGCGTTGTGATGCAGTGGCAAATAATTTTACGCAATGTGATGAAATGAGATGCAATTATATGTAATGTAGGCTAATGCGATGCGACGTTACGCGAATGATGTAACGCAATTAAATAGCATGCGATGGAACATAATGTTATGCGCTGTACTGCGATGTGCTGCTAGTACTGTACAGTGATGTAAATCTTTGATGCAATCTAAGACATCAGTTTGTACAGTTGCTTCAAGTGAACTCGCAGTTACATTCATTATCCTCTAGAGAAGACCAAAATTGACAGAGAAATTCAGACAAAATCACATGTATGACTGGTTTCACATTTAAAACTGGAAAATCTACGATAATTAATGAATGATAGCAGACAATAGCTTGGAAGGTTCTGCCGTGTGTTTCAGGTTTCGAGTAACGGAAAATATGACATTGGGAACTTCAGCGGAGTTTCTGGAAAGACATTCCTTGGTCTCGGAAAAGCTCTGTGTGGCGCTAAGGTGAGCGGCATAATACCAGCATTTTGTCACCCACCTGTGCTTCGACTCATTGTTTGGTCATTCATTGAGGTCAATAATTTTGGAGTTTCCAGTCTTATCTAATCTAATCTGATAGAATCTAATCTAACGACTTTTATAGCGCCGTTTTTATAATGCAGAGAACATCAGCTGATGATCACTTAAGTACAAATTCATAACTTGTTGCTGCAGTCCAAGGGTTCAGGGAAACCAGAAGTCAGACTAATCCAGACTGACTGGTTTATTAATATGAGCCAATCTCGACTGTCCACTACTGACCATTCTTTTGTAGGACTTCGACGAACTGATCGAAATGGCCAGTCGAGGTGACCATAGGAAGGTGGACATGATGTCCGGCGACATGAAGGTCAGGGGTCGGAAAGAAGTCGACTGGTATTCCGTAATGCCAGAAAATCATGTAATTTTTACCTTGGGAAAGTTGGAAGAAGATTCATACAAAGGTACAGTATCGAGTTTCACAATGAGAGAATTGGCACAAGATTCACGTGTAGGTTAAATATCGATGTTTACAATTAGAGTTGGCAGAAGATTATCATAGTGCTACGATATCGATTTTTTCATCGTGAGAAATTTTCTCAAAAGAATCACTGAATGTTCGATGCAGCAGTGCATACACCTGGAAAAGGTTAAAACCGATTTCAGTATTTAGGAAAATATTTGCTAAGTGTCTGCTTTAAAAACTAATCTCTGAACAGTCTAGACACCATGGCTCACACCGTTCACGCGTATGCTGGTTGGTAATAATGGATAGCTGCTCTGGAACACAGTCAAACAGACAATTTCTGTCTGGTTTGCTAACACGCAAGTTTCTCAGTCGTAGGTTTCTCTTGAAAAGAAATTATCCTATTCTATTGTTCCCTTCTATTCGATTGAGATGTTAGTTTGTCCCCTGGGAACATCTCTGACGAGTTTTATTGCAAAGGCGCACTTAGGGCAAATCACCTTGACCATAGCCATCACTAAAACTCCAAATTATCAATATTCACCATTCCTAAAGTTGTTGCAATTGCCACTCATAGAAAACAGGATTATATTCAAGACTGGGATAATCGTCTGTAAGACCCCACATTTCATCCAGGCTCAGCATCTTCTCAAGACCTGTAACAACTCGATTGGGTCCCTTAATGCCACACTCTAACCGAGGACAAAAACAGACCTGTAACTATTCTGACTGTCTCACTCTAACCGAGGAATAAGAAAGCTTTTGGTGAGCGAGCCTTTTCCCTTGCTGGACTTCGACTCTGGAACTCTCTTTCGGCAAACATCCGCTCTGCAGAGCCTGTGTTTTCACTATATCTCCTATAAAAACCATAATTTCCTGGACTCGATCCTCCGTAGGCTGCTTTTGAGTATTCTAGGATTTCCCTTTTGGTTTTGACTGGACTTAACCCTAAAAGTTTGCATGCCCAACGACTTTGCTTAGTAGCTATCATCGACTGATACTTTGAGCATAATAAAATTGGTGCTATAGAAGTGTTTGATCATTTTATTATAATATGTTGCATGCCTCAATCTACCAAAAGACTAAAACTTAGTGAGTATGATAGGCTAGTGTCGATTATTTTAACGACATCTTATGGCTGTCCGAGCCGTTGACGTGGAACTAACCTCATGTAGCTCACTGCCTAGATTCATCAGCTTCTGTTATCAGCATAAAAAAGCAGAATATAGAGGCTTTTAGTTAAAGATTTATACGTGAATCTAACTCTTCAGGTACTTACACGAAGGAAGATTTGGCGGCCGGTTTGTTGCACATGATCGTTTCGATATCCGCTAAGCTCGCTGCATCGACGGCTCGTCTGACCAAAGCCAAAAGCGTCGTCGTTAATGGTTCGTTCGTCAGTCGTCAGGTGGTCAGAGAAGCCATGCAAAAGTGGGCTCTAGAGGAGTCGCTTTTTCAGCCTCTCATCGGAGTAAGAACATTCAAAGATGCTTTTGTGGTAGTATTATTGTAACTGTAATTGGAATCGAAACACTTAAACAGCTCCGCTTCGAGAGTAACTAATACTTAGAGGCGCTCTCTACGCTGGTCTAAGAAAGGTTAAAGATGAGTAAGTACAGAAAATTCATCATTTAACAAGCAATGATCAAAAACTAGAAAAGACACCAGTGATGCGCTTCCACACGTGAAACACAACCAACGGATTCCCATCAAAAGTAACGTACTTGGGACCATATTCAGAGTTACAGTACCGTGTGACATAGACGTTGATGACCGACAACAGTCCACGTGGACCGTTGCCAAGGACACACGGATGCTTCGCCGTTCAGCTGCAGACGCAGCTTCCGGATGTCTCTTGAATCGAGAGGCCTTTGCATGGGCGGCCCGCCATTGGACGTAGAACCTCTCGTGATCTGTATTTTATTGTAATGCGAATTACAAGGTCTCAGTTGTATTACATCGTAACGTATTGTTTGGTATTGTCTTGCAGTGGAATATGAGCAAATCAATTGGTGAATGGTTGTGTAATTTCTTTGTAGGAGGAGCAAGTGAATATATTTAAAGGTGATCGGTTTGTTATTTATTTTATAGGAGGAGCAGATGAATATACTTAAAGGTGATTGGTTGTGTTATTTATTTGTAGGAGGACCAAATCAAGTGGGTTTTCCTTCCTTATCCGGGTTTCATCTGTTGCTTAGGAGCTTGGTATCGCAACTGGGAAATAGAACAAGAAAGTAGAAAGAAATAACTTTTGAGTCTAGCTGTGAATTTAGCTACAAAAATAAGGAAATCGTGTTATGCGATTGTTTAAAGACAGTTAAAGAGAAACGAAAATAAAGTAGCGATCTGTTCAAACAGTTTTTGCTTTTTAAATCAGTTACGGCTAAAGAAAATAGCGTGCTCACAAGTAATTAGTTAAAACTGCGCCGAAGGGCATTGATAAACTTTGATAGAGAACTTGATCTGAAAGAGGAATTAATTACAAATTAATGAAAGCAAAGTAATCTAATGCGATGAAATGTAAATTAAGACTCATTCGTTTAAACTTACTTACCAAATAACTTCTGACTTCCATGACTTAGTGGATTCCGACTTATGTTGCATAAGTCAATATATCTGGTTAAATAAGACCAGTTGTGGTCTTATGTGATGTGCTGCTACTGTAATAATGAACACAGTCTTCACAAGTAATCGTAACAATAATCGTAATCCCGAGATATCTACAGCGCCCAACGAAAGCCACGTCACAGGGACCAGCTTATTCACAGGTCTCAGTCAAAACAAAATCGATAGGCAAAAGGGTTCGGTTTTACAGGTCACGATCCAAGAGTCAGGCACAGAGACAGCGTGGCAGCTACGGTGGGTGATGTTTGGGATTGGAGCCGAAAGAGAGATAAGAGGATGAAGGGAAGTAGGCCAAAGGTTTTAAAGCTAGGACTGGGAAAGTTCAAAAATTACAACAATGAACCTAGACTGTTAGCTGCTTTTAAAATTCGAACTAACATTGAAAACAGGATAAAATGCACAGCGTCATCGGGTCACATTGTAATTGTTAGTAATTCCATATGTATCACTGTATCTATGTAAGTGTGATGAATCTGCACTCATAATATAGCGCCTTTTTAAGTACCCAGTAGCTTAAGCGCTAAGTGGTGTCATGGTTAATTGCGAACAATGAATTCATCTCTGATCAACTAATGCACAAATGAATGAGAAAATGAATGACCCACAAAATATATACAACTCAACCAACAGAATGTCATAGAGTGTTTTCTTACATTTTTATAATGCAAAAAGAATAGCATGTACTATTTATTAGTTATTTATTATTTATTTATTATTTATTAAAAACACTTGTAACGCGCGAAATGTCAGTACACCTGAATCTGAGGGGCGGATATATGTTCCCTAGGGGGCCAAGATGGACTCATGCAAAAGCCAGGATAAAGTAGTGAGTCTTAACAAGTGATTTAAAAGGTGATAGCGAGTTTGCAAGTCGGGTCTTTTGTGGTAGACGATTCCAAATGCGAGGAGCACAGCAGCTAAAGGCGTGTGATCCTACAATTGTCCTGAACCTAGGTTCTTGCACCAAACCAGTATCAGAAGAACGCAAGAATCTGGGAGAGCGATATGGAGTCAGCAAAGTATTAAGATATGATGGAAGGCCAGTGTTCTGGACCTTAAAGGTTAAGCATGCAATTTTAAACTTAATACGCCACTCGACAGGAAGCCAGTGAAGTTCACGAAGGCGATCTAATGCAGTTGATGAAGAAGAACATGTAACAACCCTAGAAAGAGAGTTTTGAACCCTCTTGAGCTTTTTTACATTAAAAGAGGATATACCGTATAACACTGCATTTGCAAGGTCTAATCTAATAAAATATCTTTCATAGACAGAACTTCTATTATGTCACGTTCTGGTTCGCATTAAGTGGCAAAGACAGTAAGTAGGTTACGTCTCTGTCAAAGACATTAAATAGGTTACTTCTGTGTCAAAGACATTAAGTAGGTTACTTCTGTGTCAAAGACATTAAGTAGGTTACTTCTGTGTCAAAGACATTAAGTAGGTCTATGGAATTGCATCTTCGTGAACGTCATGTGCCATTAAAACCAGTGAAAGTAATGACGATCACCAATTGATGATGCGAAGCACTTTAAAGTCTTATTCAAATTTGAAGTTAGTTATCTGGTAAAATATTTATCGCTTTTAAGAACTTGTTGTCGGCACCATGTGAAAAGGTCCCTAACCTTATCTTATCCAACCTGTTTACTTAAACGTCACTGAAGAGCGAGCGTTGCCCTTTCGTCAAGCAGTTGCCCTTTAACCCTTGCGTGTTTAGAAGCAACAATCTATGCTTTTGCTAAGAAAGGGTTTCCTGACAATGGCTCTAGAAAGCAGAAGCCTGGATAAGCTCTGTCTCTTTGGACTTCGTTCCAAATATTCAACTGGTCCAAATCAACACTGATTCTACGAAGCCACATCAAGACACATCGCAGTTTTTGGTTTTTTAATGGCTATTTGATTCTACCCAGCTGCCACCAAAAGCTTTCTTGTGATCATTATATATGTCCCTTGTGAGTTTCCGTACGATTTCTATCCATCCTATCAAAGTCAGTATTGCGAATGACATACTTCTAAAAGATTCAGCTTTACTTACTGACATTTAATTCATTTTGTCGTTAGAAAACTTGAAGACAGTTTCAAGAATTCGAAAGTTTGTCACGGTAAATCTTTTCATTTCTCTTTTCATTCCCTAACTATATACAAAATTTCTGTGCATTTTAGACGCACTTTCTGCAATCTTCGTATAGTTCCTGTTATGCATAGTTCCTGTTATGCATAGCTGTCTGTACACTCAAAAATTATATAATAAATTGACTGACGCTAATCGTCAACTCGTTGAATAATTCGACATGAATTGATTATTTGAGTCATTCGTCGGTTTCAAGTGCATTCAGCATTTCTATTTTGATCAAATCAAATCAAATCTGGATGACTTTTAAAGAGCTGTGATCGTCGTTGTACCCCATCTGAGTCTTAGGGACGACATGGTGGGAGTTTCACTGTGCCATGAGATCGGCCCTCTGTTCAACACTGGCTCCTAACGGTTATTTTTCTCATAATAGCGAACTAAACAAAACGATCCAGCTCTTAACATTCATGCATTCCTCTTCAGCCCTTGATTTCAGGCGAAACGTTTAAACTTGTGTTTGAAAGAAGATAACAGGTCAAAATAATGAATTAATTTAGTGCAGAACACAGAATTCACAGAAATTATCTCCTTCAGGTTGATAAACTTAATATGCTGAATTCATGAATTAAGCTTAGTTGGCCTGATTGTGCAAATACAGGCGAAAGCGTATGTATGTAAATATATACACATATGTAATTACATACGTGTATAGTATGTACGTGCGTATGTATGTATGTATGTATGCATGTACATATGCGTGTATTATGTATGGATGTATGTATGTATGTATGAATGTATGTATGTATGTTTGTTTGTATGCATGTATGTATGTGTGTATGTATGTATGTGTGTATGTATGTATGGATGTATGTATGAATGGATGGATTCATACATATATATGTATATATACATATATATGTGGATGGATTCATACATATATATGTATATATACATATATATGTAGCCATGCATGTTTATGCAAATATTACTATACAGGCATTCAATATGGCTGCATATCAGAATGAAGTGAGCTCCAGTGACGAGATACTCTTGACAGTTCCGGAGGATTTGGCTCTTGTTCCGGTGGGATTTGCGTTGGACGCAGGTTAGCCCATGGCATATTTCTGCTGTTACTTGCAAATTTCGTTAATTTACTAACTTGTGTACCGATTTAGAATATTTTTCTTTCATTTTTAAATTTGTCTAATTCAGTTTGCAAGTTGTATGCAGTCATTGTAGAGATGTGCGTTATTATACTGTACCTTCGATGTTTTTTTAAAGACATCTTCAAACATCTCTGTATATACCGTCGGTTATATTTTTGTACTTCGGATAGCTTTCGTACAAAGTACATTACGCCCGATAGATGTAGTGTTACATATGTACATCATCTTAAGTCAGCATATTACAATATCTGCCATTGTAATACAGACGTGGGGCATGGGAGCCGATTGGATAGAGTGCTAAGCTAGTACCACGGGTTCGAGCCTCCTCTGAGACGGTATACCGGACCTTGAGAAAGACCTTAGCTCCCAGTTGCTCAGCGTCATCAATTTAGGCTTACTTTTAGATATATGAAAATTAAATAAAAATACAGTACATCCAAATGCTCAGAGTCAAAGATGTTTAAACTTTCTATTTTTGATCTTCCTGTTGGAAAAGTCTTCAGCTACAAATACGTACATGGTTCATTTGACTCTGCGCTACAAACATTTGCAAACTGCCTTAGTTTTGATTAGCTAGGTAGTCATACGTGCCGCGCTTTTGTTAAGTAGGCATACTTAAAACGCGCTATATTAAATGGCCCGATACATACTTACACACATACATACAAACTGAGATCTTTTACAGTTTGTTAATTTCAGTTTACAGTTTCTTAATTAATTTCTCCATTGACTACTTGGTAATTCTCTTAGCCACTCTGATCTCGACAGGGCTATATTAATATTTGAACTGGTTACAGGCGGATCAGTGACGAAACTGATTTACAGGTCGAAGGACGACTACGAAAATGGAAAACGTATCAGAAACGTATGTTGATAAATCACTTAAGGTTCTTAAAAGGTGCTATATAATTAGCCAGATACATAAATAACATACAATGAAACTGTATGTTTAAATGAAATTTTTAAAATTAAATTTTAAAATTAAATTTTAAATGAAATATCCTCAGTGCTCAAACGATCTAAGTCATGGGAACAACCTTATTCACAGGCGCTTAGCCCAAGGCAAAATCGGCGAGGCAGGTATGATCAGGTTCGGTTCGAAGTCCAGAACTTTCCGTACTAATTTCAGGACTCGGAGTCCTTGTTCATGAACATTCATGTGTCAATTATAGGACAAGTCTATTGATGAATATTTATTTGCTATGTTTAGAACGGGTCTGATGAATATTCATGTTCTCGTTTTAGGCGGAGTCTGATGAAGGGCTGCTGCGCATGCGCTACTTCCGGAGTGGGTCAGACGATGAACTGATCAATTTCATCTGGGACCATTGTGACGTCATGGAGTCTGCGAGTGAAGCAGACGGATGGTTCCACACTGGAGTTCAGACTCAGCGCTTCAAGGAAAAACTGGAAGAAGTTCTTAAAATCAAGTGAGCCAGTTAAAGTTGGGTTGAAAAATTTGCTTTTCCACCAACTAGTCTATGCCATCATCTGACTCATCACCTACCTTTCGTTTATTCTCACTCTCCATCCATTCATGCGTCCATTCATATATCCATATAACATATTCACATAACTGTCAGTTCATGCTTTCATTCTTTCACATATCCATCCATCCCTGCATCCATCCATTAATCCACATGACCATCCATACACTTATCCACTTACTCATCTACCCATCCATTGATCCATCTACCAAACGCGACAACTCTACACACATGATCGCCCTCTTTTCAGGGTTAAGACGATACCTGAACCGGTCACCCTCTACAAGGCACTGGAAGGATTCTACTCACGTCTGTCCTCCTTCCGGCCCCTTGGGTTTGCCTCTGAGGCTGTAGACCGAGCACTCGAAAGTGTGAGAAGTTTGCTGCAGCTGTTTCAGGGCTTGCAGCAGATGGGCGATACCACATTCGACCAGTTCAAGTCCAAGGTCGAACCTCAGTTCATCGTCGATTACACAACAAAACTGATGACGACAGATGGAGCCACGTTGGCTCAGGAACTCAGCAACTACGAAATAGAGTGGCCTTGTCTGAACGTAAAATGTGGATCAGCCAATACTATGGTTGTCGTGAGTGCTTTCATACACGCAGTCTACGTATATAACGCATAGGCATACCGTATTGAAACGTGATTTAAATCGAGGTGGTTTAATGCGATGTGGCGAAATTTCAGACGAGTAATGTAACGAGATTTAATGTTACTGGATGTAAGGTAAAGTGATGCATTGTAATGTGATGTGCCTTAATGCGATGTGAGATTATGTGATGTCCTGTACTGCGATATACTGCAATTCGAGTCGACATGTTGTACTCTAAGGAATCAATTGATAAAGCCTTCGAGTGAACTCGCATTCACATTCAGAATACATAGGAAAAGATTTAGTAATTGCTGGGAGACATTGGGTTGGGATGTTCTGATATATGTTTTAGTTTTCGAGTGATGAAAAATATGACATTTTCCTGGACAATCTATGATCGTAAGAGAATCTTAGGGCTTAGTAAATGATATTAGACATTGGCTTGGAATTTATTTTCTTTCGTATGTTTTTGTTTTCGAGTGATGGAACCTATCGCGTTAGTAAATGATAGCAGACATTGGCTTGGAATGCTCCGTCTTATGTTTCAGTTTTCGAGTGATGGAAAATATGAGTTTTCGTGTCTCAGTGGAGTTTCTGGAAAGACGTTCGTTAATCTCGGAAAAGCTTTGTGTGGAGCGAAGGTGAGCAGCCTAATATCTGATCTCAGATATTTTGTCATATAACTGTATTTCAATACAATTTTCATAAAATTGACTAATAATATTTTAGTTTCCAGTCTCATCGTATCCAATCAAATCTAATGACTTTTATAGCATCGTTTCAATAATGCAGAGAACATCAGTTCATGGTCGCTTAAGTAAAAATTCACAACCCCTTAGTGTAGTACAAGGGTTCAGAGAAACCAGAAGTCAAACTTACCCAGAAGAACGGATGGTCAACTGTGTGTTATTCTAAGCCAACCTGGACTTATCTTATACGCAATCTCTTGTAGGACTTTGATGAACTGATAGAAATGGCCAGTCGAGGTGACCATAAGAAGGTGGACATCATGACCGGCGACATGAAGGTCAAGGGTCGAAATGAAGTCGACTGTTATTCTGCATTACCGGAGAATTTTCCAGCTTTTACATTGGGAAAGTTGGAAGAAGATTCATACAAAGGTGTAGTATCGCTTTTCGTAATAAGAAAGTTGGCAGACGATTCATTCATAAAATGTTCGATGCAACTATGCATATACTTGAAAAAGGAAAAAAGGGGCTACCTTCAGGCAGGTATTTGTCAAGAGTTAGCTAAAAACAACTAATCTCTCTCTGAACACACCAGACATTTTAGTTGTTGCTCATACACGCATAACCTGGCTGGTATCAACGGACAGCTGCTGTGCCACACAGCTACACAGACACACTTGTTAAACATTATAGCAACTATCACTGCACTGTTATTCGAAAGGTGGCAGTAGCAGTAATGGACTTCTTAGTTTGTTCGTTAGAGGGCAGGAGTGTATACTCTTATATTGGCGTCTTGTATGTTCTTGATTAGGGCGGTGAGACAGTTCTGAATTTCATGTTGAATATCTTAAAGAAAATAACTGAAATTCGTTTGTACATTCGCTGATTAACTTTATTACTTGTCTGGTTTGCTATCGGTTCTTCAGTCGTTGGTTTCTACATCCAAAGAAATGGCTGACGTCCACTTTACCATATATCTTGTTGCTCATTGCTTAGTAACATTAGTCTCTGTAATTAGCAGAAAAAGCAGAAAAATAAAGACGTTTGAGTGAAAATTTTAAGGTGAGTCCAACTCTTTAGGTACTTACACGAAGGAAGATTTGGCGGCCGGTTTGTTGCACATGATCGTTTCGATCATCGCTAAGCTCGCTACATCGACGGCTCGTCTGACCAAAGCCAAAAGCGTCGTCGTTAATGGTTCGTTCGTCAGTCGTCAGGTGGTCAGAGAAGCCATGCAAAAGTGGGTTCTAGAGGAGTCGCTTTTTCAGCCTCTCAGCGGAGTAAGAACATTCAGATATTATTTTTTTGTAGTGTAATTGTTAATGTAATTGTAATTGAAAAACTTAAAAATCCCCGTTACAAAGATAACTAATTAGCGGCGCTCTCTACGCTGGTTTAAATGATGTTAAAGATAACTAAGTGCAGAAAGTTCAGCAGTTAGTAAGCAAAGCTCAGATAACTAGAAAAGGCAGTAGTGGTACCCTTCATCAAGTGGAGCCCAACCAACGGATTTCCATCAAGAGTATTGTAGGTGAGACTATTGTTCGCAGTTCCGGGACCAAATGACATCGAAGATGAGGAACAAAACAATCGATGTGGTTTGCCGCCAAGGACACCCGAATACCTCACCGTCCAAATAGGTAAATAAGAAAGAAGTAAGTAAGTCGTCTTTTTATTAACGCAAGACAAACGCCCACACTTTACAAAAACAATACATGCACAGAAATATAATAAGAGGTCATGCAACAATGAGAAAGACAGTCTGAAAGTCCAACTTTAAAAATAGTCATAGTTAGAAAGTTGATAGATGTACTAGCGACTGGATATTTCTCGAATCAGGTTTTCGCCGAAGGTCTGCCATCTGGACGTTGAACCTCTTCGTGATTGACGGAGAGGTTCTAGGTTATCATATACTTGGATGTATATTGTATTGTATTGTATTGTAAAAGGAATTAAAAGTGTCAGTTGTATTGCATTGTAGTGCACTGAATTGTACACTTCTCTGGTGCAAGACACTGAAATAAAGTGGGAATTGCTGAGCTTGGTTGTGAATTTCTTTGGTGGAGGAGCATACGGATAAGTTTCAATGTGATTGGTTGATTTGATTATTTGTAAGATGTGCAAATAAATTTACTTAAGTGTGATTGGTTGCTTTGATTGTTTGTTGGAGGAGGAAATAAACTGACTTAAATGTGATTGGCTGTGTTGATTTTCTGTAGGAGGAGCAAATCAAGTGGGTGTTCATTCCTTATCCGGGTTTCATCTGTTCCTTAGGTGTTTGGTACCGGAACTGGGAACAAGACCAAGAAAGAAGAAAGAAATAACATTTGAGTCTAGTTGTAAATTTAGATGCAGAAATAAGGAAACCGTGTCTTACAGATTGTTGAATAGAATCGAGAATAAACTAGCAATCTGTTCAAACCATTTCTGCATTTTATGTCAATTAGACCTACGTCTAAAATGGTCTTTAAGCGTATTTTCATTTTGTGGTTCTGGACATTATAATTTCTTTAAGGGGTAACTGATAAAAATGCACGAACTGTTTGAACACATTCCTGAACTACAAAATGAAGAGTCCTTATAAAGAATTTAATTAAAGCTGCATCGAAAGGCTTTCATGAAATCTGATGATAGAGAACTTGTACCAGAAGAGGAATGAATAACAAATCAGTGAGAATAAGACAATTTTGGTGTGATGTAACGTAAGTCAATTGACGTTAATTTCAACTTCCTTACTTCTGACTTCCTCTACTCTTTGGATCTCGACTGTGCCTCTCATCACAACGCTAAAGGTTTAAATCTCGACCTGGAAATGTTCACTAATTGAAATAACACATCAAAACTATTAGATGAGTTTATAATTAAACTAACAATGAGATGCACAAAATTTAAAGCGTTGAATTTTCATATTGTAATCTTTAGCAACTCTTAAGGAACTGGAATTATGTAAAAAAATTGATTGTGCAGCAATGGGATATTTTTTATATAACATGCAAGAATTGTCAACTAACTTCGATGCAACATAGGTTATGGAATGCAATAGAACAGAACGACATGGAACAACAGAATTGCATGCAGTAGAATAGCATACTATAGAATGCATACAACGGAATGACACACAATGGAATGACACACAACGGAATGACACACAATGGAATGACACACAACGGAATGACACACAATCAGGCCATGCTTAGACACAGAAGACCACAATACTCTGACTGCAGCTGAGGAAATGGTTAAAGATATTCGTGAGCCATTATTCAAGGTTGGATTTAATCGAGTTCAAAGTTCATTTCACACAGTCTGTCGAGTTCTTAACCGTCCAGTCAACTTGCGTGATCTTAACCAGTGCCTTTGACACAGTTAGCCTTGTTCGCTGGCTGAAGTAGTTTGTTTTCTTCGAAACGACCAATTTGGCAAATAAAAGGATCAATTTCATAATAGTAATATCCTCCACGTGCGTCGACCATTGATTAGCTCCTAATGAACTAATCAATTGACGGCTCACGTTAAGGTTGTTAATGTTATCAAAGGATCAATATTATCAATATATACATATATAATATCTTAGTATGTTATTGAAGATATCATCAATGGAACCCATTAGTTAAGAATTATGTTCCTGCCTGAGAAAACCCTCACAAAGGCGGAAAAGCAAAAAATTGCATGAAACGCAAATTTGCATATTTATGTTCCTTGTTGAGGGAAGGAAGAGAGGGAGGAAGGGAAGGAGGCAGGGAAGGAGGGAAAGAGGGAAGAAGGGACGGACGAACGGACGGACAGAGTGGTATGCTCCATACAGCAAAAATGTATAGAACAGAACAACGTGTAATAACACAACACAACAGAACTTTATAACCAGATCCGTATAAGAGAATAGTGTGCCAGAGAATAGCATACAACAGAATAGCTTATAAGAGTATAGCATACAACCGAATGGTATACAACGTCATAGCACATTAAAAATGGCAGACAATAAAATGGCATTCAAAGGCGCTTTAAACAACATAATAACATTCAAAAGGGCTATAAACGACAGAATGGCATACTGTACATATACGGCGCCCTTTTCCCGGCCTCGGCCTCCTTCAGATCTCTATAAATAGTTTTATTGTTACTAATATACAACAGAATGGGATGCAAAGTTTCTGCTTCATTTTGAAGAACAATTGAGTGGAAATGTTTGACATGATTAGCACTCAGTCCATGCTGAAATTTAGAAAACCAGCTGATCTTCAGTCCAAAGTACTTTTACTACAGCTGAGAAAACCGCTAAAGACATCTGAGTGCCCCAGTTAGGCCATTCGGAGTCGGGAGGGAATCGAGTTCAATGTGCATCTCACACGGTGCGTCGCGGCCTTAGCCGTCTAGATAAAAACTGGCGAGATCGCAAACATGCCTTTGACACGATTAACCTTCTTTGGTGGTTGAGGTTTGTTCTCAGCAAAACAACTGTAGTGGCATCCGTTTTGTAATCTGTGAAAACTCCACGTTACGTTCTGTATTACGGTGTCGCAATTAAAACCCATTTTTACATAGCGAATAATATAGCACTCTTCATAACGGCTCTTTGAAGTCCGGAAAACTGGCGAGTCTTCTGGTATTTCTGATTATTACTAGTAAAAGAATTATAAAAAATAATTTTAAATAATTGAACTGTATTTATAATATTCAGTTGGTTAGATTTCTTTTAAAAATTATGGCTTTTCGATAAAATAATTTTAAATAATTGAACTATATTTATAATATTCAGTTGGTTAAATTTCTTTTAAAAAATTCTGGCTTTTCGAGTATGTTAACTTTTTTGTAAGTAAAATTGAAACACATGAAAATTTACATCAAATTACATGTAATAAATGAAAGAAATTACATTACATAGCATTACATTTTGCTTTACATTGCGTTACGTTGATGCCTGAATACACAGTTATCCTGCAGACCATGTCGAAAGTTATATAATTTTTACAGGACGTATCTGCTTCCTAAAGGGTAACCAATCGTCTGCTCGTAAGAACATGCATAACGGTGTTGAGAATCAATTGGAAGAACGGAGGTCGGACGAGGACGTTCTGTTGAAGGTTCCCAAAGGCCTAGCTCTCGCTTCTCCCGGATTTGCTATTGATGCAGGTACAAACACAGACAGAGAGACAAACAGACAGACAGACAGACAGATAGACGACCGGAGATAGATGGACATAGACTGCCTGATAGAACGGGCGGGCAGATAGATGACAGGAGAAGAGACAAACTGATTGACGGACGGACAGATAAACAGACAAACAGGCAGACAGACAGCCAGCCAGACAGACAGACGGACGGACAGACAGATAGACAGACAGACAGAGACGACAAAAGAGAGACAGATTGACAGATGGACGGGTATACATTTTTATTCATTTTTCTCCTTGGCCCTTCTTTACTCGTGTATTGCTTACTACATCTTAGCACATATAGTTACACTAACTTAGTTACGAACTACAAAGTCTACTTCGTCTGTGCTTGGACTGCTTCCTTGAACCTTAGACTCTCCGTAACATCATACCATTGTTTAGCTTTGTGTTTTCGTGCTAATTGAAGACACTGAATTTCGACAACAGCGGCTTCGATCCACGTGCGAAGGGGGCATGCCCCATCCAATGTCTAAGTCGAAGGGGCAGAAATGGTTATTGTCCAAGTGAACAACTTGTGAATGTAATAGTTCGTTGCTTAGTCAGCAAGTTTTAAGCGCCAAGATCATTTCCTGGCAGAAGAGGACGTACATAAATACGTAGATTTGAGGCAAAATATTACACGTGGAAGCCCATCCCTCTCATGCAGTCGCGTACGCTAGGAGGAAAATAGAAAAAGAAAATCCCGTACAAAATGTGCAGAAAATACGGCATGAAATGTTCGAACTCTGCTGTAAACGAACTGTCCGTTTTAATAATGAATACACAATCAAAAACCAGACTCTGTGTCTTTTCTCGAGGTAACGCTACGCCATAAATCGGGCGAGTCGACTGTTTGAAGTTCAATCACTGACAAATTCAATAGGTCGACGAAAATATTATTTTAAACAGTGTTTATTATTACACAATTATAAAACGTGCCATAATAATAATAATAATAATAATAATAATAATAATAATAATAATAATAATAAAATTAATAATAACAATAATAATAATAATAATAATAATAATAATAATAATAATAATAATAATAAGTAACTTCTAATGCGCCGGTGTCTAGTGCACTAGGCATCAACAGATGCCGCAAAGCCACACCGCAATCAGGGCAATATAGAAGCCGTCAGCTAATAATATGCTAATGATATGCTAATTATACTATGTAAAAGCATAATAGTTAAACAAATTTTATAAGCCGGGAAGTTCACAACAAAACAGGATTTGTCCTCCACATTGAAGGATGGGTTTCCGATCGAAAAGAACTGGTTCCCTCTTAGACCTTAAACAGATTCCTATTTTTGCAGGGTCATCAGTGACAAAACTGCTTTACCGTGCAAAAGAAGACTACGTGAATGGAACTTGCATTCAAAATAATGTAAGCTACACTTAACAAAAATATCCAGATATACTGTATGCTTCAAAATGTGGTAAAATATTTCCAGAAATCCATTCCGTTATATGTTTTGGAGTACATTGTTGAATATTCATGTGCTCGTTTTGGGCGGAGTCTTATCATAAATATTCATACGGTAATAGTAGATGGAGTCTGAACTGAATTGCCGTGTCGTAATTTTAGATTGATCCTAGCGATGAATATTCATTATTAATTTCACATAGAGTTCCATGATGAATATTCATCGTACAATTTTAATCGTAGTCTGATGATTGATAATCAAACGCTAGCTAGAGGCGGAGAGCAGTGATTATTATTCACATGCTAATTTAAGCCCACGGAGTGGGACGATGAATATTTATGTTCTCATTTTAGACGGAGTCCGATGAAGGGCTGCTGCGCATGCGCCACTTCCGGAGCGGGTCAGACGAGGAGCTGATCAATTTCATCCGGGACCATTGTGATGTCATGGAGTCTGCGAATGATGCAGACGGATGGTTCCACACTGGAGTTCAGACTTGTCGCTTCAAGGAAAAACTGGAGGAGGTTCTCGGAACCAAGTCAGTTAAATTCAGTTAATATAAAGGCCTATAGTACTGTTATTGTACAGTTTCGGTCGAAGTCACATCTAAAATTTTATCTAACAAAATTTTTGCATATCAGAATAACCATAATTATTATTAAAAAACTCGAATCCTTCTCGTCCGATGATTAACAGTTATAAATCAATCAATCTACCATTTACAATAACAACGACAATATTGCTTCAATCAATCAAACAAACAACCATTCAATCGCTTCTGCCTTGGGTAAACAAAACATGAAGAAACTATGAAAAAAACATGAAGCTTTTAGCATCCATTTTTTTCTTTTAAAGAATGAAAACGATATCAGAACCGGACGCCATTTACAAGGGTCTCGAGGGCTTCTACTCGCGTGTGCCCGACTGCCGACCGCTGGGACTCTCCCCAGAGGCCGTCAACCGAGCTCTGGAGGTGGTAAGGGGCTTCATGCGGATGATGAAGTTGTCACGAGAGATTGGCGACAGTACCTTCAGTGAGATGACATCCAAGGTCGACCCCCAGTTCAGCGCCAACTACGCGAGGAAAGTCATGACGGAAGACGGAGCCACGTGGGCCAAGGAACTGGGCCATTATGAAATAAACTGGCCCTGCATCAATGCCAACTGTGGATCTGGCGCAGCTCTGTTTGTCGTAAGACTTTCGAAATTTAAAACCATTATTCATTCAGTAAACAAACAGATAATCGTAATCGTGAACTCGAAATTTCTAAATCGCTACCTAAAGGCTAAGCACAGGGCATCAGCTTCTTTACAAGTGCTGCGGCAAGTTAGTGGGTTTGTCGAAAGATGCCATGTCAAGAACCAAGTCCGGTTACCAGTAATCGTAATCGTAAAATCGAAATTTCTAAAGCACTACCTAAAAGCCAAGAGCAGGGCACCAGCTTATTCAACAGCGCTGCGTCAAGTAGGTGGGGTTCTCCAAAGATGCCGTGTCAGGAACCAAATCCGGTTGCCAGAAGACCAGAGAGATAAGGGAGAGGAGGTATTAGAGTGGGCTATATTTAAGTTCAGAGTATTGAGAAAATAGATAAAGCAGCTATTCTCAGTACCTTTTATAGGTTCCTTAATCCGCATTTCCCAGACTGATCATTATTCTGATCGCCTTTCAATGGTTATACCTACGACTAGAATTGGTTTTGGTTTACGATCCTTTTCGACTGCTGGACCTGGATTTTGGAACTCTCTTTTTATCGTAACTGTCATAGTTGAAAACTTGTATAGCTCCTATTACAGAACAGACTACTCAGAAGCGCTTCCAGCTTGAGGACCTCGAGAAAAGAACGACGACCTGACTCGGCTCTGTCTCCAGCAGAGACTCTTGCACGAAATGAAGGCGCAAGTATATCCTGTATCGGTTCTGCTCAGTCGCTTGTGTCATTTCGTTCTAAGCTCGAGGCTTACCTTTTTAAAACTGCTTATCCACCACAGGCTGCCTGTCTGTCTTTGTGCACTGACCTTTTGAATATTGATCTGATTATGACATCGGCACTATAGAAGTTAATAAATAATAATTGCTAGTAAGTTTTTAAAGGCGCTGTATATGTAGAGTATTATTATTTTTAACCGTCGGCATTTTAAAATGTGATTGGCCTGCTCAAGGTTTCTACGCAGCAGCCATATCGGGGAAGGACGTTCGAACCCTCACACTTCGCGTTATAAGGAAGCGCTCAAATCAATTGGCTAAACACATGGATGCGTGCATTCAATAAAGAAAGTTAGTCAGTCAATCAATCAATCAATCAATCGACAGAACGGCTTTCGGGCTGATTGATTGACTGATTGACTGAGTGAGTGAGTGAGTGAGTGACTGACTGACTGACTCACTGACTCACTCATTGACTAACTCACTGACTAACTCACTGCAGACTTCACTGACTGAAGTACGGACCGGCATACTGACTCTCTCACTTACTTACTGATCGACAGACTGGCTGGCTGACTGGTTTTTTGTTTGACTGGTTTCTCTTAAGATCAAAGGCCATGGCAGATTCGAGATGGGCTCCTTCAGCGCATTGTCCGGCAAAACCTTCCTGGGCCTCGGGAGACTGTTATGTGGAGCTAAGGTAAGCAAGATCATCCAAAATTTACTTTTTAAACTAGTCCGGCACTTCCTCGAGTCAGGTAAGTGTCCTTTTCGGCGAGCCGACGGTGCCTCCAGCTACCATCTGCGATCACCAGAGAGCACCAGCGGACGCACCTGCTGATGACGACGTCACGTGAGGCGGCGAATGTGAGAAACGCCTAACAATGTTTTCTAGGCTACATGGTCAAGCATCAGTGGAGCAAAACGCAGTATTCCAGCTTCGAACCATCGAATAACTACTCGGCATTATATCAACGTATCGTTTTGACACTTGTCAATAAGGAGTTTCATTTTATTATTTTTTTACCCGAGGTAGGTATAATCCCTCAGGTGGTGAAAAAAATAGTCCGGAGACAGAAGTGATATTATTATTATTATTATTATTATTATTATTATTATTATTATTATTATTATTATTATTATTATTATTATTATTATTATTATCATTATTATTATTATTATTATTATCATTATTATATAGTGTGACAGTTTCATTAAAATAAATTCAGTTAATAAACGCCATCGCCAAGAGGGTTCAGAGCATGATGGCAATGTTCCGGAGAGGCAGATGGCATTTCCTCGTTGAACAGCCATCGACATCTTTTGAAACAAGAACGAGGTCTCCAGAAGATCATGCGTTGCATCTCTTGTCCGGCTTCCCAATTATTATTATTAATATTAATATTATTGTTATTATTATTATTATTATTATTATTATTATTATTATTATTATTATTATTATTATTATTATTCACATAATGTGAATCTGAGGCCCGGTTAGTTAGTGCTGTCGAACCTGTTGCAGAACTTTGACGAACTGATTGAAATGGCCAGTCGAGGTGACCATCGCAAGCTGGACGTTCTGGCCAACGATATGAGTGTCAAGAACCAGAAGGACGCAGACTGGTACACTGAGATGCCGGACTCAATGATCGTTTTCGCCATGGGGAAGTTAGCCGAAGATTCAAGTTCAGGTACGATGATGATTTTCAGAATATCCATTCTCGTCTGACCCGATCTGAATTGATTTTTTCGAGCAGAATAGATTCCATTCCATTATAATCCGATCCGCTGTGATCTGATCAGATCTGATCAGAATCTATTCTATGCTACTCTATTGTGTTCTATTCTGTTTTGTTCTTGTCTGCCATTTTCTGCTCTGATTTGTTCTGATCTGTTCTGATCTGTTCTGATCTGTATTGATCAGTTCTGTTCTTTACGAACACACCCGACTTGATCAGATCTGATCAGATTCTAGTCTATGCTACTCTACTCTGTTTCTATTATGTTTTGTTCTGGTCTGCCGTTTTCTGTTCTGATCTGTTCTGATCCGTTCTATTCCATTCTATTGTATTCTAATCTGTGCCATTCATTATATGAAAACCTTTTATTACCGATCCTTTCATCAATCGATTGGCATACCATATGGCCTTTCTGTAATTCGGTTGATAGTTTGCTTCAACCCTGAGTGTTTTTACCCTGGCATTTAAAACACTCTGTGTAAAATTTTTACCCGTTAGCATTTATGACCCTCTGCATTTTCAACCATCGGTATTTTTAGCCATCTGCATTGAGACTATTATTCATTTGAAGATTTGCTTAAACTGCCTTCTTCGTAACTTCGCATCATGCGACTGTTCCACAGATACCTACACAAAAGAGGACTTGGCGGCCAGTCTTCTGCGTACCGTCTGCTCCAGTATAGCCAAGTTGGCCGTGACTGTTGCCCGCATGACGAAAGCCAAGTGCGTCGTGTTCAATGGTTCACTGATCAGTCACAAGGTGGCCAGGGAGGCGATGCAGGAATCGCTGCTGGCCGACTCCATCTTGCAACCTTTGATTGGAGTAAGTAACTGCCAAAACGTTATTCTGGGAAAAAATATGCTGTATAAATTTCTCCTATAAAATACAATACCTAGCAGTACAATAATGATAATGATGATGATGATGATGATGATGATGATAATGATAATGCCTGCCTGCCTGCCTGCCTGCCTGCCTGCCTGCCTGCCTGCCTGCCTGCCTGCCTGCCTGCCTGCCTGCCTGCCTGCCTGCCTGCCTGCCTGCCTGCCTGCCTGCCTGCCTGCCTGCCTGCCTGCCTGCCTGCCTGCCTGCCTGCCTGCCTGCCTGCCTGCCTGCCTGCCTCTTGGATCATGACCTGGGTATTGTATAACTTCAGAGTTTACGATTACGATTACGATTACGACATCCTGGTTAGTAAAACTGAGGCCGATATGTTTACGGCCAAAAACCGTTGAAATGGTAGCCGTAATTAGTTCTGCTGTGACGCGTGAAGTTGATTGTACGGGTTCTAATGACGATATTGGGAAGGACGGTCTTTTGGGCTAATGCATATTAATGGTTGATTTTGATTGGCTGTTTTGCAATTTGTAGGAGGAGTCAATCAAGTGGGTGTTTCTTCCTCATCCGGGCTTTGCGTGTGCGTTCGGGGCATGGTTTCAAAACTGGGAGAAAGAACAAGAAAGAAGAATAAAGCTTTCTGAAGAATTGCTTAATTAGTCATCCGTGTAGTTTTTTTCAATCTAACTTGTTCGCAACAAGAGCTTAACAAGAACTACAGATTCGCATCTTATAAGCTTAAAGTCATTTTCTTAACCTAGGATGAAGTCGCTAACATTTCAAACTTTTCTTCTTTTCGTGACTTTGGTATCCGGTGAATATTTTGATCACAAACATTTTTAAAATAGATAGATTTTCATTAGTTAAGTAATTTAAAACAACAGACAAAATGGCAATGGACAGATATAATGTAATGATTAAAATTACTTCTGCATTGACTAATCTGTTCACTAATTCATTCATTTTGTATTTTGTCGGTAAGCTACATTGGTCAAAGCTACGTCACGGTCTCTCGTATTCCCTCGGATCACACAAGGTTTAAGTAACAGTGCAAACCTGTGCAAAAAGTTGTTTCATCTGCGATATTTGCATATTTAACTAATTTAACCGCTGAAAGTTCTGCTTTAATAAAAACCTTGTAAGTAAGTGTAAAATATCCCATATCCCACAATTGAAACGTAGAGGAGGTGCTCATTTCCTCTGCTTTAGGCTCTTGAGCCGGCAGTGGACGAATTCCAAAGTCCTGGACACGGGGCCAGTGCATCGCAGGACTTGCCGTTTATTTCCTAGTTTATGCCAGTACCAAATTCTACTGCTTGGTGACAGAGGCACGGTGTGCGCAAACAACTTGCCGAAGGGCGTTACACGGAATCGAACCCACAGCCGAATGATCATTCACCAAACGCGTTACTGATTGACCACAGTGTCGCACAAACCTTGTTCTTGGTCGTAAATAAGTTATTAAATAGCAATAAGTTGAAGTTTTTTGCTCGGCAACCTGTTTTCTTGCCAGTAAACTCTTGACCTTTGTGTAGACAACATTTGTGACGTAAGACTGAAGTTTGTTGATTCCTCTGCATCGGAAAATTTCTTCATCCTTTCTTTATCTTTTACTTATCTTTTCCTCGCCAACATCATTCCTACATCCCTGTTGAAAGAGTAATTTGGCGCCAGTGGTCCAACTATTACATCATTTACCAATTTCCCATTACACGCTGTAGCTGTTAAGGGATTTGTGAGGGAAGTATGATGAGAGGTAAGATGTATAGTCAACATCTGGAGTAGATAGCAAGCACCTCAGACGCTTCCAGGAATAGGACATCGGCTCCAGCAGGTCGGTGAGATGACAGCTTAATTAAGAGATGGGTGCAATATTACACCAGGTGATGCAGCAAAGTAGTTCATTGGAGAACCACGGCTTTCCAGGTGTATTCTGTCGATGTATCCTCGGCTAAATGTAGCACATGACCGCTACGCTTCATCGCATAACAGTGTTTATTTTTAAGAGTCCAGATTAATCGTTCAGCCCTGAGATAGATTTTATAAGAGGTAATCTGAATAAACACAGCACTCGTTTACTAATTGTTCACTGAGAGACTTGTTTGCAATGTTTAACGACATCTTATGGCATCAAAGGCCATTGATGTCGTTTGGAAAAAATTGACAGACAGACAGACAGACAGACAGAGACAGACAGACAGACATGCAAAGGAAAACCAGAGAGAGAGATACAGTTTCAACTTTACTTTGAAGCACTCAAATCAGCGGACTTAGTCGACGAATCTTAGGAAGAAAAGCTTTGTTTACTTAGAGATATAAAATTAAGCTGAAGATCCGCACAGTATACTTGGATGTCCAAAGTATACTGTTTGGCCTAAGATAATACCAGACACTTGTGCAGGTTTCGTGTCTCGTCTGGATTATTTACGGTCGCTTTTGAATGGGCCTACTTCTACAGACGCGGCTTCAGCAGTGTAGCGAAAGGCTTTCTGGCTGAGTGGTTTATGGACCCAGCCGGCTTTAAAAGCGTCCGGGAATCTCTAGTTTGAATCGGCAATGAACAGTCTGTGATTATAATTGTAATTTGAAATTTATATAGCCCCTTTTTAGGAGAAACTAATCAGAGGAGTTTACTGTGCTAGCCTATGATCCTCAGCAACGGTTTTCTTTTACATACCTAAACCTAAGCTAACATAACCTTACCTTACCTTACCTTACCTTACCTTACCTTACCTTACCTTACCTTACCTTACCTTACCTTACCTTACCTTACCTTACCTTACCTTACCTTACCTTACCTTACCTTACCTTACCTTACCTTACCTTACCTTACCTTACCTTACCTTACCTTACCTTACCTTACCTTACCTTACCTTACCTTACCTTACCTTACCTTACCTTACCTTACCTTACCTTACCTTACCTTACCTTACCTTACCTTACCTTACCTTACCTTACCTTACCTTACCTTACCTTACCTTACCTTACCTTACCTTACCTTACCTTACCTTACCTTATTGATAGTGTCATTTGTTTAAATGCAAAGATCGTATCTTCCTCTAACAGTTATATAGACTCTTTTACATGCCTGCTAGCCCTACGATAAGAATTTTTCCACATACATATGCACACGCACACACACACAAACATACACACACAAACACACGCAAACACACAGACAAACACACACACGCGTATATATATATATACACGCGTATATATACGTGTATGTGTGTGTTCGTGCTTGTGTGCATCTGTGTGTATAATTAGTGTACATGTATATAGTGGCATGCGGGTATTAATATATTCTGCTGTTGAGATGAGTCAATGTTTCCTGTACGAAATAGGCCACTTCAACTTGAGTGCCGTGTTGTGCCGAGTATGAGCCTTCCATTCATATATATATATATATATATATATATATATATATATATATATATATATATATATATATATATATATATATATATATATATATATATATATATATATATATATATATATATATATATATATATATATATATATATATATATATATATATATATATATATAACAGACTCATTACCTACAATATGTAGATGTCTATTGGTGTGTATATCTACAGTATAATTGAATAATTTCGAGCCATATGCGTAGGACTAAACGGCGTTACTTCAGTTGGTTCCGGTCTCTGCATATAAGAAGAACCAAACCGATCGCTCACTGATCGGAGAAGACTGGATTCATGCGCTTTTCGACTGATCTGTTGAAAGCCCTAATTAACTAATTTAGTAAGAAATCAGTGAAGTGTTTGTGTGGCTTTCTGACGTAGCTACGATCAAGTGGAGTTACTGACCTGCTACGGTTTTTCCAGCCGGGACGCGTTGCTCTACTCGACTACTTGTGGCTCTACTCGACTACTTGTGGCTCTACTCGACTACTTGTGGCTCTACTCGACTACTTGTGGCTCTACTCGACTACTTGCGGCTCTACTCGACTACTTAGCTGCAAAGCTTTGAATCATGGCCGCGAGAAAGCCAACGAATTTTGCCGCTATTCAGATCCAGGTATAGTAAAGACTTCATGTACTGTGTGATATGAGAAGGTTTTAACTATGCGTCTGATTATGGGAATGATGCTGCTGCTGCTGATGATGATAATGATGATGAGGCTGATAGTGATGATGACGAGATGATGACGATGATGATGATGGTGATGATGGTGATGATGATGATAAGGCTGATAGTGATGATGATTATGATGATGATGAGGCTGATAGTGATGATGATGATGATGAGGCTGATGGTGATGATTACGATGATGATGATGATGGTGATGATGGTGATGATGATGATGAGGCTGATAGTGATGATGATGGTGATGATGATGGTGATGATGGTGATGATGGTGATGATGATGATGAGGCTGATAGTGATGATGATGGTGATGATGATGGTGATGATGGTGATGATCATTATTCCGGTATGATAATGCAGATGATGAGGAGTATGATAAAACGCCGGAAGGGTGAGCGGATAATTTATACTAAATGACGCTAACAGTGGTGTCACAAATTACTGTAGATACATTTTTATACGAGATTAAAAGTCAGCCTTGCACTTCCAAGGGTCCTTCCTATCGCCGGATGCTGATAGTATCAGCAGCATCCTCGAATTAACTTAGCTGATAAACGCTTCCTCAGCTAAACTGCACCAGTCAGTTTGGGGACTGGATTTGAGAATAAGGGGCTAGCCCATCTTTATAAGCCGAGACCAAGAAAATAACGTTGCTTATAAGCTGAGCCTGAGAAAATGATGTTGCTTCAGTGGCCCATTTTGCCTTGTTAGACACTTTGCAACAGAATATGTAAATGTAAACGTAAACCTCCAAAATTTCTCAGCGCCAAACAAAAGCCGCATCAGGTAGATTTAAACACCGGCGCTATATCAATCCAAGTTCCCAAGATCCAGGTTGTTCGGTCAGTTTCAGGGCCAGGTCAGACTCATTTGGGTCAAGCCAGGCAGACATCATGATGCTATGATGGAAACCGTTGGTGGTGGTGGTGGTGGTGGTGATCATGAGATGGTGCTTGATCTGGAGCAAGGTACGATAGCCTGAAAAGTTCCGATAAGCCTAATTACTTCTATCCGCCATATTCAAAAAGCACAAAACAAATAAATAAATATTTATTATGTAAACAAATCATGTGCTTTTCATAACCTCATTCTGCTTCTTCTACCCGCTCTGGTTCCAGGTCGAAACAAAGAATATTCCAAATCAAGCCGAGCCATATGACGAGCAGTAATCGTAATTGTAATCGTAACCTCGAGATTTCTACAGCGCCCAACGAAAGCTTGGTCACGTGATCCAGCTTATTGACAGGCGCTCAGTCAGAACTAAATCGAGAGGCAAGAAGGTTTCGGTTCCAGGTCAAGATCCTAGAGTCAGACAGGCAGACAGTCAGACGGCTATGGTGGATGGTGTTTGGAACTGAACCGGAAGTGAGATAAGGGGAAGAGGAAGAAGCAGGATAGGATCTGCGGAAGAGAAGTGTTTTCAGCTTTGAATGAAACACCAGCACAGAAATTGCAAGAGGTGAAGTGTTGGTGAGTTCGCGCATTCAGTGTGGGCTTGAACAATTAAATCTGACGTCATCTGTGTTCGTGAAGAAACACGTTTGCATTTCCTACGCTTAAAACTAACAGTAGCAATTTTAAAACAACGCAGAAACTAATGTCCTGAAGGGGATCAGTAGTTTTCAGCAACAGAACGTGTCTAGGTTCAGAGTGGCCACTTTATGTTGTACACTAAACACAGACATTATACTTTAATGTCTGGTCGTAATAGCCAATAAGGTTGCGCGGAAAAGCCCCCCAAAATCATAAAAACCAGTGGCGGCTGAACCATGCCTAACTTGTGTTGCAAATGGGTGAAGAAGCTGTGGTAGTTCCTTGACTAAGCCTTACCGCCAGTGCAGAGCAGAGAGCGAGACCAGCAATACCATTGGCGGGTAGCGCCTAAGAAATGAATTTGGATCGCGCTGTTAGGCTGACTGAGGTGCCTCGCTGGACTTATCCGCGGGCATCCACAGACAGGGGCGGTCCTCTCTGCCATGAACTTCGGGCACTGCGTTCGGTAAAGCGGGACTAAACGGGTTCGAACTGTGCGGTCTGTCACCACTGTGCCATTCTAACCTTTCTTCTTTCTTTTCTTCACTCTTTTCTTTGTTCTTCTGCCTTGCTCTGAGCCAAACCATTATTGAAAATATTAAGTAATAATATTGAGGAATAATAATAATAATAATAATAATAATAATAATAATAATAATAATAATAATAATAATAATAATAATAATTTATGAGTGTATCAATGACATCGTGTGGCGCGCCCTCGTGAAGGCTGGCTTTCCATCAACTAAAGAACCAGCAGGATTGGTTAGGTCCGATGGCCGACGACCTAAAGGGGGTAAATGCTTGACCTGGGACGCCACAGTAATCGATACTCTGGCAGTCTCTTATCGATCCAGAACAGCCGTGGTCGCAGGTGCTGCTGCTGAGATCGCAGCAGAACGAAAGACCTCAAAATACAGTGATATTCTCTCGACACACTGTTTCGTCCCTCTGGCCTTCGAGACTCTAGGCCCCATAAATCAGGAAGGCTTTAGCCTCATCAAGAAAATCGGACGCCATTTAATCCAAGTATCGGGAGACAAGAGGGAGACTTCATTCCTGTTCCAACGCCTCTCCATTGCCATCCAGCGATCTAACGCGATTGCCTTTAATGGCACATTCTTGGAGCAAGATTTAAGCGAAGACTGGCAATTCCAGAGAACAATCTCCGGCCGGAAGGCAGCCTCAGATCAGTGCGACGAACATTCTACCCATTCAGACCATGCTTCTTCGCTTCCTCATAATTTCCCTTGTCTTCTACCTGACCGAGAACAGTTGTCTCCGCGCGACCTTCCATCGATGGAAGAAGAAGCGATTGACTCCAGCTATGACAAAGCATTTACAATGGTTAACAGGAGAAAAATAGAACGTTATCTGAAGAATTTGGTTCAGAGGAGGCAATCAGACGAATTCACGATCTCAGAACTCGCACTCGACGCAGCGAGCGACAGTACCCAGTCGCAAATCAAGTTCTTCATCGACAACAATACAACGAAGAACAAGACGGCTGAAATCAAAGAAGGAGAGAAGGGCGTGCCTGAAGCCAAGATTAGGGAGGGGGAGAGAACCTGGAACAGGTCGTCGAGACCCAGCCGACGGGCCCCAACCGATCCTCTAGGTCAAGGAGCCACACCGCTTGTCGAAGGTCAGCCGGCGGGTCGAGGTCGAGGAGACGTCGACGCTCGGGTCAGTGAAGCCCACGACGCAGGCGCCTTCGAAGCAGACGACGACGGCGATGAAGAGGAGGGAGTTGGTGGTGCTGGATGTTCGTCCGATCCACACCGGAAGTTCTTGCGCTCCATCGAAGAAACGCCCACAGAACGCTCTACACTTACGCGACCGCTAAATCAGAGTTGCTTCTTCACCACGGCGCTTACAGACAAGATCACGAGATTCGGAGGTGCAGCTAGTCGACCTGTTTCCAGTGTGCCAGCCTGGACGCCACAGCAGCTCTAGTTGCTCCAGCAACAATAGATTTGTTTCATCATTGAAAATATTCCGACACCCTGGAAGTCGTTTCTGAGCTCTATTATAATAATGATCACATAACAATAATAATAATAGTAATACCAAGCATAATAATAATAATAATAATAATAATAATAATAATAATAATAATAATAATAATAATAACAACAACAACAATAACAATACTACTAATACTGATAATAATTATAATGATCATTATAAAAAATAAAAATAAAATAATAATAATAATAATAATGATAATAATAATAATAAATCCCTTGGGTCTCTTATGGAAAGTCATAAGACGCCAGGACGGGGTGACGCTCATCCCTTGCTTGTGTGGTCAGCGTTTATAGCATGGGATGCTACAGTACCGGACACTATGCAACTTCTCATCTAGCTCACACATCGATCCGAGCAGGTGAAGCCGCTGACTGCGCAGCCTCGTTAAAAAGGATATAGTACGCCACCATCACTCATTAACTCCGCCACTGCCTTGTTTGGTGGTACCGCCAGTCCCAAGCCTGGATAAAGGAGGAGGGCGACGGCAACGGCCTTTGATGCCATAAGACGTTGTTAAACTGAGGGACTACTACTACCATCACTCGCACTCACACCTTTGTTTGCCACAACGGCCTTAGAAACCAGCGGTGCCTGGAGAAAGGAAGGTTTGGAGTTCATCTCGGAATTGGAAAGCAAGGGTTGAAGTGAGGGCGAGTTCGTATGATGGATCAGACGATTGTGGTAATGTGGACCTCGCCCGAAATGTCACCCCATCTTACCCCACCACTGTTCCTGATGCGATAGTATTTCTCAAGTACCAGCCATATCCGTTATATGAAGCACCTGCCTTGGGTGGCTTAGAGTTCGCAGGCCAAAATCACAGACTTACAGGCCTGCGGCAACTCCGAACATCCTGATTCATCTGATGACCTTGTTTGCCGAAATCTGGGAAGGGTTATTGTGACAGGGATTTTTCTACTGTTCAACGCCTTCAGGCTCTACAAGCGCTGCAGAGGTCTTTGAGAAGCGCGAAATAGTGTCTTCGTGCATATGTACATAAATACATTGATATATAGATACATAGATCAATACATACATAAATACATATATACTTAGAATGGTTTCACATATACATACATACATACATACATGTTTTTCTTGCATGAATACAGACAGATATACTTCATTCAATCATAAATACATACATACACATATTTACATACACCCATATACATATATATAGAAATTTGCATAGATATGCATACATACATACATACATACATATATATAGAAATTTGCATAGATATGCATACATACATACATACATACATACATAGATACATACATACATTCGGCCGTGTTACGGCGCTATAGAAATTGTCTTATTATTATTATTATTATTATTATTATTATTATTATTATTATTATTATATAACTGTACATATTATTATTATTATTATTATTATTATTATTATTATTATTATTATTATTATTATTATGAAACAAATCTATTGTGTCACTTCAATTATGATACAAATCTATTGTTGCTGGAGCAACTAGAGCTGCTGTGGCGTCCTGGTTGGTATACTGGAAACAGGTCGACTAGCTGCACCTCCGAATCTCGTGATCTTGTCTTTAAGCGCCGTGGTGAAGAAGCAACCCTGAGTTAGCGGTCGCGTGTTACGGCGCTATAAAAATTGTCTTATTATTATTATTATTATTATTATTCATGCATAATACATACATACATACATACATATATACATACATACATACACATACTGTATGTAGGCCAATGTATGCATGAACGCTGCATACAAAAGTACACTCGACGTACGTAGTTCTCTCGCGCGACAGGGATTCTTACTGGATCACATGCGGTTTGTTCTTTTACCCAGTGTCTGTACGCGGATGTGGTGTCGGTTTTTCCGAGACGTAGGGGGCGTTTTTACCCGGATCTGGGCGAAATGTCCTCTTAATTAGTTTGGGCTAAGAATGTCTCAACAAAACCGGCCGATAATTATCTGAGCAAAAATGAATTAACTGCTGAGAAATATTGTTGACTCTTACACCGCATAAGCACTTCAATATTCGCTCTTTCTTGTCTGTTTACAGCGCAAGCATTAAGCCGCTGTATACATTTGGTCTATCGGTAACTCGTTTGCTTAATGATCATGTGGTTGCTGGTTCGACTCAGTGTAACTACTCTGGGCAAGTTGTTTGCGTACACCGTGCCTCTGTCACAAAGCAGTAGAATTTGGTAGAGGCGTAAGTTGGGAAGTAAACGGCAAGTCCTGCGATGCACTACCCCTGTGTACGGGACTTTGGGATTTGTCCATTGCCGGCTCAAGGGCCTGAGACAAGGAGATGAGCGTCTCTCCCACGCCTCACTTGTGGGATATGGGATAATTTACTTTACTTAGTTATACATGTGAAATTCACCCTAGAACGAATTCAGAGGAAATGGCTGGCTGACTTAGGAGTGCTGGCTGACTGGCTGTCTCCCTTTTACCTCCTTCCTCCCTGTCTCATCCCTCTTTTCCCTCTCACTCACTCACTCACTCACTCACTCATTCACTCATTCACACACTCACTCACCCACTCACCCACCCACTCACAATCATCCAATCAATCAATCAATCAATCACTCACTCTACTCACCCACCCTCACCCAACCACATCAATCAATCAATCAATCAAGCAAGCAAACAAGACAACAAGTATACCATTAAACCAATATACCAATCGGTCGGTCGATCAATCAGTCAGTGAAACAAGTAATAAATCGATTGGTCTTTTAGGCCCCGGAGCAACCGGAAGCGGTAAAGCCAGTTCCACAGTATTACAATGCGAGCGTTATACCATCGCCATCTATCGAGACCCAAGTGGAACCGACGGAGATTACAGAAATCGACACCAAACCGGAAATCTCGCCTTTGCAGGTAAATCCACAGACCTAGGCCTATTGTATTTTAGTCGCTTATGTGGCGTCTTGTGTATGTACAGTATCTGTACTTTTATAAAGCGCATTTTAGGAACCCCTCAAAAGCGCTGAATCGAGCCACCAGCCATTTGTGTTTACATGTCAGCGGCGCCTCACTTAATGAGATGCACAAGACTCACAGCGATGAAAACAGGTTGCATATGAAGAAGAGGAGGAGGAGGAGATGCAAAAGAAGAGGAGGAGGAATGAGGAGGAGGTGAAGAAAAAGAAGAAGAAGGAGATGGAGAAGGAGGAGGAGGAGAAGGAGTAGAAGAAGAAGGAGGAGGAGGAGAAGAAGAAGAAGGAGGAGGAGGAGGAGAAGGAGGAGAAGAAGAAGGAGGAGGAGAAGAAGAAGAAGAAGGAGGAGAAGAAGGAGGAGGAGGAGAAAGAGAAGGAGAAGAAGAAGGAAGAGGAGGAGGAGAAGCAAGAGAAAAATTAGGAGGAAAGAGAGAAGAAGGAGAAGAAGAACAAGAATAATAACAATAACAAGAACAAGAACAAGAGAAAGACGAAGGAGAAGGAGGAGGAGAAGCAAGAGAAAAATGAGGAGGAAAGAGAGAAGAAGGAGCAGAAGAAAGCGAAGAAGGACAGAGGTCGGAAGAGATCATTAATGTGGATTAGATTGGCTTAGATTGGATCTAATTGGATTAGTTTAGATTATGTACACACTTGCATACATTCGTACATTCATACATACTTCAGGATACAGGTGCGAAGAAGAAAAGACGTCGAAGGCGAAAGGTGGGAGAGACTATTGCAGATCAACAACTGCAGTTCACCGTACAAGATATTCCACCTTGGTACCTGTCGATTATTCTGGGATTCCAGGTAAAAAACCCATCACATTTCTCACCTTGGCAGGTCTCTAAATATTGGAATTTTCCTATGTTACAATGCTACTCGAACAACTGTACTGTTAACATTAATATGATCGTACAATCACTGGTACTGTTAGAATTTAGAAGTGCGGCAAGGTGGTATTTCGGTAACGCTTTTGGTCAATGATCATGCGGTTGCGGGTTCGACTCTGTGTAATGACCTTCGGCAAGTTGTTTGCGCACACAGTGCCTTTGTCACCAAGCAGTAGAATTTGGTAGAGGCGTAAGCTGGGAAATAAACGGCAAGTCCTGCGATGCACTGGCCCCGTGTCCAGGACCTTGGGATTCGTCCAATGCCGGCTCAAGGGCCTAAAGAAAAGGAACTGAGCGCCTCCCCTACGTCTCACTTGTGGGATCATAGGGGACACACTTGTTTTACACTTTACTTTTAGCAATCAATGACCGTTTTCTCACTGGTACCTTTAGCATTAATTGATGATTTTCTCAATGGTACTTTTACCATTACTTGATAATTTTCTCACTGGTACTTTTAGCATTACTTGATCATGTTCGGAGCAACCGTGACTAACCCTCTGGTGATGTCGAAGGCTCTTTGCATTGGAGAGGATGATAATGTCGTCAAAAGTGAAATCATCGGAACAATTTTCTTCGTCTCCGGAATCTGTACTCTACTTCAAACCACTCTGGGAGTCCGGTAATTCAACCTAATCCGATCCTCTCCTTCAGGCTCAAGTTCTCTGCCCCCGGGCTGGTTCGAACGTCCAATGGCGCCACTCCTGGAGTTGTTGGGCCTCGTATCCGTCCACCATCATCCAGCCTAGTAGCATTTGTCTAGGTCTTCCTCTTCTTTTCGTTCCTTCCATTCTTCCCTCTAATCCGTTTTTATCTAAGCTAATCCAATCTAGTTAATGTAGCTGTGCAGTTAGGTTTTCATATCGAACTTTATATATATATATATACAGTATATATTTAGATTTTTTAAACTGTTTATAATATTGTATCTTTTTATTGACCTTTTGCTAGTCTTCTTTCATCATTTATGTGTATTTTGCTGTAAAATTGGGAATATGTTTCGCGCTAACAAAAATTACTTGCTTACTTACTTATATAAACCGCCTGATCTGATTTTGTATATGCTATTGTATTCTGTTTCGATCAAATCTTTTCTAATATTTTCTAATCCGACCTAGTTTAAACCTGACTCTATCTAATCCCAACACAATCCAGTCTAATCTGATCTAGGCATACATAATCCGATCTAATCTAATCCAATTCGAGCTGTCTGCTCTAATCCATTAAAATCCGTTCCACATGTAATCCTTTCTGGTCCATTCTAATCCATTCTAATTCCAATCCATTCTAATTATAATCCATTCTAATATATTCTACCATGTGCTAATCTGCGTTGAATTTTCTAATCCTTTGTAATCCATTTTAATATGTTCTAATCCGTTCTAATTACAACCCATTTCCAGCCTCTGTAATCCATTCTTTCGGTTCTAATTCTGATTCTTTCTAATTTATTCTAATCTGTTCTAATCCATCTTGTGTCCTGTGTATAAAGCAGTCCTGTCGCATCTAATCTAACCCAGTTCAAACGAAAATTATTATAGAGTCGAAACTCAAATATATCATACACCGTGTCTTCGGTATTTTGATTCATTGGAGCCCATGATTCCTTCATCAGATTTTATAATTGATGTTGGTGTGTTTTCAGATTGCCCATTGTACAAGGTGGAACATTTACGTTCGTTACTCCTAGTCTTGCCATTCTGGCGCTGGATAAATGGAAGTGCCCAACTAGCACTGGCGGTGGTGACGGTAATAAAAATATCCCGATATTGTATCTATTCTTTACATTACTCGAATTTACATGACAACATGAGAAAGCTTATAGATTCCCCTTATTCATCCTGCAGATCCAATTTCAAACACCACCCACCGTAACCGTCTGACTGCCTGCCTGCCTGCCTGCCTGCCTGCCTGCCTGCCTGCCTGCCTGCCTGCCTGCCTGTTTAATCACGACCTGGCACCGAACCCTTCCTACCTATCGATTTTGTTTTGACTGAGCGCCTGTAGATAAGCTGGCTCCCGCGACTTAGCTGTCGTTGGGCGCTGTAGAAATCTCGAGTTTACGATTACGATTACGATCTAGTAGATTATTCAGGAATGCGCCATAGTCTAGTGGTTGGGGTGATACACTGTCATCTGAGTCACAGGTTTGATTGAAATAGATGTGTTCAACTTTCTGCTACTCTTGTGCCCCTTGGCGAACTCAGCTATAAAAATAGTACACTGATCATACACTGTCAGTGGGATGATCGGGAGGTGAGGAAGAGGACTGGAAACTCGCTTTCGTATGCCGAGGCTAAGAAAAATGAAGTCGCTAACGTTTCATACGCATGGCTGCCTTTCGGATCAGCTTAACGAGTTATCTTCTATTCTTTGTTCTTTATATTACTTTACTTTCAGTTACAAAGATGGCATGTTAAAAACTAAGTCCAGTTCCCAGAATAATAAAGTTAATCAGCGAATATACAAAAAAAGTTTAATTATTTTCTTTAAAGATAATCAAAACGAAAAATCCGGACTGACTCATCGCCATAGTCAAACACAAACTATAAATCACTGTAAGAGTACATATCGCTGCCCTCTAACGAACAAATTAAGAAGTCCATTACTGCTACTGCCATCTATTGAATAACAGTGCAGTTATAGTCGTTATATTGTTTAACAAGAAGACCAGAGAGAGACTGAAGGGGCAGAGGAGCTGTTAGGGTGGGTTGTGTTTAAGCTGAGAGAAATGGGAAGGCAGTGGATTCGATGGATCAGGGTGGGATTTGTGCATTTAAGATTATGTGCCTTTGAAGCTCTGAAGTTTTGTGCTTGCAGCTGGAGGACACAACAACTTCACCACTTCCGCCTACGACAACGCAACTTCCGGTGAAGAAATATGGAAGCCAAGAATGCGCGAAGTCAGTGACCCTTGACCTTTTCCTGATTTTTAATAGCAATAATATTTTTATTAACAACAGCGATTCTTTAATAACAATAATGGTTTTGTTGCGTTAAACTAGATAACGCAGTTGAACACTCGCTCACTCTCTCACTCACTCATTCACTCGCTCTCTCACTCACTCACTCAATCACTCATTCACTCACTCACACACACTCACTCGCTCGCTCACTCACTCCCTCGCTCACTCATTCGCTCACTAACTCGCTCACTCACTCACTCATGGAGCTGTAGTAATACGAAATTCCCCAGTTCCCGCTGTCCACAAGAGCTACCACTAGTACCACCACCACCACCACCACCACCACCACCACCACCACCACCACCACCACCACCACCACCACCACCACCACCACCACCACCACCACCACCACAACCACCACAACCACCACCACCACCAAGACGAGAGAGAGCCAAGTAGGAGGTGTTTGGTCAGTTCTTGTGCCAGGTCAGAATCCGAGGGTTCTATGTCGATATCTCGGCTGTTCTAACTGTACTAAATGTACCACGTACTCGTCTAAACCTTTTATTATATAGATGCTCCTTCTTTCAGATACAGGGAGCCATAATGGTGGCTTCGCTCGCCCAGGTGTTGATCGGCTTCACTGGAATCATGGGCGCCATGTTGCGCTTCATTGGCCCTCTGGCGATCGCTCCTACCATCGCTCTGGCTGGACTTGCTCTCTTCAACGTAGCCTCGGACTTTGCTGCCAAGCAGTGGTGGATCACTCTCGTGTAAGTACGCTGCGTCAAGTCAGCGGGGTTGTCCAATGACGCCATGTCAAGAACGACGTCCGGTTGCCAGAAGAAAAGAGAGAGGGGGAGAGGAGCTGTGAGGGTGGGTTGTGTTTAACCTACACAACGGTATTTATTGCTTAGTTATGATAAGTATTCTGATAAGTATTCTAATAAGTATTCTAATAAGTATTCTAAGTAGTATTCTAATAAGTATTCTGATAAGTATTCTGATAAGTGGTGGGACGTGGTGGTATAATGGTATGGTCGTTGCCTCGTAACCGGAAGGTCGCGGGTTCGAATCTGCCTTAAGCCACTGCGTAGCGACCTTGGACAAGTTGCTCCCCACAGTTGTCTGTGAGGAAGGCAACGGGAAACCACCTCTTTCATCTCATCCCTGGGTGGCATAAGCCAATGGACCTGCCTTTGGGCAGAAAACTCATCATCATCATCATTCTGATAAGTATTCTAATAAGTATTCTGATAAGTATTCTGATAAGAAAAACGTTGTTGCCTTTAGAACCATTGTTCTGATCGCCGCCTTTTCGCAATACACGAAGAACGTTAACATTCCGTGTTTTCGATTTGAGCGAGGAGTCGGTTGCGTGAGGGAAGGTTTTCCAGTCTTCCGCCTGTTTCCTGTAAGCCATTTACTGCATCAACCTTTTCTCTTTTTCCAGTAAACAATGAATAAAAATTGAATACTAATTATTCAAGTTTGAAATTATAGTTTATGTCGTATGTGCTTGTCAGTAAGTAAGAATGCGGCTTAAATTTGCTGCGCCATCGGTTGATGCCTTGTGCACTGGACACCGGCGGTCTAGAAGTTTCTAATTAAATATAACGGGGCCTAATGATGATGATGATGATGATTATGATGATAATAATAGTAATAATAATAATAATAATAATAATAATAATAATAATAATAATAATAATAATAATAAAGTAGTAGTAGTAGTAGTAGTAGTAATAGTAATATTAATAATAATAGTAATAATAATAACACTAAAATAGACCTGTTCTTGATTTACTTAGATAAATCTTTCCATAAGAATATTATGGTTCTTCTCTGATTCCCATTCTTGCCATAACACTAACATCTGTTGTCTTTCTCTGATTATCTTAGGTAATTTTCGCCATAATTATAATATAGTTTGCGTCCTTTTCTGCCTTAGATAATTCTTGCCATAACAATAACGTGGGCAATATGCGCCATTCTGACTGCCACCCACGTATTCCCAAATGACCCCGCAGCCTGGGGAGCGGGGGCCGCTACTAACCTACGACTGGACGTCATGGACAAGGCCCCTTGGTTCCGGTTACCATATCCAGGTAAATCAACGGATCATTTCTTAAAGAAATAAAACAAAGTAGAGTTTCGGAATTGAAATAGAATTGAAACAGGAATGCCACGGGTTAATTGGTACAATTTTCTTAATCGTGGTCATCTTTGTTCCTTTTTCAATTGGTTTTGTCCTCTTAGGTCTTTTATTTCATAGTGAAACTTAATTGTGTTATTAATTAATTAATGTTACTTGTCCTGTGTGATATCTCAGTTCATTATTTTATCTATGATCAACGCCAAAGTCATCACGTTTACTCTGCAACGATGTTGACATCCTTTTCTTTCTCTTCCCCTTGTCTCACTTTCCGGTTCAATTCCAAACACCATCCACCGTAGCCGTCTGTCTGCTTGCCTGACTTTTGGAACGTGACCTGGAACCGAACCCTTGCTGCCTATCGATTTTGTTTTGCCTGAGCGCCTGGGGATAAGTTGGTTTCCGCGACGTAGCTATCGTTGGGTGCTGTAGAAATCTTGAACTTACGATTACGATTACGATCCTGTAACAACCAGCACCCGCTTTACAATTGTGGCGTACATACAGCGAACCGGCACCCCCTTATTATTATCATTATTATTATTATGCCTGTTGCGATGTGTACAGCCTCATCGTCTAGCCTCAAGCCGCAGGCACTTATGGGTAGCGCCAAGAGCCAGTCGCCAGAGTGTGGTGAAGAAACTGCCTTAAATCTGGCTTCGTGGTACTCGGATGTTATTGAGGCTCTGAGGGCTGCCAGACTCTTTTGGATAAGTGGGCAGTCCCAAGTTGCCTGTTTATGGGATATTGGGGCCTCGGGATTGGGGGCATTTAATTCGGCTGACCAGCGGGTCCGGGCTTGTTCCAAAGGGCCATACGGGGGCAGGTCGCAAGAGCTAAGAATGGAATCCTGTAACGACGTGGTGCCTGCGGCTGAAGCCAAGAAGGCGGGAAGTGCCAGCGAGGACGCGCGACGTATACCAAGACCTCCGTCTCGGACAGGTAAAGATGCCTGATCCCAGCTATGATCATTCAGAGCCAAGTTGAGCATGTTGGTGAGGCCTTTGCGCAGCAGTTGGTCGAATGTGTCAAGAGCCGGGTTGTCCATGCATGGTGTGCAGCGGAGTGTGTGGAGCAGGGTGCAAGAGCTTAGTGAGTTGCGAAGAAGAATTATGGCATCATGCCTAGATATGTAAGCCATACGGTCAATCCCTAGTGATAGTTGTGCGCATCGCTTCTCCAGTGCATCCCTTAGAGCTCCGCCCGTGGAAAGAGGTGCGCCCAAAAGACAAGCATTGTCAGAAGGTGTGACCGTGAAGCAGTCTAGAGGAGATGGCAGGTTGGTACATTGGATATGTGTTATCACTTCGCACTTACTGACATTTAGTGTCAAACCCATTTCGCCCGCGACCCCGATAATAGATTCGACGTCTGCCGCCACTACGGATGCTTTCCCACCCAGAGTGAGGTCATCCAAATAGCCAAGGCGTAGAGGAGAAGAAAGACCTGTCAGAAGCGGCTGAATGGGAAGGCAGAAGAGAAGTGGACCGAGGGGATCTCCTTGCTGTGCACCTGTTTGTGACAGTATAGTAAAATCGCCGTATTTAAGAGAGGAAGGTCTGGAATAAGCCAAATTGCAGTAGGGGTAGAGCTCCGGAATGACTTCCGATATCGCCGCCAGCATGTGAGTGCGGCTAAGGCTATTAAAGGCGTTGCTGAAATCAAGTTTGACCAGTACTGAGTCGGGGGATAAGTCAGTGAGAAAGCGCCTGGCGGCGTGCACCGCCGCCTCACAGCCCCCTGGAGTCCCAACTCCTAGCTGGAAAGGAGCGAAGTGGTCAGATAGCTGAGCAACGGCGAAAGCGTTAGCGCATTTAGAAGCCAGGCGTCTCCAATAATAACCAATGGCAATTGGCCGAACTCCCCCGATCTCTTCCTGAGGGCGAACAAGGTGCCCCCAAACAAGAATTGACTGATATCGTCTGGACATATCCCTGCCAGCAAAAGGTTCGTAAGGGAAGTCAGGGATTTCACAAGGTTGGGGCCGACCTCCTTGCAGTTTACTAAGTCGAGGATGTGCTGGGGGCGAATTCCGTCAGGACCGCCCGCCGAACCCGCCGGAAAGGAGCGGACTGCACGCGAGACCTCGCCTTCGGTGACGTGAAGAGGGGGCATGTCTGAAGCTGATGGTAATGTGTTTTGCGTGTCTCGAGGCGGAGGATGCTTTGCACGCAGTTCCTCAGCAGATTCCAAGTCGGCTTGAATGGGGAGATCATCAGAGCATAGAATTCTAACGGCGGCGCGTATGTTACCATCCTCAAGTTTTGCAGAAACCGCCTTTGCGATGCCGTCTGTGTCTGATCTTGCGGTTGAGCGTCTAAAGGTCAGTCCTGCCTCTGTGGTGGGGATGGAAAAGCGAGCTCCTGCTGCCATCTGAGACCGAAAGGCGTCCATCCTCTTCTTGATAAGGTGGGTTAGGTTATTATTATTATTATTATTATTATTATTATTATTATTATTATTATTATTATTATTACTATTATTATTATTATTACTATTATTATTATTATTATTATTATTATTATTATTATTATTATTATTATTATTATTATTATTATTATTATTATTATTACACACAGCTTGACTTTGCTTGTTCTTTCGCAGGGCAGTGGGGATTGCCGACGGTCAGCGCGGCCTCTGTGTTTGGCATGTTGTCCGGAGTTCTCGCCTCCATGGTCGAATCACTGGGCGATTACTACGCATGCGCAAGAATGTCGCAGGCACCCCCTCCTCCGATGCACGCCATCAACAGAGGTAAGATTTACTAATCTTCCTGAGTATAAGTCAAGTCGTCCCCTTCATTGGATGCATTTAAAACATGGCTAAAACATTCCTTTTCAGCTTATCCTTCTACGGCTGAATGCGCTGGTGAATGTACAGCGCCCTTTTTTCGACCTCGGTTGTGTTACTGCGCTATATAAATTGTCATTATTATTATTATTATCTTTATTATTATTGTTGTTGTTGTTGTTAACATTATTGTTGTTGTCATTATTATTATTATTATTATTATTATTATTATTATTATTATTATTATTATTATTATTATTATTATTATTATTATTATTATTATTATTAACATTACGACTACTACTACTACTACTACTGCTGCTACTACTACTATTACCACTACTACAACTACTGAGACGCCATATTGGATCAGTTAGAATTCTGCTACCTCGACTGTCTCGGGAGGTTGGAAGAGACTTGTCGGACGCCCTGGTCACACATGGACAAGAACAGTGGAAGCTGACCTGCGTCAACTGAACTTTTGGTCACATGCGGCCTGGAGATGAGCCCAGAGTAGAGACGGTTGGTTGCACGTAGTGGAAACGGCAACGCTCCAGAGAGGAGCAGCCCACAGATGATGATGATTGATTTGTCTATAGCATTATTTATTTCAGAATAAGGTTTCTGATTAGAGGCGGCCACTGACTGATGCCTAGTGCGATGTATTGTAAACTGGGATGTAGAATTATCCTGATTAGATGAGAGAATGATAGCCAACATTGTGTCGATTCTCTTTCTCGTTCACGTCTGAATTTCAATGATTTGTTTCTCATACTAGCTAGGTCTAAGACAAATATTTTATTTATATATATTTTTATATATATTTAGGTTTCATTTTATTTATTCATTTCTATTATTTGTTTAATTTTTATGTCTCTTTTAGAAATATCTTACTTACATAATGATTTTGCAGGATTTAGAAAATTTCCGGAGATTACGAATTACAGGAAGTAGCGGCGTTGAAGTGTTGAATTATTAATGCAAATCGTTGGAAGAGTTCATTAATAAATTAATTATTGATTGTTAATTAGTTGTTTGTTAATTTAATAGGTATTGGCATAGAGGGTATCGGATGTATAATTGCCGGAGCTTTTGGATCTGGTTCTGGTACGACATCATACAGTGAGAACATAGGAGCCATTGGTATCACGAAGGTACGACCGTTAATCATGGTTGAAATATCGACAGACCTATCTAGGCTTTAACTGTAATTTTTAATCCAAATTTGTATAGCGCCTTTTCAAGCAAAACTCATCAGATGTTTAGAATCCATCTTCTGAGTTGGTAACAAAAAGCTAATGGTCGCTTCTTAATTTTCAATCTTGCAAATTAAAATTAAATGAAATAGTTATTCAGAATTGGACAGGCTTAACACGTATTACTGTTATTTTTTTGGCCCCGAGGTATGTATAATCCCTCAGGATTTAAACAAATTTAAAGTTGGAGCTAATGGAATGTCTACAAAATCACACGCCTCGTCAGGAGTGTATTATATTAATTTTTTTAGCAATCCGAGGTACATACGATCCCTCAGGGCTTAAAAAACTTACTGGAAATTTTTAATATATCTTTTAGCAGCTTCTAGCGTAATTTTCTGTTCCTGAGAGATTACACTTACCTCGAGCTAAAGGCTAAAAGATTAAATTAAAAAATTAATATAATAATATTATTATTACAATTATTATTATTTTATTTTGCCTATTTATAGTGCGCCGTAATTCCTGTAATGAAGACGTCACTGAGATTTCATTGCAGTTCTCTTCTTAAAATAATTTTTTACGACGCTGTGGTCAGGTTGCCAACACCAGGTGCCGTTGTCTGACGTCACAGTGACGTCGGTTTAGTCTTATGATTCATGTTTTCATTTGTAGACATTGTTTAAATTTGTTATCCATTCAGGTGGCTTCTCTCAGGGTCATTCAGGTCGGCGCTGTTATCATGATGATATTTGGTGTCTTTGGAAAGTTCGGGGCCATCTTTGTTACGATTCCGGACCCTATTATCGGCGGCGTTTTCATCGTCATGTTTGGTAAGAAAACTAGGATTTTAAGAAAGAAGGAACTGTTTTCAGTTCAAAGAAAAAACTAAATATTTGAGGAAAAGAGAAAATCTCGATGGTTATTTAATCTTGAGAAATAGTTCTTTTTTTAATAACACTTTTTTAATTCTTCAGATCACCCTTAAACATAATTTCACAAGTGTTCAAGTAAGCATACGTTGCTTTTATTTGTGACTTTGAAGCGCTTTTCAGCATCTGCATACTGATGCTGAAAGACAAAATTTGATACAACACAATACAATACAGTATAAGATCATTGCCTTTTTGCCTTTCTTCCTGGCTTTGTGTTGTGAGGTCTAGAGCGCCTCTGGTGAGTTTCTGTTGAACTGATGCCACATAAATTTGTGATTTCACTTACATTAGTGCAATTAATCAGCTTTTACTTGCTCATATATCAACTAAAGCAGATTCCATTGCTATGAGGCAAATGACCCAACCATTAAAAACATGACTTTTCGTCTGCTGATAGCCCCACTGGCAGAGAGTCTTAATGGGCGCCACACAATTGTTCTGTTTGAAAAGTACAGTTGCAATATTATAATCTTTTGGAAGATGAGATTAAAGTAGCATTTCTGTATTAGCTTTGGTACACGTCTTGTCTTTGGCCGGCGTTCGTTCACAGTTGCTGGTCCCTCCTTCTAGAAGATCTCTTCCTCCTCAAGTTCGCAGCTTTCTTATCGAGACTGTCTTTCGTTCTAAACTGAAAACTTATGTCCTCCAGTCTGTTTGTGTTTCTTAATGTTTTCTGTACCCGGATTCAATGTGCACTTCAGAACTTGTAAGGAGGGCATCTTCAGATTACAGTTGTATTGTATTTGGAACTGTGGCTGCTATGTTTATTCGATGTGAAGAATTATTTATGCGCATATAAAGCTCTGCCTGACTTTTTTGATTTAGACTCCAGGGAGTTGCAACGAGCTGATGTAGATTCCAAAACTCAAATAGACGCCAAAAGTGATTGTTTTGGCCTCAACTTTTTAGTAAGCAAATAAGTAAGTAAGTAAGTAAATAAGTAAGTAATGCATTTGTTATCACGCCATATGTCTATCGACTGAGCGAGGAAACGTAGCCGTGGGTGAGTCAGAGAGGACAGGCGACATAAGCAAGACGATACGAATATGTCTAACGAAATGCTGTTGTGACCTTTGCAGGGGATTGATGTAGATTCCGTGACCCATACGTACGGCTAAACAGTGGTGGCTTCTTAGACTACTGTGAGGTGCTTTTGAGGGCACTTAAAAGGCGCTACATTAATTGTTTTGTATCTTGAGTTTGTATTCATTCTCTGTTTCAGGAATGATAACCGCTGTTGGAATCTCGAATCTTCAGTTCGTCGACTTAAATTCATCTCGGAATCTTTTCATCATCGGATTTTCGTTCTTCTTCGGACTCACTCTGCCTCAGTACTTGGCAAAAAATCCAAACGTCATACAAACGGGTTTGTACGACTTGACTCCTGTACTGGGTTGAAATATCCCATTGCAAAACACCAAATATGCCTCTGAAGAGTACTGTTGATAATACTTACGGTGACCATCGAATGTATGTACGTATGTAAAAGTAAAGTATCCCATATCCCACAGGTGAGACGTAGGGAGGCACTCATTTACAATTATAGTGGCGTTTTGATTGGATCGGACCGGGTTAGATTAGATTTCAATATCTGGCAAGTTTTCTTTTCTCTGCAGGTGCTCCGGCCTTCGATCAGATCGTCACTGTGCTCTTGCAGACCAGTATGTTCGTCGGTGGAATGGCGGGGTTTGTTCTAGATAACACGATTCCAGGTACTACTACCACTATTACTACTACTACAACTACTACCATTACTGCTACTACCACAACAACAACAACTACTACTACTACTACTACTACCACCACCACCACCACTACTACTACTTCTACTACTATTACTACTACCAATACTATTACTACTACCAACTCCACCACCACTACTACTACTTCCACTATTATTATTATGTGACGACGACAACGACCACAACGATGACAATGATGATGATATTTGTTGAACAGGGACCGACCAAGAACGCGGTCTGATCAAGTGGCGCGAAATGTTGCACGACGAGACGGCATCGCAGGAAGTGACGTCACCGGAAGCGCACGAGGAAAGGGTGCAGGCAATCTACGACATCCCGCTCATCACCCCTACCCTGAGGCGCCACCGCTGGACCCGGTTTGTGCCCTTCCTACCTACATTTGACGAGAACATCTTGTCGATCACGAGGTACAGGCGGAAACGGAAGTACAAGATGCGACCGGAAGCAAGGACAACCAGCGCCACCGACGCCGTCTGAGCAAAACAGTCATTTATATAGCGCCTCCTAATGACCTACCTAAGCAATTGCGACGCGCGAAGATTCATTTGTGAGATTTTTTGATTCATTTAGTGCGGACCGTACCGTGCCAGGCAAGACCAAATACATCATACCTTATACAGTGTAATCCATTACAGTACAATACAATGCAATACAATACAATGTATTACAATACTATACAATCCTATACAATACAATGTAATATAATACAATACAATGCAATACAATGTAACACAATACAATGTAATACAATACTATACAATTCTATACAATACATTGTAATATAATACAATACAATGTAACACAATAGAACTATAATTTGACAATGCCTTCTTTACAAAGTTCAGAAACGCACATTGAAGAGGGTGAACAGAAAACATTAAGAACCATGCACAGACTGGAAGATATAAGTTTTCAGTTTAGAACTGAAGAAACTCTCCGTAAGAGAGTGACGAATCTTAGGAGGTAGACAGTTCCAGATGGAGGGACCATGCAGCAACTGTGACTAATCTTACTTACTGTTAAGATGTTCGGTTCTGACCTTGACCTTGATAGGAATTGTTGTCCAGACTCGGACTTAATCCTGACAAACTCAGGTGTAGTATTTCAAATTTGTTGATTGAAAGAAAAAGGACTCACGTCAGTGGCGGCTCCAGGATTGCTGGCTTGGGGCAAGGAAATTTTCAGAGGGGCGCCACATTCTGGCAGTCCCTATGCATGGGTCTGGTCTAAGGGGCGCCGGCACTGACCAAGAGAGGCGAGAGGCAAATCGCCCCCACGCCTATAGCTAAATCCGCCACTGTTAGCATGTCGCATAATTAATATGTGAAATAAATAGGTTGGGTATAATAAACATGTTAAATAAGATGAGTATAATAAATAGGTCAAATAAATAGGTCAGGTATTATAAATAGGTCAAATAAATATGTCAAGCACAATAAACAGGTCAAATAAATAGGTCGGGTATAATAAACAGGTCAAATAAATAGGTCAGGTATTATAAATAGGTCAAATAAATATGTCAAGCACAATAAACAGGTCAAATAAATAGGTCGGGTATAATAAACAGGTCAAATAAATAGGTCAGGTATTATAAATAGGTCAAATAAATATGTCAAGCATAATAAACAGGTGAAATAAATAGGTCGGGTATAATAAACAGGTCAAATAAATAGGTCGGGTATATTTATTATAGAAAGATGAGTCTCAAGATAAGCTGAAAAAGTCCCTTCAGCTGTTGGTGGCGATAAAATTCTAATTTCTAGTTGAAGACAGTTCCACGAGGATGAGAGAAAGAACGTTGTGTCCGTATCGCTGTACGGGAGCGCGGAAACAACAGATCCCCACGCTCTGCAGAGCGCAGCGTTCCTCGACTTGGCTGGGACGACACAGATACAAAGCGCTCCCTGGTGTATTCAAGAGCCAAACCAACTTGTTTATTATCATTACACAGCCATAGAGGTCACGAGATTAGATTCGATAAGGTCAAATAAGTAGGTAGGGTGTGACTCTGGTATTAATATTATACAGAATAAAGGGATTTTAGTGTCTGTAGTCATTTCTAACTCGTATTGGTTGTAGGATTTTATATTTTTGACAGAATTTGTTTTTATCATCTTGTCAGTTTGAGTCATCATTTTACGTGTACATAAATTTATGACGTCAGTAGTTTATGTTCGTGTTCATAAAAGCATTACACATGAATCTGAACTTGGCTTGTTTGAACTGCTGTGTTATTTTGAACCACGGATGAACCTAAATTATAGTCTGTCTCTATCGTAGTTACTTATTCGAACTGTCTGCTTGCTTGACCCTTGGATTTTGACCTGGTCCCGAATCTAACCCTACCTGCCTATCGATTTTGTTATGACTGAACGCCTGTAAATAAGCTGGTTCCCGTGACTTAACTTTCTTTGGGCTCTCGAGTTTACGATTACGATTTACCATGACGAAAATTTACATGTAAGATGTGCCATTTGAAATTGGGTTTTGGACCAAATAACATAGGCCTGTTCGCTTACTTCTAAAGAAAGCCTTTAAACAAGAAGATAGAGTCCTAATTGCCAGGGCCGTAGACGTAAGTTTTAGCTTGCTTTAAACAGCTTTCGGTGATTAGTAGGATTAAGTTTTTAACATGATTTTACTGTTGTGAGGCCGTTGACGTCCACCGTAGCTGAGCTGCTTTTATAAAGTGTAAACTCGATTAGAATAATAGTTTCCGTTTAACGACGCTGTGTCATAAAGAAGGCGATTAGCATCGCCGTCCTCCGTTATCCAGGCTTGGGACTGGCACCACCCGACTAAAGGAGGTGGCGGAATTGCAGATTAGTTATTGTCCATCTTATGGCTTCAAAGCCCGTTGACATCAGTACGAAAACTCTTATAAAATTTCCCCAGTTCTATCAGATTACGTTGGACGCCATTGCTGAATATATACTTCAGAGTTGAAGCTTTTTAGTGGCTTCTAATTTGAATTACGTATTTCTTCCATTGCAGCCAGTGTTTAGCGACATCTAGGGATATCGGTGACGTACGTTTTCTGGCGCGATTATGATTGATAGATTCCAACAGTTTAATATCTGTACTTACTGAGGGACATGTTATTTTATAAAAGTGTCCCTTTTTATTTCTTGTATATTCAATTTGCCATTTGTTCATAATATAATTTTGAATTAGAGAATATACTTCACTGAGTTATAAGTAATTAGTGGAATTGATACCTCTTAATTGTAATGCATCTTTGGCTATCAAATCTGCTTTGTCATTCCCCAATAAATTAATGTGACTCGGGATCCATATAAATTTAATCTTACTATATTCAATTTTATTAACTGAATCATTGATTTTATTCAGTAGATTAGGTCTAGCTTTTGAAAAGAATTGTTTAATAGAGGTCAATGCACTTAAGCAATCGGAGAAAATTTCGAAATGACAAAAATTAGCAGATTCGCGTTCTAAAATCTATAAACGAAATTGAGGACTATATAGCCTCAGTTAAAAACGATTTCATCATCATCGTGATCCATGGGCCGAGAGCCCGTAGGTGTCCACTGCATGCATTGTCACTTGTCTCCACAGTTCCCGATCTTGTGCTGTTCTTATCAAGGTGTGCAAGTCTTGCTTACACCAATCCCTTATATCATCTGTCCACTCCCTGTTACAGTAGGTCTTCCTCGTCTCCCATTTCCCTCCATAATTCCCATCATCACGCTTTTTATTTTTCTACTGTCATCCATCCTGCATATATGTCCAAACAAGCGTAATTTCCTTCTCATTATTACTTGTATTAGATCTTCTTTTATGCTCAGTCTTCTTCGGACCTCCGTATTTGTTACCTTCATTGTCCAATTCAGATGTAATATTCGTCTATAGCAGTACATTTCAAATGCTAATATCTTATCTTTATCCGTCTTTTTGATTGTCCATGCCTCACATGCATACAGAGCTGTGCTAAACACACATGTTTTCAAGACGTTTAGTTTGGTCTTGTGGCTGATTTTCCTGCTTTTCCAGATGTTGTTTAGCCCTGCCATAACTCCTTTTGCCTTTACTATTCTTGCCTTTATGTCTTTTGCGCAATCATTATTCCATGTCATGAGACTTCCTAAGTACACAAACTCCTTTACATTTTCAATCACCTCATCTTGCACTTTAATTTCCATGTCTATTGTCTCCTTGACAAATACCATTGTTTTTGTTTTATCCACATTTATTTTTAGTCCAGCATGTTCGGCAAGTAGGTTCAGTCCGTACACATTTTCCTGCAGCCTGTTGCAGCTGTTCTCCAACAGATGAATGTCATCTGCAAATCGTAGGTTATTGATGAGTTCTCCCTGCATTGAGATTCCAGTTCCATTATCTTGTATGTCCTGCATGACTCTTTCCAAGTAAGTGATAAATATGCTAGGTGAAATTGGATCACCCTGCCTTGTCCCTATTGTGGTTACAAACCATCTTCCTAGTTCCCGTCCCACTAAAAACGATTTAAAGGTGTCTAAACAAAATAGTAGTAGCGTTTACTGTTTAACGACATCTTGTGGCTGCAAGGGCCGCCAACGTAGACTTTACCTTAACAGCTTTTTATTTGACGATTTTCCCCTAATGGTTTCGGAGACGCCACGGATTCGCATTTCACGGTCTGATTCTTCCTCTAGCGATGGAGTTGGCTGTTGAATAGGTAGCGGTGGTGAAGGATCTCACTCGATTAGTTAATTTTAAAAAATTAACAGGGTCGAGTCCATACCGTTGCTATAGAAGAAAGTGTACATTTAGATTTACATTTTACAATTATTAGTTTGCGCTTAGACACCTTTATATAGCTTGACCAAAAATATTTGTAGTTCAATGTCCTGGTTACATATCGAATCTTTTCTTGTTTAGTGTGTACTGTGTGAAATATTTATCATTGTCGCAAGCTAGTCGAAAAGTCAAGTCCCATAAACAAATCTTGAATAAAATTGCATAAGTGTCTTCTATCGTTGTGTCTTCTAAAGAGGCTTTTCATACCGCCATAACTTTGACTCTTCGTCCTGCCCCATATATAATCAATTACGTAAGTAAGTGGGACCTGCCCACCCTTCCGATGTCCTGGTATCAAGACGATGGTATCAACAGTGGTCGCCCCAGAGCGAGCCGTCCTGTCACTTATATATCAGATTGGATTAGACACCTTTAAAACGTTTCTAACTAATGCTATATATAATTAATTATCAATTCGTCTTAACATTGATCCTTCCGTTACCTCCTTATGCTGTACTGCAGACGACGCCGTAGTAGTAGTTCCTCAGTTTAACGACAGCTTATGGCATCAAGGGCCGTTGCCGTCGCCCTCCTCCTTTATCCAGGCTTGAGATTGGCACTACACCCTATCCTGTTTTTATTCAATAATTTGCAAATGTATGCCATTTGTATAGAACGTATAAAGGTGTCTACTTGAGTTTTTAATTTAATATAGTATTTTGCGGTGTCTAACGACATCTTGTGGCTTCAAGAGCCTTTGGCGTCGACCTTGACTTTTATAAAGTTGGTGTGAAGCCATTGTTTTATTTAACTTTATTTATTTAATTCCTCAGTGAAACGATATCTCATTTAATAAGAGATCAGCGATTTCGCAAAAATGCTACCCATTAAGCAATACAGTTAACTGACATAGTTGTTCTTTTAAACTAATATTAAGTGAATATCAATTTCAGTTACTAGCAAAGCATACATACAATTAGCAAACAACAATTGCAGAAGTTGTAACTCAGGTGCAAAGGCATAAATATCAGGCATAGACCATTATATCACGCAACAACCATTGGCTGCATGCGACGCGGCCTGGAATAGGGGCGGCCTATCAGTGGCGTACCCAGTCCATAAAATTTTACGACCCAGCCGGGCGGGGTTGGGCCCTGCTCGACGCGGGCCGAGCTGTGATTTTTCGGCCCGTGCTCATCTCTAACCTGGAACCGAACGCTTCCTGCCCAACGATTTTGTTTTGACTGAGCGCCGGTGAATAAGCTGGAATCGCAATTTAGCTTTCGTTGGGCGTTGTAGAAATCGCGAGCTTACGATTACGAATAATCATTACTGTAGACATTCGCTAGGTGGCAGCACACTACATTTATAAGAGTTGAATTTTATACTGAAAAGCTCTAGCTATTTATATCTCGAGCAGTTTTCGGAAATTGTTTAAGTCGTCTTTTAATGACTTAAAGCGACTTTTAATATCTTCACATGACTTTTGTCATCTCTTCGTGTGACTTTCCTTAATTGAGTCTAATCTGATCTAATCTAGACTTCTATAGCGCCAAGTAACGGCAAGTCCTGCGATGCGCTGGCCCCATGTCCAGGACCTTGGGATTCGTCCATTGCCGGCTCAAAGTTCAAGAAAAGGAGATGAGCGCCTCGCCTACGTCTCACTTGTCGGATACGGGATACTTTACTTACTTACACTCAACATCATATCAGTATCAGTATCCGTTGTTTAACGTCACCTTTGGCCGATAGCGCCTTTGACGTCGACTTGCCTCATTTACTTGATTGAAGTTAAACATTTATACCAATTAAGCGGCATGAAGAATATAAAGCCTCTGATGTAAACGATTTAAAGGTGTCTAAGCAATTGCCTTCTCAAGGGCCTACAGAAAAAGAAATGAGCGCCTCTTCTTTGATATGGGATACTTTACTTTTACTTCCTTTGCTTACTATAGCGCCGCTATACTAATGCTCTGACTTTGTAATTGGATTTTAAAGTTAAAACTACAAACGTTTCTACTTTTTGTTTCAGCCATTACGGCCAAACAATGCGCTCAGTCAAATTTAAATTGATAGACAGGAAGGGTTTGGTTCCGAACAACGCTTCCAAGAGCCGATCCCGAGTGGGGCCCCTCCACCTGATTCTGAGGCCACCCATTGCACTAACCCAAAAATGGTTGAGGCTTTGTTTGCTTACTAAACTTGAAAAGTTAAAAATCGTATAAAACCAGGAAGGGAAAAATTTTTCTTACTAGTGGCGACTCCAGGGTTGCTTGCATTTCCAGGGGCGCCACATTCTGGCAGTCAACCATGCACGGGTCTGGTAAGAGGGGCGGCGGAATATAACCAAGAGGGGCTCGGGGGGTGAACCGCCCCCGACTTTAGCTAAATCTGCCACTGGTGCCTACTTACCCTACCCGCTGTAAATTCCTGGATGCGCCTCTGCGTGAAAGCGACTCAGTTAAAGACAGATTTTTGACACCTCATAAATGGCCCAGTGAATGGAAGACCGTCTGTGTAGGTCTATTTGGGCTTAAATATAGTCATGCAAATAAATATATATATATATATACATTTAGAAGGCTTAATTTCTGCTGCGATATATATGCAGCATAAATGAACTCTTATATATATGCATATAGATATACATATGCATATACATATACATATACATTTACCAGTTCAACTCAGCTATAGACTATATACATAGCTTATAGCTTAGTTGATCAAGAAGTATATGTTTGAAAGTCTATATATATATATATATATATATATATATATATATATATATATATATATATATATATATGTGTGTGTGTGTGAACATATGAGCTCATTTCTGCTGTAAATACATATATATACATATATCCAGCAGAACTGAGCGCTGTATATATGTATACATTTACAAGATCACCTAAGCTATAAGCTATATGTATATTGTTTACTATATGCTCGCTTGCAAAGCAGCATAATTTTATAATAGCATTTGATAGCGCGCTTTACTAATCTGCATATTCACATAATGGCGCGTTTACGAGGTCACTGTTTATTATAATTTTTTAAGCTAATTTTATTATTATAATTTTTTCTATTATTATTATTGTTATTATTATTATTATTATTATTATTATTATTATTATTATTATTATTATTATTATTATTTATATCATCCTATGAGAAAGCAAGGGTGCATAACGATAGTCGTATACGCAGAAACCTGTAAATGTGAAGAAAAATTGCTATTGTCCCTAGATGTCCTTTTGCGCTAACTGAAAGCAAATTAAGGTTAGAAAATTTGTGACAATATGCTGCGAATTCTGTTTCGATCAAAGAGAACAATTGTTTTCTTTTTAAAAAATAATCGTACATATGATTTACTTTTAAAAATATGTTCAACTGTTGGGTGTTATGCAGAATTATATACATGCATACATACATACATTTATGAACATATGTATACATTAATATCGCTTGCTAACACACACACACATGAGGTGGCACAGTGGCCGAGGTGTCGACTTTTCGCCCCTGCCTCCCGGGTTAGAAAACTATATACTCGTTAATTTCGTTTAATCGCTGGTCTTTGTGACACCGAATAGAATAAGGTCGACGTGGCCATAAAAATCTCGTAAAAGCATAATACAATATTGTTTTAGACACCTTTAAATCGGTTTGTGTTAATAGTATATATTGATGAAATTCGCATAATGGTTAACATAACATTAACATAGTACCGCAACTCCGCCCCTGCCTTGTTTTGGGGGTAGTGCCAATCCCAAGCCTGGAAAAAGAAGGAGGACGACGTCAACGGCGTATGATGCCATAAGCTGACGTTAAACTGAGGAACTACTACTATTGGTTAACGTTTAACTCCGCCACTGCCTTGTTTGGGGGTAGTGCCAGTCCCAAGCCTGGATAAAGGAGGAGGGCGACATCAACGCCTTTGATGCCATAATATGTCGTTAAACTAAGGAACACCTACTAAATGGTCAACATAATGTAAACGATTATAAAAAAGAGAACACTTCAAGAAAGATATACGAGATGATTGTGTAGCAAAACAGTTCTGTTAAAGCATTTTATGCCATCCCAACCTGCAAAATGGAATATATGGGCTGCGTCGTAATTTCAGTGGCGGTCGTATCTGTAAGCATATAACTGCAGTGTATCTCATATTATTTGAAAATGTACTATCTAGACTTCTAAACTGTGTATCGGTTTGGTTGATTTCTGTTGCTTAAAATGTATGCAATAAGTGTAGGTTGATTTTTCATTTGCACTTTGTTTTTGAATATTGACAGTTGGTTGAATGATCTGTTGATAGAATTTGGTAATCATTGTATGTCTATTTGGATTAGAAGTTATACTCACTCAAGCAGAATCGCGTGAGACTCAGAGGGGAAACAGAGGGGGTGGGTTATAAAATTAGTGGAAAGGGGTTCGGTTGCGCGACGCCGATTTCGGTGATTGGCTGATGAAACTGATTCTTATGTCTGTAAATACACTTAATTGCTGATGTGCATGGGAGCAAAGTCATCGGCTTTTCATTTATTCGCATTAACCATCCATTAAATAATGTTAATCTCCATAGTCTGAAGTATAATACAATCGCTATATTCAAGTGCACTGTTATTCTCCACAGGTTTTATGATAAGTAACGTCTAACTTTTTCAGTTTAAAGTTTAATGGTCTGTTTAATTGTGACTTTACTTATTGTTAGTTAAGCCAAACTATTTAAAAACAGAACATTTTATCATCTAGAACATTTGTAAGGACGTCGACGGCCAATGCTGCCATATGATGTCATTAAACTGAGGATTTAAAAAGGGGTAATTGTTTATATGACACTTGGGTAAAGTCAACGTCAATGGTCCTGGCAGTCTTTAAACAATGGATACAAATTTTATATTGCGTTAACACACCATTAAATCAATTTTGATCGAAGCTATATATTGTCAAATTCACTTAATCGTTTCCGATTTATAATTTTGGTTTATAATTTTGAAGTAAGGTCGGCGTCAATGGCCATGAGGAACACAAGTTGTCAATAAACAATGGATTATACTGCCAAGTTGTGTGCACTCACCTTTAAAACGATTTGAATCGACGCTATATATACTATGGATAATACATATAACTCCGCCACTGCCTTGTTTGGGGGTAGTGCCAGTCCCAAGCCTGGATAAAGGAGGAGGGCGACGGCAACGGCCTTTGATGCCATAAGCTGTCGTTAAACTGAGGAACTACTTAGTTGCTTAGATGATCTGCACTCAGAACTGTACAAGTTTTGCCAATCTCTATCAACGGCCTTCGATGCCATAAGGTGTCCTTAAACAATGGAATAACTACTGCCAGTGAACTAATCGTCAAACCGTTGCTGCTGATGAGCTACGCAGAGGCGTTCTTAAACTGAGCCTAACCTCCCCTCCCTCTTTCAGCACGCAAACATATACGCACGCACACACACAAACACTCGCATACATATGTATATATTTATATATGTGATTCTCTGTACTTATATAAGTGTGCATATATATATACATTTGAATGCGAGACAATGATGCAGTATATATACACTGGATTATCGTCTGAACATAAATATATATACTTACATACATGCATATATATATACAAGTGCATACAATTTTGGTGTATGTAGCCATTCAGTATGCAAGATTGCATTTACTTACTTACTTATTTATTTACTTACTTGCTCTGCTTTACTTTAAGGGCACGATGAGTATATGCATGGCGTCATACAACGTAAATGGACAAATGAGGATGCAAATAATATTTTAGACGTAATGTAACGATGTTTTACGCATATTTTATACAATCAGATGTAATAATATATAACATATATAATACATAATATATCATTAATTTTAATAAAACATGATATGTAGCAAATACGCACCACCAAAACACGGCGCGTTTTAAACACCTCAAAAAAGAGTTATATCAATATTATATGTATCTATATAAATGATACCACCACTGCTTTGTATGGGGGTAGTGCCAGTCGCAAGCCTGGATAAAGGAGGAGGGCGACGTCAGCGCCCTTTGATGTCATAAGATGTCGCTAAACATTGGAACTACTAGTACTACCGTATATTACTACATCTTATAGTGAATTCGCCCCTTTTAAATATAAATACTATACCGTATATTATATGGTGGTGCCATTTCTAACCTAGTATAAAGGAGGAGGGTGACGTCAACGGTCTTTGATGGTAGGAGATGTCGTCAAACACTGGACCTGTACATGAGCGGAAACAAGCTCACAGACCTGGAGGAGAACTTTTCCCGTTTACCCCGGGAATTCTTCCCGGCAGCGTTCTGTACTTCAGCATTTATAATACCCCAAGATAATTCGCCGATCATCTATAGTCCTAACCTTACTGTTACGGTTTACCCAGAAATATCTCGCCTTTGTTATTCCTCTCGTATTGCTCTATTATTTAGATCGTCTATGGAAACAAATGACGTCATTCTATTTTTAGTATTAGTATTTTCAGTTGCAGGATATAGTTTCGGTTATCTGTAAATATATCCTAAAAATGTCAAGTTCTTCTAAGAAACGTAACTTTCGTACACGTGATGTCAACCTCGTTCTAGAGCAGGTTTTTTGCCGAAGGTTCATCTGATGAATCGAACTTATCAGAACTAGAGATGGTTCGGATGACTTATCCGTTATAGTTGATTTTTCGGAGTTAGTGGAAGACGCTCAAGAGTCAGAACCTGAATGCGATGACCAGATACAAATGCCATAAGCAAATAATAACAATGAAACATTTTATTTTTTCACTTAAAACAGTCCGCAATGTTTACACTTGAAAACACCATGGTTATGCGAAGTTAAATGAACACCATGCAATGGACGGAACCTGATTTTTTTAATAAACGGGAAAAGGGTGAGTTAATTGAAAAACAACAAATCTGAAGGTTTAGATAATATACCGGCAGAAATGCTAAAAACTCTGGGTGACAAAGCAATGATGGAGTTAGTAAGACTTTGCCAAGATATATACACAACTGGAGTATGGCCAGAAGACTATCTACAGACCATAATGATTCCACTCAAAAAGAAGCCAAACGCTATGGCTTGCGAGGATCGCCGTACTATTAGCCTTCTGACTCATGCTTCAAAGATCATGTTAAGAATTCTAACAAAGAGAGTGTAGGCAAAGTCAGAAGCAACAGATTGCTTAGGTGATGACCAGTTTGGATTCAGAAAGGGAAGAGGAACAAGGGATGCTACTGGAGCCTTAAGAGAGCTGACAGAGAGGAGTTGTCAACATGGCCAAGATGTGTATATATGTTTTGTGGACTATGAAAAGGCATTTGACAGAGTCGACTGGAAAAGGCTAATGCAGGCACTCAGAAGACTGGGAGTAGATTGGAGGGATAGAAGGCTTATAGGAAATCTATACTTGAGCCAGAAAATACGGATTAGAATAGATGGAGAATATTCAGAACCCGGAAAACTAGGCAGGGGAGTGAGACAAGATTCGCAGATGACCAAACAATGTTGTCGGATAGTCAGGAGGGCCTGCAAAGAATGATGGACCGTCTGCATACCATATCAATCGAGTATGGTATGAAATTGAATATCAAGAAGACAAAGATCATGAGGATAATCTGGGACGTGCTTCTCTTCGCTTCGCTGCCAGTGGTAATCTATTAGTGCCTCGCGCTCGCACCTCGACCATGCAGCGTCGTGCTTTCTCTGTTGCTGGCCCAACCCTCTGGAATGGACTCCCTGTTACTCTACGTCTTCTACCCCGGGATTTTACTTCTATCTTCCATTCTTCTCTTAAGACTGTTCTTTTCCGTCGAGGTTGGTTTGGGAGCGCTTCTGAGTAGTTTTCTTGAAGGGGCGCTATATAAGTGTTCTGTGTAAATAAAAAAAATAAAAGTAAAAAAAATAATCAAAGGAGAAGAAACAATATAAATATCAACGGAGAGGATATAGAACAGTAAAAGAATTCTGCTACCTGAGGAGCGTTGTCACGCAAGATGCCAAATGCCACACGGAAATTTAAAAAAGTATAGCATTCGGCAAAGACGCATTCTCAAAACAAAAAGAGTTACCGAAAGGAAAATGAACAAGAACTTGAAGAAACGAATGATTAAAGCTGTGATATGGAGCGTGATGCTGTATGAATCTGAAACATGGACCATGAGAAAGGAAGACATCAAGAGATGAAGGCCTTCGAAATGTGGATTTGGCGCAGGATGGAAAAAGTCAGTTGGATGAAGCACTTAACATGGAGCTCCGCCGCTAGTACCAGCGCGAAACCTTGATAAAGGAGGAGGGCGGCGCTAATCTTCTTTACAGGAACTAAACGTCGTCTTTCGAGTTCTGTTTAGCAGATTTCTTTAACGTGGAGCGAGGTTCTTTTGACGTCAGCGGATCTGCCGATAAGCATTGGTTGCTGTTACAAATATTATGCCGTTTTAGACTCCTTAAAATTGATTTTAAACGACGCTATATATAAATCAATATCGTTCAATATCAGGTCCAACTTCGCCTCTGCCATGTTTGAGGTAGTGCCAGTCCCAAGCCTGGATAAAGGAGGAGGCTGACGTCAACGGCCTTTGATGCCACAAGATGTCGTTAAACTGCGGAAATACTAATACTAAGTCACATTCGAATTACTTATAGGCCGACGTTAACGGCTCTGGCAGCCACAAGATGTCGTTATGCTCTATACAATACATCATTATTATTATTATTATTATTATTAATTAGAAACTTCTAGAGCGCCGGTGTCTATTGCACAAGCCATGAACCGATGGCTCATAAAATTTAAGCCACATTGTCACGGACGTGTCAGCCTCACCCTATAGAGGTGCTAAAGTTGGATCCGCCTATCCATGAAACGCCGATAAGGGGAGGGGCGACATAAGCGAACGACGACCCCTGGCGAGAGCGATATTCGGGAGATGGCACCTCACGACCCCGCCAGAAGTGACACCTAAAAGACATCAACTGAGAATCGGAGGGCAGCTGCCGCAGCCTTGAGGACCGGGACTAAAGATAATCGTCACGCTGTGTTAAAGGACGGCGTTCTGCAGAAAAGGACCGCTAATAGCGACATCGCGGAGGAATACCGTTAGGCCATAAAATTGAGCGAAACCCTAATGCGGGGTTCTTTATAAGGGGGGTAGGCCTAGCTCGAGAGCTCACTCAGAAATCAATTGTAGAAACACTGACAGCATTGAAAGCTACGATTCCATGTCATGATTCAGTTGTCAGGCAGGCAGGCAGGCAGGCAGGCAGGCAGGCAGGCAGGCAGGCAGGCAGGCAGGCAGGCAGGCAGGCAGGCAGGCAGGCAGGCAGGCAGGCAGGCAGGCAGGCAGGCAGGCAGGCAGGCAGGCAGGCAGGCAGGCAGGCAGGCAGGCAGGCAGGCAGGCAGGCAGGCAGGCAGGCAGGCAGGCATGGGGTTACGGTCGATGTTGTTTGGAATTGCAGCGGTAAGATAGATAAAGGGAAGCAATCTGGACAGGATCTGTGGAAGAGGAGTGCTTTAAGTTTTGAGGAAAATACCTGCGCGAGATTGCAAGGGGTGAAGTAAATACAAAGTTCAGTTCGACACCTTTAAAACGCTTCAATACTAAACTATATATTCAACTAGCAAAGCACTTTTTACTGCCTTGTTTGGGGGTAGTGCCCGTCCCAAGCCGGGATACAGGAGGAGGGCGTCGGCAACGGCCTTGATGTCATAAGCTGTCGTTAAACTGTGGAACTACTACTACTGCCTTGTTTGGAGTATGTGCAAGTCCCAAGCCTGGGTAAAGGAGGAGAGCGACGTCAATGACCTTTGATGCCATAAGATGTCGTTAAACATTGGAACTACTACTACTACCTTCAGTCTTTTAGGTAATCATTTATAATCTGGTAAATTTAGTTCGACGCCAACGGGTCTAGAAGTCACAAGATGTCGTTAAACAATAGAAACTACTTTAAAACATTTCAGAACGGTGAGTTTACGTCGAGAGTGGAAGGGCAGTGATGCGGATGACTCTGAGCACAGAACTTGGTTTGAGAAACTCCCTTCTCGCGAAGCTATGCACAGACTGCAACCGTCACAAGTCTTTCAAACCGATGCAGATGATGCGTTCAAGCGCTTTCCTCACAATATGTGGTCCAACCGTCCCAGCATAGGATGACTCTGACAGAGGAACAGCGAAGAATATGGCTAAGATTAAGGACACCAGAGGAGGACCTTAAGAGAATAAGGCTGCACTGTGCTGGCAAAATTTTGGCAGAAGTTTTGATGTACTCGGCCCCATTTCTTGGAATGATCTGCCTGGAATGAAACCTGCGACATGAGCTTCTCTGCCTTCCTTCCCCTCTCTTCCACAAGCGCCTGAAGACCATTTTGTTCCCAAGCGGTTCTGTGTTGTCCGACCGGGAGCCCCTCCGATGAGTTTATCTTGAAGTGGCGCTTTATAAATTCCATATTACGATTACGATTGCCTTCATCAGTGGCATTCCATGAAAGTGGGTGACTCACGGTTACCACAACAAGTTCTGAATATAGAAACTTTTGAGGAGTCAGTAAAGGAGTTAGCACTCATTGGCCAAAGGAAGAACTTGAAGAAGCTAAAGATGTCCTTTTCAACGGTCTATGGACTAGTAGGCATTATATGGTGTGACGCCCATTCAAACGGGCAGCGGTGAGGAAGGATCTCAACCGATAAATTCACTGAAATATTAGCAGAGTTGAGGCCATGCGGTCGGTATAGAAAACCGTCTACATTTCAATTTACGTGTTACAAATATTAGGTTGCGCTTAAACACCTTTAAATCACATATCTCTTCACTGGAACCTTAATTGGCATGGCTTCCGTTAAAAAGGGTAGCGGTGGTTAAGGATCTCACCCGATAAATACCCTGAAATATTAGCAGGGTCGCGGACATACGGTCGCTATAGAATCACGTCTACATTTACATTTACCACCCAATTACAGGCCATTCAGATAACCAATGCGAAGGTCAGACTGCGGGGAGTTACTATTATTTTTAGCCCCGAGATATGCCCGATCCCTCATGATTAAAAAACTTACCGAAGAAGAGTTAAAACATCTGGAACGGCCGCTACTCGTCAAGTTCTTGCGTGAAGAATGTGCTGCAGATAGGAGCTGCGTTGAAGTGTTGAATTGTCAATGACAAGCGTTGAAAAGAATATGTGAGTAAGTAACTATACTCTTCGTATACATTATGTTCGCAAATATTCTATATATGTCGCCTGTCTTTCATCTCCAGAGATGCTACTGAGACTCTCTGTCCAAGGGTTGTGTTGAAAGCCCGACCAGCATAATATATTAGACCAAGAGTTTCGAAGGCCAAAGGAACTAAGTGGTTAGTGGCAAAAAATTGCCTGTTATTATTTTTGCCCAAGGTCAGTGTAAAATAATTCCTCAGGAACAAAACTACTACTAACATTAGTAGTAGTAGTTCCTCAGTTTATCGACATCTTATGGCATCAAGGGCCGTTGACGTCGCCCTCCTCCTTTATCCAGGCTTGTGACTGGCACTACCCCAAACAAAGCTGTGACAGAGTTCACCTTGTCATCCATAAGCAGTAGTAGTTCCTCAGTTTAACGACAGCTTATGGCATCAAAGGCCGTTGCCGTCTCCCTCCTTCTTTATCCAGGCTTGGGACTGGTGCTATCCCCAAACAAGGCAGTGGCGGAATTGTCATCGATTACACTGGACAACAAATTTTTACAAAAGTCATGTTACTGAAATGAAATTAGTCAGTTCTTATCAATTTGTATGTGCTGAACACGAATATGACAGTGAAAATGCCGAATTGGCTCTAGTTTTTTTGTAATCTGAAATGAAGTAATTTTATATCGCACAATGCATGCCAATAGTGATACACTTACAGTTAATATTTGTAAAAACCAGGTCATAGACTAGTTCTTAGATTTTTTTGCCTGTCTCTTGTACAGCTGTTCGGGAGCATCTCTGCGGAGTGTCCAGCAGTAGTCAGCCAACATTGTAGTGGACCATTTTCCCTGGTACCTTTGCTCCATTGTTGCAATATCTTGATGAAAACGTTCGCCATGTTCGTCACTAACCATACCACAGTTGTCAGGGAAGAAATCCAGATGGGAATGAAGGAAATGCATCTTCAGAGACATATTGCAGCGAAATTTCTGGTACTGCTTGAGCATGTCTTCTACTAGTTCCTTGTAGTTTTCTGCCCTAACATTCCCCAGAAAGTCTGTAGACACTAGACGAAAAGCATTCCATGCTTGTTTCGCATCACCCTCCAGCAAGTTGTTGAAGCGGTCATCTTTGAAGAGTTTTCTAATCTGAGGACCCACAAAAACTCCCTCTTTAATCTTTGCTTCGCTGAGTCGCGGGAATTTTTCATGCAGGTATCGGAAAGCTGGCGAAGTGCGGTCCATGGCTTTCACGAAGTTCTTCACCAAACCTAGTTTGATGTGAAGGGGTGGTAGTAGGATTTTGTGAGCCTCGACCAGAGCTGGGTGCTGGATATTCTTCTGTCCAACTGCCATGTTTTGTCTGGGAGTCCATTCCTTCCGCACGTAGTGCAACTCTCTTGCTCGGCTATCCCACTCACACAAGAAACACATATATTTTGTATATCCTTGCTGCAGTCCCATTAAAATGGCAACTACCTTCAAATCACCACACAGGTGCCATTTGTACCTGTTATAGTCAATGGAATGCAGTAGCTGTTTTAGGTTATCGTATGTCTCTTTCATGTGGACAGCATGCGCTAATGGAATAGATGGAAGACGGTTTCCATTGTGCAAAAGCACAGCCTTAAGACTCAGTGTTGAAGAGTCTACAAAGAGTCTCCATTCTTGTGGGTCATGAGTGATCTGTAAGGCATTCATGAGGTCGTCAATATTGGAACAGAATACCAGATTACCTTCCTTCATGAAGAAAGGTTCCAACTGCTGATGGCGCTTTCTATATGAAGTAATTGTGACATCTTCTTCTAGAAGATTCCATTGTTGGAGTCTTGATCCTAGCAATTCTGCCTTGTTTTTGGATAAGTCCAAATCACGAACAAGGTCATTTAGTTCTTCCTGTGTTATTCTGTGTGGGGTTGATGATGCACCACAGTGAAAATCGGGATCACTGCACGCTGACGGACCAGGAGAAGAACATGTCGGCTCACCCTTGCCCTCATCAGATGAATCAAGGAAAATATATTCTGCTGGAGGTTCTGGAATAGGAAGTCCATCACCATGTGGAACTGGTCTCAATGCTGACGGAATGTTTGGGTAGACTATTGTCGACTTCTTTTGCTTCGTTATTCCACCGGAAAGAGGAGGAACCAAGCAGAAGTAACAGTTATCTACGTGGTTGCTTTGCTCTCTCCACACCATGGGAACTGCAAACGGCATTGATGGTCTTTTGCCATTCAACCACTGTGAAAGCTGTGTTGTACATGTAGCACAGCATATATGCGGGGCCCATGGCTTGTCTTGGTCACCAACCTTGCATTCGAAGTAAGCATGATATGCCTTCTTGACTTGATAAGGGATACTTTTCTTCTGGTTGGCAAATGTCACTTCCCCACAAATGTAACAAAAGTTGTCCACAGTATTTACGCACTTCCGAGGCATTACTGTTCTGTATTGTATCTAAATGGATAAAGTAATAATAGTTTTATAAAACAGTAACTTAAACTGTCTCGCACAAAGTCTGTAATATTGTAAATGCTCAACCGTTCCGACTCTCTTTATATAGTACACTGCTGACGTCATCTTACGTCAGCAGCCGACTGGCTGTAGTTTTACATTGCATCAGAAAATGACGTAATCAACTGTGCATGATGTGTCCATGATGGGATTATGCAATGAGGTGGAATATTACATCATTCTAGACTTATTTAGGATATTGTCGCAGTCCTACTGCATAAATTTACATGGTGAAACATAAAAAATGAACTATATGAAATATTTTCAAAACGAGAGCCAATAAAAAATTTTTATGGTTATATTCGTGTTCAGCACACCAAGATGCTACACATTAGGGCCTTTTCCAGTCAGTAACGATTTCTATGTTGACCAGTGTTATATTATTATTTTTCCAAAGTTTAACGACATCTTATGGCTACAGTGGCCGTTGACGTCTTTAAAATTCTTATTTAGGTAAAATTTATTGTTCATAAGTTTCTGTTATTGTTTTTAGTTCGTTTGTCTTGCTTTCTTCAGTTTGTATTTCGCTGGTTTTTTGATGGTTCTTGTGGCGTCTAGGTATTCTGTGAAGACCAGAGGCAGATGATGGAATCCTTCTGTCTTGCTGATGGTCTCTGGCTTTGACTTCTTTATTGTAAAGTTTTAACATATATATATATATATATATATATATATATATATATATATATATTCTTTTAAGACTGACAAATACATATTTTCAAATTGGCCAGGTGGCTCCTCTCAACATTGAGATTTTTTCCAAGGCCCACACTGGCTTCCTAGGTGGCCACATTTAATCTTTTGATGGCTCTTTTCATGGCCATATCAGGTCTTTTCTGTTTTTCTTCAGATTGTTTTTGTGTGTGTTTTTTATTGTCATCCATTAGTTAGTTAGTTCCTCAGTTTAACGACAGCTTATGGCATCAAAGGCCGTTGCCGTCGCCCTGCTCCTTTATCCAGGCTTGCGACTGGCACTACCCCCAAACAAGGCAGTGGCGGAGTTTCATAATTTTTGTCACCTTTAATTTTTCATGGCTATAAAGGGCGTTTATGTTCATTTTTTATATTGATTTTCCTTGAGTGGCCCCTTCTATGCTTTGTTATAATTGTTTTTTAATTATTAAAATTCATTATTTATATATTTTTGTGTGGCCGTAAAGGCTCCCTTTGATCAAAATTTAGCATGAAATATTATCAGAGAAATTTACCTGGTTTTGAGTCATATACATATATGTATGCATGTTTGTATGTATGTATGTTTTTATGTGTATATATACAGGGTGGGCCAGAAGTATTTGTTCAACTTTGAAGGCCTATAACTTAGGCAGTTTAGCAAGTAAGTGTATGCTTAATGCATCAAATTAAAGGTCGTTATATCAGCTATAAGTCCGACAAATTTCATTACGGTAGCTTGCACTACGCGCCATATAATTATTGTGTACCGCACCTACCTTGTTTTCTGACGTAAACAATAATTTCATCATGGCACCGTTAACAGAAGATGACAGGACTTTGATTCGAATTTTAAGAATTGAAAAACATTTAAATGCATACCAAATGATGAATGAATTTCCTGCTAGAAACTGGAGTAAAAACAATCTAAACCGACTAATTAGACAAACGGATAGTAAACGTCGAGCATCTGAAGCGCGTCATCACTCGTTGCTGGACTGAGATCAGCCAGGAACTCATCAATGGAGCCATCATAGATCAATGGGCACGTCGCATTGATGCAGTCATTCGAGCTCGTGGAAGACACATTGAATATTTATTTGATTAAATAATTCTTGGATTTCTTAATGGCTATCAATAATGCAAACTTGCAAAGACTAATTTTCCAAGTATTGTGTTTTGCAAGATAGACGAATTAAAATCATTGTAAACTGATACATATTCAGTACAGTAGTTTTACGCATTTATTAATAAAGCTAAAAATGTAAATTTTTGAGCAGTTGTAGCTGATATAACGACCTTTAATTTGATGCATTAAACATACACTTACTTGCTAAACTGCCTAAGTTATAGGCCTTCAAAGTTGAACAAATACTTCTGGCCCACCCTGTAGATATATATGTTTATGTGTGTATACATCATAGTTATTTACCAATTAATTCATATACAACATACATTAGCTGATATACATTTCTAACAATGTATTTGAAACAATAAATTTAATACAAGTCTCTGCCTTTTTCATTTAGATCTCCCTTTCACATATTTTTAAATTATTCTTATATACATATACATGTATACAACTTATGGAAAACCTAGAACCAAATATAGAAATATATATATATAAACGGTTGAGCGTGATTGTCATAACTAATTTTACAATCAACATTCGTCATAGCTGTTAACTAATTATTTTAGAATTCTTCTGTTGTTTATAATATTAAGTATGTATCATTATATTATTATAATTGTATTTTTATGATAATTTAGGAATAACTTACATAGTAATTTATATATACATGTGCTTTGGTAAAAGTTCGTGTATTAAGTTTTAGTATTTAAATTTAGTATTTACATAGTAGGTTAAATTGATACAATCCATCAGTAGTTCCTGAGTTTAACGACAGCTTATGGCGTCAAAGGCCGTTGACGTCGCTCTCCTCCTTTATCCAGGCTTGGGACTGGAACTACCCCCAAACAAGGCAGTGGTCGAGTTCAGCAATACAATCTTTTATAGTAGTACTTCCTCATGTTAGCGACATCTTATGGCATCAAAGGCCGTTGACGTCACCCTCCTCCTTTTACCAGGCTCGGAACTGGCACTACCCCAAACATGGCAGTAGCAGTATCCAGTATCATCTAAACTGAATTCCGCCTCTGAGCATGTGTAATTATATCGCCAATTGCTTCGTTATATATAGCATTTATATATATATATGCTGTATTTGAAATATAGCATTATATATGTATATATAGAGAGAGAGAGAATGAAAAAGAAAAAAATATATAATTATAAATACAAATACCCATATAATCTAAGATCATATTTCTTGCTTACAACACCATATATATATATTCATTCATGTATATGTATGTATTATATATACCCATATATATATATTATATATATTATACAACAACAAGATGTTGCCAAACAGTTGAACATTCGAGGATCTCATTAGACACCTTTAATACGCTGTCCAAGAACTTGGTATATAAGAGGAATCAGCCGCTACGATAATCACTACTACGATAATCCGTTCCCCAAGCAAGTGAATCAGGTCGACGTCAACGGCCCCAGGAGCCATAAGATGTCGTTAATCACTGTATACTTTCACTAATCGCCAGGTAATTGTCCCCAGTCTACAAAAGACGCCTAACTGCCACAAGAAATACCAGAAAACAGAGAAATCTGAATTGAAAGTATCAAAGCGAACGAAGTAAAATCAACAACAGCAAATATAACCAACAAGCTGTAGCTCAATGAGAACTTTAAAAACGTCAACGGCCATTGTAGTCATAAGATGTTGCAAAACGTTGTAAACAATGGACATCAAACGCCTCTGATGCCATAGGATGTCGTTAAACTGAATCCAATCCGTTGAGGCTTAATGCAACAACGTCTAGGGTTCGGTTGACCTCAGCAGTCCTGAAAGCCAAAAGATGTCGCTAGACACTTCCTGGATAAAATTGCCAACTACTGTATATTCTCGTGTACTTTCCAAAATTGACTTTAGTTCCCTTTCCTCTAATTTACCTCATATCCACTTCTCTTCCTCAGTCCGTGACCTCGGAATCATCCTGGATCAAACTCTTTCTCTGACTGACCACGTAAATTATTTATCCCGCTCTTGTCTTTACCACCTACGACAACTCCGCTCTATTCGTCACTCGCTTCCTCTTCATGCGATCACTACCTTGGTCCATGCCCTGATCTGCACTAGGATTGACTTTGGCAATGCTGCCTGTATTGGACTTTCTGCAATTAACACATGCAAGCTTCAATCTGTACTTAATGCTGCTGCACGCCTTATCGGTGGTCTTCCAAAGTCTGCCCATATATCTACTTTTATTCGTGATTCACTTCATTGGCTTCCTGTCAGTCAACGCATCCAGTTTAAGATTCTTATTCTTATGCCCAACTGCCTTCTCCGTCCTACTTAACTTCTTTTTGTATTTCGGTTTCCTCTTTGCCTGCCCATGCCTCTTTCGCTCAGCTACCCGTGGTCTCTTGGTAGTCCCTCGCGTCCGCACTACGACTGCTCAGTCCAGGAGCTTTGCCTTTGTTGACCCTTCCAGCTAGAACTCCCTTTCTTTTGACCTGCGGCTTCAGTTACTTAGTCTCTCCCCTACCCAGTCTCGCAAACGCCTGAAATCCTTTTTGTTTGTTCAAGTCGAGAGTGCCACTGTTTCCTAAGTGGCGCTTTATAAATGTTCGTTTACAATTACAATTACAGATATAACTCGTTATTTTCCGAATGCTTGCGAAATTCTCCAGTTTTCACTCTAACTCGTGTTTTCAACGGCTCCGAATCAGCAAAGAATTTTCATTGTCAGGTCAAGAAGGAATTTTTGAACTGCGCAAGAACTAAACACTTGAAATACACTTGAAACTGGAATCGCAATTATATTTATACAAAATATATGCCTACGTAAAGTATGTTAATATTATGCATATTTATATTTAATACAGTATTCATATATAAACAAAGAGTCCTAAGCTAGTGCATGCCACGTTTAATACCCCAAGTGTTTCACTGGGCCGCGGGTCCAAACGACAAAGTACCAGGATGATCTGCACCAGGGCCAAATCTAGGGTTCTTGGCCCCGCAAAAAGGGACCCGTGGTCCTTTAGGAGACTAAGGCAACGACAGTCTTCGGTTTCAACGTTTATTATTTCGCAATTTTAACCGAACTTTATATAAATGAAATCTCGAACAGGTATGCGAGTGCTGTACGACGTGGGCGACATCCAGCGAGTCATATTCAAGTCAAGTTTTCGAATCTTTAAGCCTCAGTCTGACTCGCCTTCGAACTGAGTTCGGACTCTCTTTCAAATACTATCCCCATTGTGTCTAGCGCTGCCGCTTGTAAAGGAAGGTCAAGGCCCTCAAATGCCAGAGGTTAAATGCTCTTAAAGCTTTAAATGCTCTTAAATGCCAGAGCTTAAATGTTTTAAATGCCAGAACTTAAATGCCAGAACTTAAATGCTAGAGCTTAATTGGTCAAGATCCAAACGAAGACCAAATGCCAACCTCATCGCCTCATCATCTAAACAGAGACCACAAAAAGGAATTGCTATAGCACTTAGCCGATCGCCAGAGTGAGTAAAACAGACAGCAACCAACTTAGCCCGATCCACAGGCCCTCTGGTGGTGACCCAAATTGACAGTTTATCCTTCTCTATTGTCGGCCTCTCCCATGTACCTTCTTTAGCTGGTAGGGGATCTAGGATCTAGGACAGCTGGAAAGGCACGGTAATCGATGGGTAACGCGGAGAGTACGGATTCGACCCCTTCTCTGATTCAGCTACTGTTTAGGGACCTTGAGCAAGTCAAGTATCAAACCCAGCCTACCTCGCCATTGGGGATGAGGCCAATCCTGAACCCTCCTTGAGGCAGAAATGTAAGTTTACGTCGAGAGTGGAAGGGCAGTGATGCGGATGACTCTGAGCACAGAACTGGGATTGAGAAACTTCCTTCTCGCGAAGCTATGCACAGACTGCAGCCGTCACAAGTCTTTCAAACCGATGCAGATGATGCGTTCAAGCGCTTTCCTCACAATATGTGGTCCAACCGTCCCAGCATAGGATGACTCTGACAGAGGAACAGCGAAGAATATGGCTAAGATTAAGGACACCAGAGGAGGACCTTAAGAGAACAAGGCTGCACTGTGCTGGCAAAATTTTGGCAGAAGTTTTGATGTACTCGGCCCCATTTCTTGGAATGATCTGCCTGGAATGAAACCTGCGACATGAGCTTCTCTGCCTTCCTTCCCCTCTCTTCCACAAGCGCCTGAAGACCATTTTGTTCCCCAGCGGTTCTGTGTTGTCCGACCGGGAGCCCCTCCGATGAGTTTATCTTGAAGTGGCGCTTTATAAATTCCATATTACGATTACGATTAACATCATCAATGGCATTCCCGAGGGCCGGACTTTGCAATGTGCCTGCAGAATGTCATTAAGAAAGATAAGAATTCTCTGTCTAATTCTGTTCGTTCTGTCGGTTCTATGATGTCATTCAGGTCTAAACTAAAGACACATCTCTTCCAACTTGCTTACCCACCGTAGCCTGGCTTCTCGTTTCTCTGACCTATCGGAATTCGACCCGGCTTCTCCAACGGGTTATGATTTGTGATTGCGATTTCACTTGAAGTGACCATCAACTGATGCCTTGGACATTATAATAACGGCGCTATAGGAGTCTTTAGATTAGATTAGATTAGTAGATTAGACTGGATTAGACTGGATTAGATTGGATTAGATTGGATTAGACTGGATTAGACTGGATTAGACTGGTTCAGACTGGATTAGATTGGATTAGATTGGATTAGATTACATTAGATTAGATTAGATTAAATTAATTTCCTAGAAAGTGGGTGACTCATGGTCACCACATTGAATTCTGAATATAGACAATTTTGAGGAATCAGTAAAGGAGGTTAGGACTCATTGGCGAAAGGAAGAATTTGAGGGAGCTAAAGATGTCCTTTTCAACGTTCTGTGGACTAGCGGGAATTAATTGGTGTGGCGCACATTCAGACGGGCAGCGGTGGTGAAGGATCTAACCCGATTAATTCACTGAAATATTGTATCGAGGCAATGCGGTGTCAATAGAAAATCATTTACATTTACATTTACGTATTGCAAGTATTAGGTGCTTGGACACCTTTAAATCGCATATCGCTACACGGGGACCTTGAACCGCGTGGTGCCCATTCAAACGGGCAGCGGTGGTGAAGGATCTCATCCGAAAATTTCACTGAAGTATTAGCAGGGTAAAGGCCGTACGGTCGCTATAGAAAAACGTCTACATTTACATTTACCACCCAATTACAGGTCATCCAGTTAACCAATGCAAAGATCAGACTGCAGGGAGTTACTATTATTTTTAGTCCTGAGAAATGGGATTTAAAAACTTACTGGAGAAGAGGTAAAACATCTGGAACGGCCGCTACACGTCAAGATCTTGCGTGAAGAATGTGCTGCAGAAAGCAACTGCGTTCAAGCGTTGAATTGTCAATGCAACGCTTTGTAAAGGATATTTCGCTCGTCTTCCATATCCAGAGATATTTCTGAGACTCTCTGTCCTAGGGTTGTGTTGAAAGCCCGACCAGCATAATATATTAGACCAAGAGTTTCGAAGGCCAGAGGAACTAAGTGGTTAGTGGCAAGAAATTGCCTGTTATTATTTTTGCCCGAGGTCAGTGTAAAATAATTCCTCAGGAACAAAACTACTACTAACATTAGTAGTAGTAGTTCCTCAGTTTATCGACATCTTATGGCATCAGGGGCCGTTGACGTTGCCTCCTCCTTTATCCAGGCTTGGGACTGGCACTACCCCCCAACAAGGCAGTGGCGGAGTTTTTACCACTAGTAGTAGTTCCTCAGTTTAACGACAGCTTATGGCATCAAAGGCCGTTGCCGTCTCCCTCCTCTTTTATCCAGGCTTGGGACTGGCACTACCCCCAAACAAGGTTTTACCACTACTATGGGTACTGTGATTATAACAGCTTAGACTTAAGCCTTTAAATTAAAAGGTGTCTTAATGATGATTTGTATTTTATCTAATATCTGATAGTTAATTACATTGCATGGTTGCCAAAGGCTTCACCGCCCCCTTACAGAATTGTAGGCATAACAATGTTTGAATTCGTCTTATGCACGCTTGATATAGCATCGGTGGAACATGTCGTAAAGGTGTCTAACTGTAGCCTTATATTATCCAATGTTTAACGACATCTTGTGGCTGCCAGCTCCGTTGACTTACAACTTATCTTTATCCTTGCACTGTTGCAGTTTTTGTTTTATTATAGGCCTATCTACAACTAAGACTAAAATGTGCTAACGATCAGGCCATGGATTTGCACTGTCCGTTCGTTAGCGACATCTATAGTGGCTCCCAGGGTGGTTTTACGTCTACCTTAGTTTAGCCTACCTGCATTAGATCATGACAAAAAAGACCTTGGTGGTGATTATGATTATAATTGTTCTTTCCGAAGTTTAACGACACCTTAACGATGTCTTTAATGTTCTTATTTTAGTTACAGTTTGCTGTTCACAGTTTCTGTATATTAAATTAACTCAGTTGTTTATAGTCGAGTATTCAAACGGTTTAATTGGCTCGTATATTTGTACATAGTTCTTAAAACATTAATTTGTTGACCCAAGAACCTTTGACGTCGACCTCAATTTACTATATCAGCAGATTTAGCTTTCTAGAATTTGAAAACGTCCCTTGAAGAAGAAAAGATGTGTCCATTGTAATTTCCATTGTTTAATGACATCTTATGGATGCTAAACTCTGCTGTCAACCTTACTTCAGGAGCTCTGAATAGCGTTAATAGCAATTAAGTAGTAGTAGTTCCTCAGTTTAACGACAGCTTATGGCATCAAAGGCCGCTGCCGTCGCCCTCCTCCTTTATCCAGGCTTGGAACTGGCATTACCCCCAAACAAGGCAGTGATGGAGTTAAATTAATAGCAGTAAACGAAGTTGATAACTATATATGGCGTCGGTAGAAGGCTATTTAAAGGTGTCTAAATTGAGCATTGCATTTTAATATGTTTAACGACATCTTGTGGTTACCAGAGCCGCTGCCGCCGACCAGACCTGACCTTATCTTCGTGCTTTCATTGTCAGGGCTTTTGAGTGTTGCATCCTTTGCTTTGTTGTAAGCCTATCTACAACTGAAACTAAATTGCTCAAACGATAAGGCCCTTGTGAGGTCCGCTGTTCAACGGCATCTTGCGACCGCCAGCGCTGTTGACGTCGACCTTGCTTTATCGATTTTACTGCGAGGAGATATCGATTAAACGAAATATCCAAATATATAGCATCGAATTAAAGCGATATAAAGCTGTCCAAACACACCCATTATATTAGCAGTATTTTCCATTGTTTAACGACTTTTTGCCGCCGCCAAGGGCATTATTCATCAATATTGCCTAGTCCCACTTTAAACCGACCAATAGCTATAGTAGTTCCGCAGTTTAACGACAGCATATGGCATCAAAGGCCATTGCTGTCGCCCTCCTCTTTATCCAGGCTTGGGACTGGCACTACCCTCTAACAAGGCAGTGGCGGAGTTCCAATACCTATAAAACGAAATTTGTTATATATAGCGTCGAATAAAATCGCTGTAAAGGTGTCTAAACACACCCATTATATTAGCAGGATTTCCATTGTTTAACGACATCTTGTGGTCTCCATGACCGTTGACATCGACCTCGCTTCATCATTTTTCCCTCTGTCGAATACCTATGAAACAAAATTTTGTTATATATAGCGTCGATTAAAAGCGATATAAAGGTGTCTAAACACACTCATATATTAGCAGTATTTTCCATTGTTTAAACGACATCTTGTTGCCGTCAGGGCCTTTGACATTGAACTTGCTTTATCCGTTTCTCTTTATACTGATAGCGTAGTAGTAATTCCTCAGTTTAACGACATCTTATGGCATCAAAAGCCGTTAACGTCGCCCTCCTCCTTTATCTCAGCTGGGATTGGCGTTACCCCTAACAAAGCAGTGGCGTACTTGCACTGAGCGAAATTTTGATATATTTATATATAGCGTTGAATAAAAGCAATTAAATGGTGTTTAAGCACACCCTATATTAGCGGTATTTCCCATTGTTTAACGACATCTTGTGGCCGACAGGGCCGTTGACATCGACCATATTTTAGTTAAGGTAATAAGCAATTGCTTTTGTAGTTGCTGTTTAACAATATTTTGTCATAACGAACATGATTATCGTAATCGTAATCGTAATCGTAAGCTCCAGATTTCTACGCCACCTGTTAAAAGCTAAGTGGCGGGAACCAGCTTATTCTCAGGCGCTCAGCCAAAATAAATAGCTAGGCAGAAAGCGTTCGGTTCCAGATGAAGAACCAGGAATCAGGCAGTCGAACGGCTGAGGTGGATGGTGCTTTGAAAACGGAGCAGGAAGAGAGATGAAGAGGAAGAGGAAGAATCAAGATAAGATTTTTGGAAAACTTAGCGTAGTCCTCCTCCTTTATCAGGGCTTCGGACTGGCGCCACCCGACTAAAGGCAGTGGAGGAGTTATACATCTGTTCAATCGGCTTTACTTTTGCAAATTAAACTAAAATTAATTGCAATCTCAATTGTTTAGCGAACCCTATTGTGACGATCGACCTTACCTTGCCATATCAGCAAAGTTAACTTTCAAGAATTTGAGTACGCCCCTTGAAGAATAAATGCATCCATTGTAGTTTCCATAGTTTAACGACATCTTTCGGCTTCCAGAGCCATTGCTGCTGACCTTACTTGTTTCAATCAACTCGTCATGTCATAGATTAAGCGCAGTTAATTTATAAATGACGTCGGTCGAACACGTTTAAAAGGTGTCTAATTGGAACACTGCACTTTCCTGCGTTTAACGACATCTTGCGGCTGCCAGAACCGTTGATGCCGACCTCTTCTTATCTTTTTGCACTAATTTTCTCGGGAAGCACCAGTAGTTTCTGTTTAACGATGCTGTCTCATAACAAAGGTGATTAACGTTGCCCTCCTCCTTTATCCAGGCTTCGGACTGGCACCACTCGACGAAATGCAGTGGCGAAGTTCACGCGTACGGCAGTAAAAGTTGTTTATAGTGTGACGACATCTTATGGCTGCCATAGCGGTTGATGTCGACTTACCATTAAAATCATTCCACTTACCAATGTTGCATTATTAGAACCAAAAGTTTAATGACATCATAAGGCCGCATTGGCCGTTGACGTCCTTACAAATATATTCTAGAAGAAAAAACAGTTCTGTTTTTAAATGTTTGGCTTAACTAACAATAAGGAAAGTCACAATTAAACAAACCATTATACTTTAAACTGAAAAAGAGAGTCGTTACTTATCATAGAAACCCGTGCAGAATAACAGTGTACTTGAATACACTTTGCGCCCATTTACGTCAGCTATTAACAGTATATTTACAGACATAAGAATCAGTTTCATCAGCCAATCAGCGTCGCGCAAACGAACCCGCCCAGCGCTCACGCCAATTTTATAAACCATCCATCCCTCTACTAGTCACGTGACTCTGCTTCAGTGAGTACGTTCTACTCCAAATGGACAAACACCAATGATCAAATTTAGAAAATGTATACAGTACCAGTTGATTTTTTTATATAGATTTGGTTGACAGCGTTTTAAAGGTGTCTAATGGGATTATTGCATTTCCCTCTGTTTTACGGCTTCATATGGTTACCAGAGCCTTTGCCGCCGACTTTGCTTTTGCTGAAGCTTTTGTATATATTACTTTTGTTTAATTGCAGTCGTTTTTACAACTAAAGCTAAGTTGTTCAAACGAGTAAGCAATGTCCGTTGCTACAGCGACACCTATAGTGGCTGCCAAGGCGTTTGATGTCTACCTTTTCCATACCTTACGAAATTATAAATCTGCTTGGTAAGGCTTATGAGTACTGATTTTTTCAAAGTTTAACGGCATCTTATATCAAGTGTGGCAGTTGCTGTCTTGAAAGTTCTTATTTATTAACAGTTTATTGTACAAATATTTCTCTTTTTGATTCTAATTCGTTCGTCATGATATTTTCAATGCGTATTTCGCTGGTTTTCTGGTTTCTTGTGGTGTTTAAGTATTCCGTAAAGACCGGAACGGAAGAAGGGGATCCTTTTGGTTTGCTAAGGATTTTGGCGTTGACTTCTTTATTTTACAATTTACTTTGCTTCTGATGAATTTTTCCCTTAAACTGAAAATATTTGAAAAGGTCTTTCCGTCACCTTGAGTTATCATGGTTATAACGGCGCTTTTATGTTTATTTTTTATTTCTTTTTCCTTGGGTAGCCATAACGCATCTTCTATGCTTCGTTGTAATTGTTTTTTTTTTAATTATTAAAATTCATTAATTGTATTTTTTGTTATGACCGTAAATGCTGTCTTTGATCAAAATTTAGCATGAAATATATTTACATAAATTTACATGGTTTTTGGTTTTGAGTCATACACATATAAATATGTATGTTTGTTTGTATGCATCAGTGTATATATGTATATGTTTATGTACGTATACATCATAGTTATTTACAAATTAATTTATAAACAGCATTCAATAGCTGATACACATTACTAACAATGCATTTAAAACAATATATATTTAATACAAGTCTCTGCCTTTTCCACTTAGATTTTTCTTTTGTATATAATTTCAATCATTCTGATATATTTGTATAATTGCATCTATAATATATATATATATATAAAGCTCGATATTGAAAACCTAATATACAATTATATATCTGAACGGTTGAGCTTGATTGTCATAGCTAATAATACGATAAACATTCGACATAGTTATAAATATTGAATATACTATTCATATGTTGTATATAATATTATATTTCTTTTATTATAATATTATAATTGTATTTTTATGATAATTTAGGGTTAACTTACGGATTTAATATATGTAATATATATATATATATATCATATATATCTATATACACATGTGCTTCGGTACAACTTCGCGTATTCGGTAATAGTATTTACTGCTTACATTCATATAATGTAACGCAACGCATGGAGTGTGATCGAGTTTTTGTAGCTCAGAATGAGAGCGTTTTAAAGGTGTCTAAATGGTGATATCGAAATCGTAAGCTCGATATTTCTACAGCGCCCAACGAAAGCTATGCATTTAAAGTAGCAGTATCCAGTAGCATCTAAAATGAATTCCGCCTTTGAGCATGTATAATTATTTCGCCAATTGCTTCGTTATATATAGCTATATATATATATATATATATATATCATGTATATGGAATATAGCATTCTATATATATACTATATATAGAATGAAAATTTAAAAATATATAACTATAAATACAAATACCCCTATCGTCTGAGATCATATTCCTTGCAGACAGCACTATATATATATACACATTCATATATATGTATACACTATGTATATCCATACATACATTACTTTAAAAGTATATATATATATCCATACATACGTTCGTTACATAAAATGTATACATATATAAAAGCATGGACGCATTGTATATACAATGAATATATATGGATATGCAAACACACGTACGTCATACAAAGTATAAAATCTGTATATTGTTTTGGAACACAGGGCACTTTTATCATTAGCTCCAAAGAAAGGGCAATGTCAACGGCCCTGGCAGCCGCAAAATATCGCTAAAATTGGATAGTTCTACATAATATGCAAAAATCCAACTAGACACCTCTAAAACGCTTCCACTCCACGCTACTTATGCATCAGTTGCTGTAGGCTATTCAACTCCGCCACTGCCTTGTTTGGGGGCAGGGCCAGTCCCAAGCCTGGATAAAGGAGGAGGAGGGCGCCGTCAACCGCCTTTGATGGCATAAGATATCGTTAAACGTGGAACTGCTTCTACTAGACACCTCTTAAACGCTTCTACTCCAAGATATTTATGCATTAATTCTGCTTGTTGATTTATCTTGCTTCAGCATACTATGAACTGTGCCACTGCCTTGTTTGGGGGTAGTGCCAGTCCCAAGCCTGGATAAAGGAGGAGGACGACGGCAACGGACTTTGATGCCCTAAGCTGTCGTTTAACATTGGAACTACTACTGCTACGTTGCTATGAAAACTGGAAAAAAACTTTTCTTATCGACGTTGACAGCTTTTGAAGCCATGAAATATCGTTAATCTGTTGGAATACACCCATTTATTCATTTTAGCGCTAAATGAAGAAAATGCCATTTTATTCATTTTAGCGCTAAATGAAGCAAATGCCGTTAGGTAATCGTATTCCATTTGAATAACCTAAGCATTTACATCGAACGTTCTGCGGTTCCTGTTAGCATATTAAAACAAAATTTGTGAGTAAAACAACTTACCTGGCAATTGGCACCGTTCTATTGTTTCACCGTTATTTATACATTATAATACTATGATTTAATATTGCCCTCCTTATACAAAGTTCAGAAGTCCACATTGAAGTCGGGAAGGAGGAAATGTGGTAATATTTTACGTGGTGATATTTTATGTAGTGCTATTTTTATGGTGATAGTTCATATGGTGATATATTATAACATGGTGATGTTTTGCATGTTTTGTACGGTGTGCTTTCAATGGTGATATTTTATGCAGTAATATTTTATATGGTCATATTTTAAAAGCTGTTGGCGTCCATTCTATGCTATTTATTAATTAAGGTCAATACTGCGATTATTTTATATTGAGATAATTCTAGAATTCATTGGCCTTGGGAGAAATATTTTCCGACGAGGGGCAGGCGGGGGATGAAACCCCATCAGTCGCTCACAGTTTTACAGTGTATCTTTAATATGCACCATTAAATTTCTTTAGTTTTAAAATCCTAATTTGTGCATTAATAATACTAACATTACGCTATAGGCTTAGACACCCTTAAATTGCACTTCATTAGCTCTATCTAAATCAGTTTCGCTCAATCGGTGAGTTATCCAAATAGACTATCGGTGACAACAATTATGGACTTTAAAAGACTGGGAGCCACAAGATGGCGTTAAAGCCGCATACCATAAACTTAAAACTACATAAATCTGCTATAAACTTTGCGATCAATACTGGGTTGTTTGACCTTTGACCTAAATAAATAAATGTAAATGTCAACTACACGTTTTTCTTTAGCGACCGTATGGCCCAAACCCTGCTCTTTTTTCAATGAATTTATCGGGTGAGATCCTTCACCACCGCTGCCCGTTTGAATGGGTGCCGCGCCATTTAAGGTCGCCGTGTACGGACCGAACTATAGCTCAGTATTCGGATCTCTGAAATAAGCCACAATGGGGTTGTGAACCCGGGATCCTCACGCATAGAGGCCCCTTGGAATACGCGTTTACCGATGTAGCTAACTACGAAGCTCTCTTTGCCTCTGTCTCTCTGTCTCTGTCTCTCTGTCTCTGTCTCTGTCTCTCTCCTCCAATACCAAACATCACCCACCGTAGCTGCCACGCTGTCTCTCTGCCTGACTCTTGGATCTTGACCTGGAACCAAACCCTTTTGCCTATCGATTTTGTTTTGACTGAGAGCCTGTGATTAAACTGGTCCCCGTGACGTGGCTTTCGTTGGGCGCTGTATAAATCTCGAGCTTACGATTACGATTTCGACTGAACTTCCCCAGAGGGAGTGCTGCCGACGGATGCTAAAAGCGACCCCTTGGGGCATTACCCTTCGCTCGTACCCAGCCACAAATACCCCCGCTAAGTACTATCCTGTTTATAGCCATTGGAATAAAACCGGTTTTACAGTCTGGATTTTGTTTGGGTGTTTGATAACATCAGGCTCCAAAGTGGCGCCTCTAGCGAATAAACACGAAGTACGTCGCCAGTTACCAAGAACGATCGCGAGATGGCCAAGTCTAGGTCAGAATTGGAGTTTACGGCTATGGGTGAGGGTTAGGGTTAAGGGCTACCGTTAATTTTAGCATAACGCTTATGATTAAAGTTAAGGTTAGAATTAAGGTTAAACCTAACAACTATAAGGTTTTTGTCAGGTTTAAAGTTAATGCTTTAATCGTGTAGTGCTAGTCCTAGGCCTGGATAAAGGAGGAGGACGACGGCAACGGACTTTGATGCCATAAGCTGCCGTTTAACATTGAAACTACTACTGCTACGTTGCTATGAAAACTGCAAAAAAACTTTTTCTTATCGACGTTGACAGCTTTTGAAGCCATAAAATATCGTTAATCTGTTGGAATACACCCATTTACCCGAAGGGATGGGATTAGGGCCAGTGCTATCGTGGGATTAAAGTTCGGATTAACGTTAGAGTTATGAATAGGGTTATTTAACGATGATTTAGATGTAATCCTAGAAATGTAACCAGTTTCGTACTGGAATTTTATTTACATTTAGAAGTATCACTTAAATTGACAAGTATATATCGACGGTTGAACGCTATTTAAAGGTGTCTAAGCACCACACAATATTAACAGTAGTATTCATAATCTAACGACATCTTGCGACACAAGGCCCGTTGACGTCGGCGTTACCTTACCATATATTTAAAAAGCATTTGGGATTGGACTAAGTTCACAAATTTATATATAGCATCGATCGAGAACGTTTTAAAGGTGTCTAAGCGGAGCATTGTATAAAGGAGTGTTTGACGTCGACCTTATCTTTCCTTACATTTTTTGCGTCTCAGGACTTGTTGTTACACCGGGACCAAATTCTACTGCTTGGTGACAGCGGCACAGTGTGCGCACACAACTTGCTCAGGGTCGTTACACGGAGTCGACCCCGCAACCGCATGATCATTGACCAAACGCTTTACCGATAGACCACCGTGAAGAGGCGCTGTATAAATGCCTGCTTAGAACTGCAGTTTATGTAAATAAGAAAAAGCATTGTGTCGAAATATGGAACAAATCGCTGTAAATTTCACAGCAATTTCGCGCCGACAAATCACTGACAGGGGGCGTGGCTTGACCTACTTCTTCGCAGCCAATCTCGATAATTCAATAGGGCCCATTTTCTAATTGGCTATCTCCGCCGTGACTAATTGGATCGCTTTGAAGACTATAATAAACTAAACACGGCCATTCTACTGAAGGTCGATCATCAAAGCTAGGCTTATGGCATTATTAAACTTATGGCTATAAGGTTAAAGTCAGGGTTATAAGGTTAATTTAAGTTAGGGTTAAAGTTGAAGCTAGGTTTAGGATTGCGGTTAATATTTAAAGTTAGGGTTTGGGTTCAAGTTAAAGGGTTAAAGTCTGATTTATGGTAAGGGCAACTAACCGTCATAATGGGCAGAAGCTTAAACTTTAGGCTTAGGTCAGAGGAGAAGACGGAGGAAGAGGGGGAGGAAGAGGAGGAGGAGGAGGAGGCGGAAAAGGAGGAGAAGGAGGAGGAGAAAGAGGAGGAGGAAGTGGAGGAGGAAGAGCAAGAGAAAGTATAGAAGGCGGAGGAAGGAGCGGAGGAAAAGTGGAAAGAGGAGAAGAATGAGGAAATGCATTTATTGGTCAGATGTGTGCGTGGTTGGAAGGAATATGGTTGGGAGAAGATGCCAGCAACTGTTTATTACTCCAATGATTAAAACGTTTGCAGGTCATTCCACAAAAATTTGAATAAAATGCCCCTGGATAAAGTTTGACATTGAAACATTGAAATCTTTGCAAAAATCAACCATTTAGAATTCCAAACTGAGCCAAATTTGAATATCTGATTCTTCAGGATACAGTGTGTGCAAACTACACGACTATATAATCTCGGGAAAAATAACTGCGGCATATAATAATAAATTATTTACATAATTTATTGGCCTCAATATGATTGGTTTGCATATTCGCCCCGCCCTCCTGTATCCGATAACATACGACGTCCGTCACGTGCCCGTCGACGGCCAACCACCGTCTCATCAATCAAACTCATGCCACTGGCCAGCCATCAATCAAACTCCAAGCCCCGCCCCTCTTAAGATCGAGGGACAAGAGGCGGAGTCACAGTCTGTTGTTTATCTTTGGCGCTTAATTAATCGGAAGCAGACGACGGGACATGCGCAGTGCATATTTTCGCCTTGATGCCCGGATGTCATATACGCCCATCATGCAATGCGTTTCCAATTTGAGAAAGAAACACGTGATCCGTGGAATCCCTTCCGCTAAACTCCTTTGTGCCTGGGAAACCTTGTATAGCTTCATAGACAAACAGCCGGTATATTTCACGCCCTCCGGACAAATTTCCCAAGCAGAACTCATTATATAACGAACGCATGGGGCCTTTATTTGCTCACACATTGTGTGCATGTATATATATGCATTATATATAATATTATATACACAGACCGACACACGGACACACATAGGGACACAAAAGCACGAAGACATACACGTACACACACACGAACACATACAAACACCGTGACTTACACGGACATACAGACAAACACACACAAAGACGGAGACATACACGGACATACACACACGGACACACACACCCTGTTATTATCATGCTATTCTTCTTTGAATTACATAACTATCTAAGAGTGAATATATATTTAAAATGTATTATTCGAATACTCTGTGAGCAGAAAAAAACCATCCCTTAGATATTCCTCCATTAACTGATGTAAATTATTCCGCAAGCTCAATCCAAACTAGATGGATTTCGTTTGATTATTATAAATGTTCGTATTATCATCAAACAGACAATTACCAACAGAATCAAAGGCATGTGTTCTATCATGATTTATAGATCGATAGTAATGCACAGAAATCTAGGCAGCCTATAAAACATGTAAGCTTTAAGCTTCTTTCAAGCTTTCTAAGCTTCTTTTAAGCTTCTTTTAAGCTTATTTTAGGCTTTGAAAGCTAGCTTCTTTTAAGCTTTGAAAGCTTCTTTTAAGCTTCTTGGAAGATTTTAAAGCTTCTTTGAAACTTTTAAGCTTCTTTGAAGCTTCTAAGCTTCTTTTAAACTTTTTAAACTTCTTTTAAGCTTCTTTTAAGCTTCTGTTAAGCTTCTTTCCCCAAGCTAGAAGAATAATGCTTCAGTGATAAGAGGTAAAATTTAATTTTAAATAAATCTAAAGAATATATAATGTTGAAAATGTCATCCATCGGCCTATGACTTATGGTAGCGTCGCTTACTAGTTGATCGTCCTTACTGGCAAGGGTCTTTGTGTAAAACTGACGTCACTGTGGCGTCAATTTTAACAGGGACTGCCTTACAATTGTAATTGTAAATAGTAACTTCCTTTGCGCCGATGTCTAATGCACAAGGAATCAACCGATGGCGCACCAAAGCCAAGCCACAATCAGGTCATTCGTAATCGTAATCGTAATCTCGAGATTTCTACAGCGCCCAACGAAAGCTAAGTTGCGGGAACCAGCTTATTCACAGGCGCTCAGTCAAAAACAAAATCGATAGGCAAAAGGGTTCGGTTCTAGGTCAAGATCCAGGAGTCAGGCAGTAAGACAGTCGGACGGTCAATATCGAGGAGGTCAATCCACAAGACAGACACGCAGCCTACGATAGATAAGCAATTTGAAAAATGTAAGTTTTAAGTTGAGAACGAAATCACAAAAGCGACTGAGCAGAACGAACAGACACAGCGAGAGAGTTCCAAAATCTAGGTCTAGCTAAAGCATGATTAAAACAATTTTTAATTATAGAAATGTTTAATTATAGAAACATTTCTTTTTCAAAAATCTTAACCTGATTCTTCCTCTTCCCCTTATCTCTCTTCTCGCTTCAATTTCAAACACCATCCACCGTAGCCGTCCGACTGTCTGCCTGCCTGACTCCTAGATCTTGACCTGGAACCGAACCTTTTCTGCCTATCGATTTTGTTTTGACTGAGCGCCTGTAAATAGGCTGGTTTCCGCGACTTGACTTACGTTGGGCGCTGTGGAAATCTCGAGATTACGATTACAATTTTTTAATGGTTAATTCAACGATAACTTTTCTTTTTCTAACAATCGTCTGCTAAATGTTAAACCTTATGATCTTAATGACATTTCTAACATCATTGCGGTTTGTGACGAGTTTATCTTGAAGCGGCGCTATACAAATTTCAAATTACAATTACAATTTCTACTTAAGTGTTTGTATTTTTCGTTCACAGTGTATCTTTCAGGTTAAAAACTCTAGTTGTATAGGGCGTTATATATTAAGGGAAGGCGGGCGAAGCCAAAGTTCCAAGATGGCGCCTGAGAAACCGTCTCACTTCAAGCAGTGCCTCATGATGAATATCTCATAAGGGAGTCTGAGGCAAGATTAATGACGGCGTAGGTCAAAGGTCGATGCTAAATCTTCCTCTAAAAATTCAATCAGACCTACTTTGAGGAAGATGTGGGATAAGACAAAGGATGGACGAGGAGGAGGGAGAAACGGAAGAGAGGCAGAAGGAAGAACAAGAAGAGGAGGAGGAAGAAAAGGAAGAGAAGGAGAACGATGATTAAGGAGGAAGAATCTGAATATACGATATATGCTGCACGGTGGTCTATCGGTAACGCTTTTGACCAATGATCATGTGGTTGCGGGTTCGACTCCGTGTAACGCCCCGTGGCAAGTTGTTTGCGCACACCATGCCTCTGTCACCAGGCAGTGGAATTTGGTACCGGCGTAGGCTTGGAAGTAAACGGCAAGTCCTGCGATGCACTGGCCGTGTCCAGGACCTTGGGATTCGTCCATAGCCGGCTCAACGGCCTAAAGAAAAGGAAATGAGCGCCTCCCCTACGTCTCACTTGTGGGATATGGAATACTTTACTTTTACTTGCTTATACAGATATATATTATATATATATATATAGAGAGAGAGACAGACAGACAGAGGCAGAGACAGAGGCAGAGACAGACAGAGACAGAGATGAGTCAACTAAATTAAGGACGGGGATTCGAAACTCCTTCTCTTGGTTCCAAAGTCGATCACATTATTCACTAGACTAGATACGTGTCATGCATTTGAGATATGTTCGGGTTCGAATCTTCTCCTCTGAGGCAATTACTATATACACAAACCTAGAAGAAGCCCTTCCTTATATATGCACCTAGTATTCTCAGCCTAATCGATTGATGGGCCTTAGATAGTGGCGCTAAATAAATGCAGAACTAACTAGATACGAAATTGCTGGAACACATGTACAATAAATCAATCAACTATTTATATATATGCATTGTATGTATAAAGATACATAAATATACAAATGCATTATATATATATATCCACTGTATGTGTATTAATATATATGCATTATATATATATGTGTATATATATATATATATTCATTGAATGCATAACTATATGCGCTGTATGTGTGTATATAAATATATACGCACTATATATTTATATAAAATATATTTTGTTTATATGTATATATGCAATACAGGGAGCATACATACATATGTATAGACGCTAGGCATATTAGAGCCTATGTGTATATTTATGATTTATGACAATACATATATATATATATATATATATATATATATATATATAATATATGTGTGAATTTGATTATAGATATATCCATTGAATTCCATGGTCATATATATATATATATATATATATAATTGACCATGAAAATAAATATCTTAAATACTAGCCGCATAAATGAACTTTTCCTGAAATGACGTATATGCATTTCCTTCTCGACATATCTGCCCCGAGGCAAATTTTTGTCACGAATTTTACAAAGCATTTTGCCATAGATTAAATTATTTATATACCCACCCAAATTATCATATATATATATATATATATATATGTATATATATGTATATATATATGTGTGTGTATATATATATATGTATATATATTAACCCATATATATACTATATATATATTATAGTAGTAGTTTCCAATGTTTAACGACATCTTATGGCATCGTTGACGTCGATTGGAAAAAAATACTCAAGTTTGTACTCAAGTTTTTTCACTTAAACATATTATATATGATATATATAATTGATGTATGTATACATGTATCTGTATATATGGTGTTTACGCATACATGTTTGTATGTGCGATATATGTAGTTGTATATGTATGCGTATTTATATATAAAAGTATATTTGTATATGTATATGTGAATTATTAGCAATCAGGATTGATGCAAATACATGTGTTATGTGTCCGACGATTAACAAGTTATGATTACCCTGCATCACATGTCCAGAGCCCGTTATATCTTAACGCGTTTCCCTTTTTCACAGCCTATCCTGATTCCTCTTCTTCCCCTTATGTATCTTCCAGAACCAATTCCAAACACCATCCACCATAGCCGTCTGACTGCCTGCCTGCCTGCCTGCCTGCCTGCCTGCCTGCCTGACCCTTGGATCTGGCCCTGGAAGTGAACCCTTCTTGTCTAACGATTTTGTTTTGACTGAGCGCCTGTGAATAAGCTGGTTCCCGCGACTTACCTTTCGTTGGGCGCTGTAGAAATCTCGAGTTTGCAATTGCGATTACCACCGTCAACGGAGTAACGTGATTACGGAGGGTTTGGTATTACCCATTTTTGGGGGCATATGACAGAGTTGGATAACCTAAGGTGTGGATTATACCAAATCTGATTTTTAAAACTTGTTTTATTTTTAACTAATGATATATCTTATATATTAACGTGTTCGCCCTTATATTTACTTTAAAACAGTTTCCTAACTGCATAAAGTATATTAAGTATTAACACATATGGATTTGTATATTTAAATTCATTAATGTATGTATGTATGTATGTATGTATGTTTGTATGTATGTATGTTTGTATGTTTGTATGTATGTATGTTTGTATGTTTGTATGTATGTATGAATGTTTGTATGTATGTATGTTTGTATGTATGTATGTTTGTATGTATGTATGTTTGTATGTATGTATGTATGTATGTATGTTTGTATGTATGTATGTTTGTATGTATGTATGTTTGTATGTATGTATGTATGTATGTATGTTTGTATGTATGTATGTTTGTATGTATGTATGTTTGTATGTATGTATGTATGTATGTATGTTTGTATGTATGTATGTTTGTATGTATGTATGTATGTATGTTTGTATGTATGTATGTATGAATGTTTGTATGTATGTATGTTTGTATGTTTGTATGTATGTATGAATGTTTGTATGTATGTATGTTTGTATGTATGTATGTTTGTATGTATGTATGTTTGTATGTATGTATGTATGTATGTATGTTTGTATGTATGTATGTTTGTATGTATGTATGTTTGTATGTATGTATGTATGTATGTTTGTATGTATGTATGTTTGTATGTATGTATGTTTGTATGTATGTATGTATGTATGTATGTTTGTATGTATGTATGTTTGTATGTATGTATGTATGTATGTTTGTATGTATGCGTGTATAAATGTATGAATGTATGCTGTGCATTTATATCTCTAAGTATGTATAGTATATATGTATGTATATATGTATGCGTGCATGTATGTACGGATGCCCGTGTGTGTATAGTTATGCATGCAGGTATGTATATATTTAAGTGTTTATATTGTAAATGTATCTGTTATATATATGTATGTAAATGTATATATGTATTTGTATATACTATGTATGTAAGCATATACTATTTATGTTTTTGTACGTATATACGTGTATAATATA
>OZ029913.1:62777472-62813000 GCA_964023275.1 Norana najaformis
TAATACGTAATTCAAATAATGTCAACAGAATGCGTTTTAAAGGTGTTTAAGTAGAGTACTGTATTAACTTGTCGAGTGTTGCTGAAAATATATAAAGGTTTGAAAAGAAGCGTTTTAAAGGTGTCTTTTAGAGTTAAATTATTCTCTACTCCAAAACTATTTTTGTTCCTCGTGTATCATTTCTAAATGGCAGTAATATGTATAGATAACAAGTATGTATAGTATATGCATAATATCTATATGCACAGTATGTATAATATATCTAGGAATTCATATATATGCATACTCTAGATGTCTAGTCAGAATAAAAGTGTGCAGGATAGGTTATGAATTAGAACTCAATATCGCATGTGTTGAGCTACGGCTATAGAAGAATTTTTGTAGATGACTCGAGCGTTTACAATGCTCTGTGTCCAAACAGATGAAAAAGCATCCACATCAGTGTAGGAATATAAGATCAACAGCAGATCTAGACAAAGCAGTCTATAACATTTTTAAAAGTATATATATATATGCACAGTATGTATATATATAGCTATGACACACACATATATATGGCTATGACAAATATATCCACACAGCGAAAGCCAGGTTATGTATGAGATGCTGTCAGCGGGTCAGCCTCCGTATCTTTTGAGCAGTTTGTACACCACCTGCTCCCAACTGCGTCACCATAATTCATTTTCTACTTTCGATGCCCATTTTTAAAAATCTCTCTTCTACCTGTTTAATATGCAACACACGCACACACACATACATACACACACATACACACACACTCACACACATACACACACATACATAGACACACGCACACACATGTATATATGCAAATTATATATATTATATAATAAATGCAAAACTCTCTTCAATACATCATTTATGTGTTCATATATATATATATATATTTATTTATTTATTTATTCCCACCTAATAACTTCTATAGCGCCGATATAATATTAATTTACAAGGAGAATTAATTCTTGTTCGTATGCAATCAAAACTCGTCATCAGTTGCTGGAGTAGCTGAGTCGAAAAGCATAAACCAAGAGATGTGTAAAGAAACATGCATGAATAAAGATAAGTATGAAGATATATGTATAGATAATGGTATATATATCATATACAAATATATAGATATGCAGATAAGCACATGGACATGGAGATATATCCACAAAATAAAGATATATGTGAAGACATAAGCATAATAAACGTCTATTTATAAAAGATATACATAAATATTTTTAAAAATAAATATAGTATATGCGTAAATAAAGATTTTATATTTGGATATATGAGGGTATATGCACAGAAAATAAAGGTATTTGCAAATTTACATTCCGAATAAAGATATGAATTGTTTTGTATGTAAGCAATCTATTAAAACTTACCGCGTGCATTAAATCATTTTATTGCTAATATGTGTGGCATGATTCACATTAAATAAATAAATAAATAAACAAATAAATAAATATATGTATATATATAAACTCTGATTGTGTGTATGACTCCTTCACGAATTACAAGTTTCCTATTTGATTGCAGAATCTTTACATGTGCATATCGCGTTTTATACTTACGCATATGCATTTGTAAAACATATGCACATACTGACTATGAACTAAGATGAGGTCGACTTCATGGCCATAGCAGCCACAAAATGTCGCTAAACAACGGAGCTGAGTTTAAGTTATACACCTATAAAAATCTTTTATTTGAAATTACATAAGTTATCGTAACGCTGGATAAAACAGTATTCTGTAAACAAACACCTTTAAAACGTTTCCTACTGATGCCATATAAATGTTAACGGCGGTTGATCGTTGAATTAAATATTATAACGCCACTGCCTTGTTTGGGGTAGCGCCAGACCGAAGCCCGGAGGAGGGCGACGGCAACGACCTTTGATGCCATAAGCTGTCGTTAAACATTGGAAATACTACTAATCGTTGAATTAACCGCTGTTAACATTTTATATGGCATCATTTACATGGTATCATCCGCCACTGCCTTGTTTGGGGGTAGTGCCAGTCCGAAGCCCGGATAAAGGAGGAGGGCGACGTCAACGGCCTTTGATGCCATAAGATGTCGTTAAACTGAGGAACTACAATCGTTACATTAACTCCGCCACTGATATTTGTTTGTAGTGCCAGTCCCAAGCATGGATAACGGAGGATGGCGACGTCAACGGCCTCTGATGCCATAAGATGTCGTTAAACATTGGAACTACCACTAATCGTTAGATTAAAAGGACTCGGTAGGCTAAGGTCCACGTTAACGACCCTGGGAGCCCTGATAGATGTCGCTAAATACATAAATACTCTAATATTATGTTGTTTTTAGGCACCTTTAAATCGCTTTTATCCAACTCAATATTCGATATTGGGACTATTTTTCGTTATAAAGAATTACTAACCTCAGTATGAATACTACCATCCAATTTAAATATATGAATGTTAGGGTAAAAGGTAAAGGTAACATCTTATCTGTGTAATAGAGAGTTACAAAGATATATTTGCAACGGCTAAGATTAAATTAGATTAGATATCAATCAAATCATTCACATTACACGAGCTTAGACTAATGCCAGAGTTATATATATAATATGTGTTATATATATATATATATTTAATATATATGCATCATTATTTTTGTATAATTGATATAGATGACATAGAATTCTATACAATGTACATAGGCTGATACATATAATATAATAAATAGATTTTCTATTATACCGAATTATTCCCTTCTGTTGTTTCTGCATTTTTAAGCGCCACTATCTAATGACTAAGCATCAATCGACGCTGAACAATTATGAGTGAAGGACTTACTCAAGGTCCCTGCACGATAACCGTCTGAGGTGAGGCTTGAACCCGTGCTCTTCCCGTTAGAAGTCAAGTGCTTTATCTTTTTGGCTACTGTGCCTTTCTATATGAATATATATATATACATGGTACTTTCATGTGTATTTCTTGAAATAAAGAATTTAATACATATTGAATACATATGCATAAACATATGTAAAATGTGCATACATATGCATACATATATTTGTTATTATCATTCTTGTTGTTTTAATAATAATAATTATTATTATTATTGTTACTACTACTACTACTACTACTACTACTACTCATACTACTACTACTACTGCTACTATTACTACTACTACTATTTCTGCATCTTTTTAGCGCCTCTGTCTGATGACTAATCATCAATCGATGGCGCTGAGCACTTGCGATTGAAGGACTTGCTGTATGCATGTATTGCATTAGAAAATAAAAGCTTCATTTGGCTTTTTAAAGATCAAGAATGAGTCGGAAAATGGATCACATAAATCTCGTACTAACACTTATACACACATCTCTTCATAAATACACAAATTAAATGCAATTATATATTTATATACAAGAAATTCTGCATCTGTATATCCTATGCATTGCACTTCACTCGTTCAACACGATATAATAAACGTCTGTGCATGTACGTGCTTCGACACCACTTTTTATAAAATCCATTATTTCGCGTCATTCTTCTGCTTTAAAAAGCTATATGAAGCAGATATTTTTCTAATGTCTTATGTACAAGCAGCGACATCAATGTGCAGAGTCGAACTATATATAACCAGTTTACAATTTATGCAATCGCATGGGCCCTTTGCCCCCACGACTACAATAAGGATTTTTTCTGACGTAGAATTTGTTCATACTCATTAGTCATTAGACTTTGCACAATGACCATGTTGCAAAATTGAAAAGTCAAAAATGCACCCATTTGTATGAACATACTTTTTTACATATTTTTACACTTTGATTGCTGCGTGATTTTCGTATACTGACTTTTGAATCTTGACCTGGATCCGAACCCCTTTTGCCAATCGATTTGTTTTTGATTGAGCGCCTGTGAATAAGCTGGTCCCCGTGGCGTCATATCTTCCCATGCACAATAGGACCGGGGCCTAAATCGCATATCCGTGCACGGGGACCTTAAATAACGTGGCACCCATTCAGACAGCCAGCGGTGGTGGAGGATCTCACCCGATAAATTCTCTGAAAAATGAGCAGGGTTGAGGCCTTAGGGTCGATATAGAAAAACGCCTACATTTACGTTTAATCAAAGGTTTGTAATTATAGGTAGCGGTTTTATTTAAATTCCCACATCGATTGTGCATTCAGATAACATTAATATAGAGGTTTCTAGATTGGATTAGATAGATTAGATTAAACAAGATTAGAAGAGATTAACTTAGAGTAGACTAGACTTGACTATGTTGGATTGGATTAGATTAATGACTGGATTAGACTACTCTAGATTAGATCATTTAGAATTTAGGCCGATTCAAGTGAGGTCAGTTACTTGATGAAACACCTTTTTTTACGCCAGAAGCCTCTACTATATATTAACATTATAATTTTCAAATTTCACAGTTTGTACATCGTTTTAGATTCAGTCTGAAATAAATAATACACTAAATGTACATCAAATATTATATTAAAAATAAAATAAAATAAATTAAACATATTGCAGTAAATTATGAAAATTATCTGCAATACACTCAGTGCGCTTAAATACAATATTCAGTTTAGTTCTTCAAAAAAATGCAGTTTTTCAGCTGAACACGAGAGATTTTTGCAATAGATATGCATATATATATATATACACAAAAGTTATATATATATATATATATGTATTTTTGTATAGCGCCTGTCAAGAACCTTCACAAAGGCGCATCAGATGTGATTAGTCATTCAACGCAGGTGTAGACAGGTGTTAAATTTTTAAGGGATAGGGGGGTTAATAGGAAAAAGATTGGAGCGGAATCATTTGATTTTGATTACGCGAATAGATCCCTTTGATCTTATTCCGACTCTTTCCCTTTGAAACATTTCGAAATATATGTTAATAAGTATGTATTAACTTATAATTATATATCGTTAACAATTACTCAATTAATTGTAATTTATGTAGAATTACAGTCGTAAAGACGTTACACGGTGGTAAGGACTTTCACCGTATATATGTATGCACTTAAGGACACTTCTAAATATATTTCACAGATCCTATCCTGACTCCCCATCTTCCTCTTATCCGTCTTTCCGCTCCAATCCCAAACATCACCCACCGTAGCTGCCACGCTGTCTCTCTGCCTGACTCTTGGGTCTTGACCTGGAACCGAACCCATTTTGCCTATCGATTTTGCTTTGACTGAGCGCCTGTGTACAAGCTGGTCCCCGTGACATGGGGATGTCGTTGGGCGCTGTAGAAATCTCCGGATTACGATTATGTATAATATGTATAATATATACATATAATGTATATATAATTTCCATATAATATATATATAAGAGTACAATGTTTATATGTGTGTATATATATATATACACTGAGAAGTTCAATATATTCCATCAAGGTGATCAATATTAATATAAATTGCCGGTATGCGTTACCATGGCACGTTACCATGGCACGTTACCATGGCATATATTATCTCGCTTTACGGGGGGGGGGGGGGGGAATAAGCCAGTCTGTCTGATTATGCAGCTTTCAATTGACGCTGAGAAATTTGGAGATTTTACATTATGGCGTTTTCATGTTTTTAGAATTCACATATTCGTACGCAGACAGCCAGACATGCAGACAGAAAGGCATACAGACACACATTCATACATCCATGCATACTTACATACATACACACATACATACATACATACTGTACATACATACATTCATACATGCATCCATGCACACATACATACATATATCTATACACATATACATACATACATCTATGCAAACATACATACATATATACACGCATAAACACGTTCATACATACATCCATCCACACATACATACGTACATGCGTGCATGCCTACATACATACATACATACAGATACAGAGGCAGACAAGCAGGCAGACATACATATAAACAGACAGACAAAAGGACAGACAGACAAAGGCACCGATTCCAGCGACGACACAAGGAGTCCATTGTCTCCATCTTTACAACCCTTGCTCTTTGAGTTCATTCGCCAGCCGCAGCAACCCTCAATTCCTACCCCTCTACCTCAAATCCGCCTCCCATCGGAAACATACTGGGCATTGTCCTCTAACCCTCCCACCCAACCCATCACCATTTTACCCTCATCTCTCGTCCTCTCACTTTTAGCCCCATCTTCAGTAGCCAACCAGGGCCAAGCTACCCCACAATTGCTTCCCCCATTCAGGGCAATTAAACCCCAAAGAAGCCCCTCTTCTCAGATGCAGTTGCGATGGAACCTCTCATCAAGTTCGGATGACTTTGGAAGCACCTACGAATGAGACTTAGTTTCGAAGTTAAACTCCCGGGATGATAGTATTAATTGAAATGATTTCCGCATTTAGTACATATTCCTGGAATCATGTTATCCCTTAAAATGAACACTTCAGTATGTATAATCCCGGGATGATATTGTCGTCTGGAGATTAATACAGAAGATTCGATTTCAACGTGGAATTGAACCAGGTATGAGAAAAGCTCCTTTCCTCTAGCTGTTCATATATGCATCACGTGTATGTAGCACTGAAGTTTACATAGCGCCTAACAAATACCAACCGAAGGCGCTATATTATGTGTTGTGGTTTAAAAATACCTCGTACAGGCGCCGAGCCATCGGTTTAAGAAGGACTTCAATGGTAATCGTAATCGTAAACTTGAAATTTCTAAAGCGCTACTTAAAAGCTAAGCGCAGGGCACTGGCTTATTAACGAGCGCTGCGTCAAGTCAGTGGGGTTGTCTAAATATGCCAAGTGAAGAAAAAAATTCCGGTTGGCAGAAGAGAGGCTGTTAGCTACTTCAATTTCTTGGTCTCGGCATACGACTACGCCTCCTCTGCTCCTTAATGTCCCATCGGGACACTTATGTACGCTCTTCAAAATAATGTCTGCTAATAGCACACACTACAGTGTGGCTAGTACACTCAGACGTCAGCTATCTAGTAACAAAGCACAAGTAATCGAGTAAGTTTTGTCTACAGTTATAATTCAAAAGGGCAGAGTATGGACCACAGTTGCTGTGCTATTTTACTAGACTCTTGATGGCCATGAGCGTCGTTGATACATTAATATCTGCCATTTAGAGACATTACGTTTGAAAGTGTAGCTGAGCTCACTGGAGGGCGCCAGCTGAACTGCCAATATGGGAATCGAAAGCAAACTTTTGGTGGTTTTGAGCATACCCATAACTAAGTAGTAGTTCCTCAGTTTAACGACAGCTTATGGCATCAAAGGCCTCTGCCGTCGCCCTCCTCCTTTATCCAGGCTTGGGACTGGCACTACCCCCAAACAAAGCAGTGGCTGAGTTCTAATAACTAAATATTTGAAGACTTTTATTTATAAGAAAACTAGACTATTAATAAAGGTGTTTTAGATACATGCTGTTGACAATCCATAAACTTACATATTATTGAATAATGTCTCAAGATATGTTAATTTTTTAATACATGTTAATATATTTAATACATGTTATTATATTACTGCTGATAATTAAACAAATATTTATATATTTATCAAACTAATATATAATTAGCGGAGAGACGTTGTTTTGAAGCCACGTTCTTGAAACCACAAAGAACAGAGCCGTGATTGGAACAAAGAACACGTGCTCGGTTCTTCAGGGTAACAGGACCATACCTCTTTCATATACCTCTCTCTAGTCATATATACCTCCTTCAGCACATATTCCTCTTTCAAAACATTCACTAACTTTTCTAACACATTCACCTCTCTGCAGGTATACCTCCTAAAACTATAGCTCTTTATAGATGTAAATCTCGCTTATGACGTAATTTTAAAGCATATACCTCTTTTAAAACATACCTCTTTTTAAAGTGTATAGTTTCTTAAGACCTAAACCTCTTTTAAGATATATACCTCACTACAGATATATATCTCTTAAGACCTATACCTCTCTAAAGACATATACCTCTTTGAATTCCTCTCAGCCCCTGTTTCTTTCATCCTATTCAACACTCATAATATACTGGTAGAAAATGTAGGAGTTTAACCCATTCTAAATGGGTTAAACACCCAATATTTTGCAACCAATTACTTGGTTTCCATAGCAACTATTCCGTTCGAAAATAAATTTCCTTTGGTTTTAAGTCTTATTACTAAAAAATCCTTCTTAGAACTGTCTTGACCATTGTTCAGTTAGTAACATGAGCGTAAGATTCCTTTGTCCATCTTGGTCAGTCAGTAACTGACCCCTCTGTAAATGGATGCTAGGAGCCAACAAGCATCTTCCTCAACATCCACCGATCTTCATCGTTATTTAAGCCGCCTCCCTGCTTTTTAAAAAAGGTGTGCATCTCGCAAACGTCTTCAAAATTAAATTTAAGGTAACAATTCGAAGCTACGCGACAACACTGCAGCTGCGCGTGTCAAAGACAGGTCAGAAGGTCACGCTAATCACGTGGCACAGTCACGTGACATGCGCGTTGAATGAAAAGCCGGTAATTAAAATATTAATCACCGCTGCGTCAGACAGCCGACTCGGCCACTAAACGGCGGACAACATGAATATTCATGAAAATCGTTCTGCTGGCAGCTAAGTAGCGCGGGTCAATCAATATTCGTAAGCAGCTCCGCCTGTGGATAGCCGCTCCTTCGGGCAGCCATATGAATATTAATGAGGCTCGTAAGTCCGTCGGCGTTCGCTAGAGGGAGTCAGAGATTACAATGTAGCGTTGGAGTATGGGACAAAGGCGGGTCGAGGTGTTTGACGCAAGGGGTGAAGGTTGGGGTGGGAGTTCGGTCAAAAGGGTCGATTAGTACGCAGAACCGTTGGACACAATAGCCATTAGGGGTTCGTCAGGTGCCGTAATTTAAAAGGCGATTTATTTAGCGCCTGTTTATCTAAACATTTTCTTAATATGTCATGAGAAGCTACATATTGATGTCTTGTACGTTACGCTATCGGCGTTACAAAAGTTCCGAGATTAGATTAGATTAAGATTAGAATGGATTACATCTGGATTAGATTAGAATGAATTAGATTGGATATGATAGATTGGATTGGATTACATTTGGATTAGATTAAATTGGGTGGGATTAGATGAGGTTAGATAAGATGGATTACATTGGATTAGATTCTACTGGACTAGATTCAGTTGAATTATATTGGATTGGATTGGATTAGATTAAACTTGAATGAACTCTTGAAGTTTGCAGTTTCGACGCTAGGTTTCCTATGGAGTATGCGCGATAGCCTAGTGGTTATAGTGCTCGACAATCAACCAAGAGTTCGTGGGATCAATTCCTGTCAGAGCAGAAGACGTTTTGAAATGTCTGCTCCACTTGTGCTCCCCCCTAGCGAAATGAGTTGCAAACTAAGTACACTGTCCATGGGAAGATCGGGTGGCGATGGAGAGGACTGGACGCCCGACCTAACATGCCGAGACTAAGAAAATGAAGACGCTATCATTTCCTACACATGATTTCCCCTCAGTGTTCACTCAAGCGACTTCTTCTTTCTGCCATGGTTACGCACCGCTTGAGTCAGAGACAGGTAAGGTAAGATAAGGTAAGGTATTCAGGTAAGGTAAGGCAAGGTAAGGCAAGGTTAGGTATTCAGGTAAGGTAAGGTAAGGTACGGTAAGGCATTCAGGTAAGGTAAGGTAAAGTACGGTAAGGTAAGGTATTCAGGTAAGGCAAGGTATTCAGGTAAGGTAACGCAAGATATTAAGGTAAGGTAAGGTAAGGTAACGTAAGGTAAGTTTAGGTAAGTTAAGACGAAGCATAATAACGTAAGATACGCTCAATTCAGTTAAGGTAAGATTAGGTATGGTAGGTAACATATGGTAACATATGGTATATACATGTATATATATATATACATACGCATATATACATACATACGTACTTATGTACATATGTACAGAATAGCAAGAAAGTCCCCACCAGTAAATCTATATCTATATCTCCCCTTCTTTCTCTTATCTCACTTACCGCTCCAATAGCAAACACCGCCACCCCGTAGCTGCCACGCTGTCTCTCTGCCTGACTGTTGGATCTTGACCTGGAACCGAACCCTTTTTGCCTATCGATTTTGTTTTGACTGAGCGCCTATGAATAAGCTGGCGCCCGTGACGTGGCTTAAGTTGGGCTCTGTAGAAATCTCGGAATTACGATTACGATTACGATTGTCCTCCCTAACGAATCTTGCAATCTACGCATTTCCCATCTCTATTACAAGGTCGACATTGCTATAGAGGTCAACCATGGGGTCACACACACGTACACACACACAAATAAACTCACACACACACTCACACACATATACACATATATACGTACTTATGTACGGATATACATGCATATATACTTGCATATACACATACATATATATATATATACATATGCACGTACGTAAGTACATGTATAAATTCATGCACATACATACATACACACACATGCATTCATAAATACATGCATGTAGATATACATATGTATGCATACATAAATAAATAAATGCATGCATACATTCATAAGTGCGCACATACATCCATACACATGCATGCATGCAACAATACATACACACACCCAAGCATGCATCCATATGTTTGCATCGATGCATCATGCATAAGTGCATAAATCCATAACTAGATATGTACATGCAAACATCCATAAGTACATGTACATCGCATAAGTACATACACTACATACATAAGAACATATCATAATAGAAATTCTTTAATCAGATTAGATTGGATTAGATTTCAACGATTTGTCGGGTCCATCTAATCATGGGGTTATTTGAGCTGACAAACAATTAGGGGGGTGAAGGAGGAAGATTTCTGAAGATTGCGACTGAAATAAACGAAGTCAAGTTGGAAAATTAAATATACGGTTCGGCTGAACACTAATAAAGCGAATAATACTGCAGATAAAAACTAATAATAAAGCTAATACTATAGCTAACGACAGAGCTAAGAAAAGAGCTAATAATTCAGCAAATATAGCTAATAATAGAGCTAATACTATAGCTAACGGCAGAGCTAAGAAAAGAGCTAATAATGGAGCAAATATAGCTAATAATAGAGCTAATACTATAGCTAACGACAGAGCTAAGAAAAGAGCTAATAATTCAGCAAATATAGCTAATAATAGAGCTAATACTTTAGCTAACGACAGAGCTAAGAAAAGTGCTAATAATTCAGCAAATATAGCTAATAATAGAGCTAATACTATAGCTAACGACAGAGCTAAGAAAAGAGCTAATAATTCAGCAAATATAGCTAACAACAGAGCTGATAACAAAGCTAACAGAGCTATGTTAGAGTTAGGAGCAAATATAGCTAATAATATAGCTAATACTATAGCTACCGACAGAGCTAAGAAAAGAGCTAATAATGGAGCAAATATAGCTAACAATAGAGCTGACAACATAGCTAAAAGAGTTGTGTCAGAGTTAATATTTAAGCTAATAGAAGCTAATAATACTGGGCCAATTATTGGAAGTAGTTTAGCATATTCACAATTTTTATATTTAAGAGAGATTTCGAGGATTTAGTTAATCGTAATCGTAATTCCGAGATTTCTACAGAGCCCAACGAAAGCCACGTCACGGGAACCAGCTTATTCACAGGCGCTCAGTCAAAACAAAATTGATAGGCAAAAAGGGTTCGGTTCCAGATCCAAACGTCAGGCAGAGAGACAGCGTGGCAGCTACGGTGGGTGATGCTTGCGATTGGAGCGGAAAGAGAGATAAAAAGAAGAAGGGGAAATACATATATAGATTTGGATATAGATAAAGAATTATACAACAATTCCATGGCAATTCAACTTGACGTCGATTTTGAGTAAATTGAATTCATACGAGTGTTATATTATGTCATGTTATGCTAGGCCTGTGTTTTGCTATGCGTGTTAATATGTATAAATATGCACTTATGAATATTAAATGAGCTTATAAATATGCACTTATGAATATTAACTGAGCTTGGATAGACATTCATGAATATATATTATGCATAAATTTACGTTAGTAAATATTTGCCTTGCATACATTTATGCAAATGAATATTTGTTCACATAAATTTGCATCTGTGATTATATATAGTGTGCAGCAATATGCATTATATTAAGATGAAGTTAGATTTATGAAAGGAATATACTCCTCTTCACAAATCATATCCTGCTTCTTCCTTTTCCTCTTATCTCACTTTCTGGTTCAATTCCAATCACCATCCACCGTAATCATCTGACTGTCTGTCTGTCTGACTCTGGGGCCTTGACCTGGAAACTAACCATTTCTGCCTATCGATTTTGTTTTGACTGAGCGCATGTGAATAAGCTGGTTCCCGCGACTTACTCGTTGGGCGCTGTATAAATCCAGAACTTACGATTACGATGTAATATCAGGTTCAGATATGTATGTATGTATATACATGGTATGTATGTATGAATGTATGTATGTATGTATGCATGCATGCATGCAAGTGTAGGTATGCATGAATGTATGTATGTATGGGGGTATGTATATATGTATGTATGTGATTATGTATGTGATTATGTATGTGTGTATGTATGTGTGTATGTATGTATGCGTATATGCATGTGTATATATGCGTGTATGTGTGTATATATGCATGTGTGTATGCATGTGATTATGTGTGTATGTATGTGTGTATGTATGTATGTGTGTATGTATGTGTGTATGTGTGTATGTATGTGATTATGTATGTGTGTATGTATGTGTGTATGTGTGTGTGTATTATTTAAGATTACAGATGGAAAATATCTTGGTAAGGAAGAGGTTATCTAAATCATCTCTGACTGCACAAAGATGGCCAAGACTACAGGAAGTTAGACCGATAATTACCGACATCATTTCTTGGCTTCGGCATATATCATATATACACATATTGATTCACCTTAACAGTTTAAATGTCCTATTGATCACTGGTTCATGATTCAAAGCATTTATTAAGGGCCCAGTACTTCATTTAGTTCATAATAGATCATCGTGACTAATCATCTATTATTAATCACTGAACTTTAAGTTTAAAAAAGGTGTTTTGTTTTTTCTACAGATCCACGCTAGGTGGCGCCATTTCAGTTGTACGCCATCAGCTGTCAATCCTATCGCGCACTCTAACGGAAAATTCAGAGAAAAGGCGCTAAAGAAATTCAGCAAAGAAGCCAGCGCATCTTAAATTAATCACGGACATTGTCATACATTGAACGCATTTCCTTTAAATATCTGCGCAAATTCAGAAAGACACGCGTATAATTAACAAACTATATATAAATCGAAGGTAAAAGGTATGTTCAAAGGTAACGAAGTAATAGGTAAAGTAAAGTCGGCGTCAACGAATTTGGCAGCTGCAACATTATCATTCACCATGAAATACTTTTATACATATTATATGAAACTCCGCTTAAAAACCTTTTAATCGCTTATAAACTTATTCTATATCGCTTATAAACTTATTCTATAAAGCCTGATTCTAGTTCGATTTGATAATTTGCAGAGTTAAGATAGCGTCAGCAAGTCAAGGAGGAACCCATTTGCCCGTCCAGGTCTAAGAGAATAACTAAGCGTCACAAGGAATATCAGAAAACTACCAAAATACGAATTTAAAAAACGTCATGACGAACGTCAATAACAGAAAATATGAACAATAAACTAAATAAGAACTTGAAAGACGTCCACGGCCACTGTAGCCATAAGATGTCGTTAAACTTTGGAAATAAATAAATAAAATAATATGATATTTAGAAATAAACATTACCTGGCTATATAAGATCAATGTCAATGGCCCTATAGTAGCCACAAGATGTTGCTAAACTCTAATATTGGGTTGAGTTTGGACACCTTTATATCGTTTTTGTACACCCATATATATAATATTGCATATGAACGGGTTGTATATATATAATCTTTCTAGATGCACCAAGTTCAATCCAACATATATAAACGTTATATATGTAATATAACATATAATATGTGTTTCATCAGTTTTCATTTGTTTATGTTTTCTGTTGCTTCTACAGTTGGGACGAAATAAAGGTGTTTATGTACCAGAGTAGTAAAATATATATACCTGTTCCTGAAAGTACATATACACATTCACATACTATGGTATATAAAGGTTATATATCACTTCAGTTATATATATATATATATATATATATATATATATATATATATATATATATATATATATGCATACCCGATTAAACTCTATAAGTAAATATATATATAACGTGATTATTCGTATTTAGCATTAAAATATTTAAAGGAACCACATTTCGCTTTGTATTCAAATATGCTCAGAGGAAAGAAAGAGGGAGAGACAAACACACACACACACACACAAAGAGACACAGACAGACTGAGAGACACAGACAGAGAGACAGATCCGCCATAAATGGGTCAAACTGAAGTGAAAGGCCTCCAGTCACCGTTTCTCCACCACTTCCACGAAGAGCCTTCCACCACTCCACCCATATCTCGCTTCCTCCTATCCCTCTCTCTCTCCTATCGGAATTCCACCTGACTTCTCCAGCGGATTATATCTTGACTGCGATTTTCACTGGAAGCGACCAACGACTGATGCCTTGGGCATAATGATAATATGACAGCGCTATATAAATCTTTCTATATTAGATTAGATCTAGATTAGCATTTCAGTTGTTTTTTGCCCGCCTGTCTTCATGTCAGCCTATTCATTGTTCTCTGTCTGTCTGTCTGTCTGTCTGTCTGTCTGTCTGTCTGTCTGTCTGTCTGTCTGTCTGTCTCTGTTCCCGTCGCACTCATTGTATTTGTCTCTGCATGGTTCTCAGTGCGACTTTGGATGTATCGGTTTCATGTCATCGTGTATGCAGCTGCCGCTATATATGCGTGTATCTTTCTGTCTGTCTGTCTGTCTGTCTGTCTGTTTGTCTGTCTGTTTGACTGTCTGTCTGTCTATCTAAACATCCACCATCTATCATCTATCTATGTATCCATCCATCCATCCATCTATCTAATCATCCGTCCATCTAATCATCCATCCATCCATTTCTCTCTCTTTCTCTCGTTCTCTCTGTCTGTCTGTCTGTATCTCCCTCTGGTTCTTTCTGCCTCTGTTTATATATCCGTCTTTCTCCCGCTGTACATACCTCTCTGTCTGCCTCTTCTTCGATGCTTCCTTCTGCTTCCAGAAGACAGCGACCAGGTGAAGAAGGGGCGGACGGATTGACGGATGGATAGAGAGAAAGAGAGGACGACAGAAGTCGGCTCAAGATTCACATCTCTGCCTCATATTATCTCAGATCTTTTCCTGCAGCTCGCAATCCTATCATCCATCTTGCCAAGCTTCTATGTATATGTATGTATGTATATATATACACATATATATAAGTAGGTGTGTTCGTTTATGTATATATGTGTCCATGGTGCACATGTGTAAATATACATAGATGTATACGTCTCCTTGGGAACTAGACGGCAGGACTGAATGCTACACACACACGCACTAACACACACACACTAACATACACACATATACATGTATAAACTCATGCACATATTTCTATATTAAAATACATACATGAGCAATCACGTATATATAAAAGCATTTATATATATACGCACGTGTATGATAGATACACACACATCGATATATATATATGCGGAGGTATATATATACCCAGCTGGATGTATACATATGCAACTCTTTTATGAAGCCCAAGGGCCCTGGCGGATGTAATTGGTCCGTCGTCTAGTAATTGGCTCTTTTTCCTTCCAATTCACTCCGGGTAGAATTGGCGCCGAAATTAGGTTCCCGACCCGTTTCCCCAACCACAACCCCACCCCTCGTCCACTGCCCCGCCCCCCTTCCCCTCCGGAGCAGGTGATACCCCCCTTTCCTCTGCTCGGCTGTAATTCATGCGATGGTGCGCCATGATAAAGAACTGAAATCAAGACTTTCATGCATCATTTGAAAGACCCAAAGGCGCTATATATTTTCCTTGATGATTTATACGCGTTCGTGATGATTTTTATATGGCGCTATATAACTAGTCAGACACATACATACAATTCTAAGCACCAACTATCGTTGCCGTCTGAATGTCTGACTCTTGACCTGGAACAGAACTCTTCATGCCTATTGATTTTGTTTTGACTGAGCGCCTGTGTGTAAGTTGGTTGCCGCGACTTAGCTCTCTTTGGGCGCTGTACAAATACTGAGCTTACGATTACGATTACATATATAAACGAGCAATTGTTTTACATTTCATTTACCTTTACCTTTCATTTACCATTACCTTTCATTTACCATTGCCTTTCATTCACCTTTACCTTTCATTCACCTTTACCTTTCATTTACTTTTACCTTTCATTTACCTTGATCTTTCATTCACCTTTACCTTTCAATTACTTTTACCTTTCATTTACCTTTACCTTTCATTTTCCTTTACCTTTACCTTTCCTTTACTTTAACTTTATTTACCTTTACCTTTCATTGCGTTATATTATCTAACCTTATGTTCCTTCTAATCTGAGAACTTCTAAAGCGCCGTTATCATAATGTGCAGGGCGTTCTCCTAAAATTCACCCATTTCCTCGGTGTTCTCTCGTATGGGAGAAACTCCGAGTACTGGCGCTATATAAACTGACAGATGCAAGACAATAGATTCAAACACCACACCATACAATACCTTGGGCGGGTAAATGTAAATGTGCACGTTTTTCTATAGCGACCGCATGGCCTCGACCCCTGTTTATTTTTTAATGAATTTATCGGGTGAGATCCTTCACCACAGCGGGAAATTTAAATGGGCGCCACGCCATTTAAGGTTTCCGCATGCAGATATGCGATTTAAAGGTGTCTAAGCACAACCTAATATTTGTAAAAGGTAAATGTAATTGTAAACAGTTTTCTATAGCGACCGCATAGCCTAGACCCTGCTCATTTTTCAATGAATATACTGGGTGAGATCCCTGCCCGTTTGAATGGGCGCCACCCCATGTGAGGTCCCCGTGTACGGACCAGGCCAACAAAGAGTTAAAACTCCACTTTTGAGCCAGGCTAATATCGCTAATATGCAGCTAATTATAAATGATAATTTATTCACGACACGGGTGATTAATACGCATGATATAACATATGAGAACTCGTCGTAAGTTGTTCAATCGTTCAGTTAATTTGCATTTGATTGCATAAGTTACGAACTTTGCCCAAATAACGCAGCCAATGGAAACTCAGGTGCACCAGGACGCTCTAGCGAAAGCTGCGAAGATAATCATCCACGCTGCATTCGCTAGGTGGCGACACTCCCACTGACAGCATCCATAGCCTCTTTTATACGGGATACTGCACTGGAAAGGCGTTCAACCCTCAGGGGTATAGGAGGAATAAGATATCGTTACTGGAGATAATAGAAGTGGATAGATGGCGCTAGCGGTCGTGGGTTGCGCCTCCAGGTGATTTTTAAAGGAACAAAACGGGCTATTAATAGAACGTGGATAGCCTATATAAATCCACGGACAGAGGTAGATTGTGAAACTAATACTGCAGAAACGGACTGAGATACAGACTTTGCAGGTATGGGCAGGGATTGCAAATAGCATTATTTATTTATTTATTTATTTATTTATTTATTGTGGACTGACCGTCTGATTGCGGCTTGGCTTTGGTGCGCCATCGATTGATGACTTGTGCATTAGACACCGGTGCATTAGAACTTTTTAATTTTTATCTATCCAGCGTTTAACGACATCTTATGGCTGCCATAAAACGTCGTTAAACACGGAATAGGGTTCAACTGAGAGAAAAGCCGAACATGAGATGAAATAAAAGAAAAACGAATTGCCTATTTTGTGGTTAATATTGGAAAAACGCAGAAGTTGAGAATCCAGTGAGGTTTTGAAATGTGGATATGGGAAAACTGGGCAAAATCTGCTAGAATGATCACAGGACAAATTAATAGGTGTTGCTTTGGGGTTAGAAAACAAAAAATTGGTGAATACAAATCCAATTCCAAACGACACTCACTGTGGCCGTCTGCATGCCTACCCGACTCTTGAAAATTGAAATCCTGGAAACGAACCCTTCTCGCCTATCGATTTTGTTTTGACTGAGCGCTTGTGAACAAGCTGGTTCCCGCGACTTAGTTTTCATTGGGCGTTGTAGAAATTTCGAGTTTACAATTACGCTTACAATGAGCACAAGACAGATGGATCGAATCGCTCACATACTTCATGGGGATTCACTCTTAGAAACAGTGCTTGAAGGAAATAAACCACAGAGAGGTCAAAACTTGCTGCTGGACCGGATGTTGGATCTAGGAACCACACGGAGATACAAGAAAGCGATGGAAATGGCAACCCTCAAATTTCTGGATCTTTCGTGAGCAGAAGACTGGAACAAATGTCCTTCAGGACCAGTGATAATAACCTTGACTCATCATCAACTAGCGGAAACTCACTGCCGATAATGTAGTTCCAGTGTTTAACGACAGCTTATGGCATCAAAGGCCGTTGCCGTCGCCCTCCTCCTTTATCCAGGCTTGGGACTGGCACTACCCCCAAACAAAGCAGTGGCGGAGTTCACTGCCGATAATAGACGCGATTGACTCTTTAATAATTTGCAGTGCAAGCGTTTTAAAGGTGTCTAATTGGAGATTTTTTTAAAATTCAGTTTAGATTCCAGAGTTCAGCGAAATTTTACGACTGCTAGGTCAGTTGACGCCGACCTTCCCTCACAATCTATATATATAATGCAATGGGAAGCTAACTGGCGATTAGATTGATTTGATATCAACATTTATTTAACGGATCCGTCATATCTACACACCTACAGTTGAATAATTTATTGTCGTTATATGATTACAAAGACCGTTGAAGACAGTTCAGAGAATACATTAAGTATTCAAAATTATGGTTAAATAATCTCTATATTATTTTAAAAATGTCTTTTCATTTCTTTATAAAAACAATTAGAAACAACAAAATAATATACATTGGTATAAGCCCTACACAGAATTACAAACTTCTTAATTACCAGCATGTAATATAACATTTTGGGAGATTATCGAATTTTTCTTCCATATAGTCGAATTTTTCTTCCATATAGATGAGTCGATTGATGCCTTGTGCATTAGACACCGGCGCAATAGAAGTTTCTAATAAATAATAATAATAATAGTTCTTCACCTTCTTTTATAAGACAATAAAATAATATTTGCATACTAATGTTTAACGACATCTTATGGCATCAAAAGCCGTTGACGTAAATTGCATAAAATAATTTTCACTTTATGCGAATGGGCACTCGTAACACTGGCAATTGAAAGCGATTGATCTATTTATAATTTGCAGTAGAAGCGTTTTAAAGGTGTCTAAATGAAGTTTTTCATGTCTCAGATCCCTGACTTTAGCGACATCTTACGGCTGCCAGGGCCGTTGAGGTCGGCCATACCTCATCATTTATACTTGTATAGTCAAACAACTTGGAGATTGGTTGTAATAGTTCCAATGTTTAACGACATCTTATGGCATCAAAGGTCGTTGACGTCGCCCTCCTCCTTTACCCAGGTTGGGGACTGGCACTACCCGACTAAAGGCAGTGGCAAAGTTTTATATATATATGTATATATATAATATATATATAATATATATATTATATATATACACATATATATAAAACTATATATATGAATCAACTGACTGATACCGACAATGGAGCGTTAAAAAAGGTGTTAATAATGGCCAGAATTCTTCCTGTACACAGACGAGAGAAGATAAATTTAAATAATTTAACTACTGGGTTTTTTAATATTTCAGGACTCTTATTGTTCCAGAGTTGATAAACTTAATTAGTTATTAAATTTTTCTTTCACCGCGGATTTTTAGAGCTCATGTAAAATGAGTGCGCTTCAATGAACGAAAAATAATTTTAAAACAGATACACGCACAGGTAAAGAAACATGAAAATTTAAACAATGAAAAAAAATAATTTCAAAAACTAAACATACAGTTTAGCAGATACTAAATCTCTTGTCCATAAAATGTCAACAAAAAATTTATGGATAATTAATTTTTGTAGCAGAACTCAAATTTGACGCAGATAAATAATATTTTCTTTTCGATTTCCATACGAACGTACACACATTTTATTACATGCATATGCATGTGTATTATATACATAAGCACAAGTTTTATTATATACATAGGCTTTAATTTAGGCCCTATGTAATCAACAGAAGCGGTCAAACGGTAAACCTTTATGTATGCACAAGCTTATGTATGCATGCATATATGCATACTTGCATTTTTAATTATATGCAAATGCTTGTTATATTAAATAGGTTAAATATACGCACAGATATTTCTGCATCATTTTTCTCTCTATTAATTAATTAATTGCTTTTGCAACTGAAGTAGTTTATCAACCTCTTACTTTATCAATATTCTTGCTACAATTAAGGTTGTGGAACCTTGCTAATATGAAGCGGTTGAACGCGGTCGCTTCTATATAGCTTCTAATGAGGTCATTTTAAAGGTGTCCAATTTGAGCTTTTTTATATGCTAGTATCCATTTTTAAGGATATCGTACGAATGATGAGGTCGCTTCCTTTCTGTTGCAACTAGATTTTTCCACCGTTTAACGACATTTCATGGCAATTTTGCAAGCAGGCTGAACATTAAACTTTTCAGTTAGCCAACACAGTTGCTCTTTTAAACTCTACCGGTAGCTAACACATGCGAATCTTATTTTCAGTTGCTAGCTAAGTATATATAAAGAATTTTCTGCGGTATACAAGCATGGCATGAATCATAGTTAGACATACCACTGAGTAGTTTCATACCAATACCCAATAAACAGGTATATAAAGCATCGCAAGGCCATAACCAGAGCGTAGCATATTCGCATATGTATGGCATCAGCGTAAATTTACATCCATACGCTGTGGCCATCTGGTGTCGCGTCCTCAAAGTGTTCCCATCCTTCTGTTATAATTTCGCCCATTTCTCCAAACAAACGCGTGACTCCACCTCTATACAACTGAACCATTATATGCAATTTTGTGCAGGTTACACAGGTATGAAAATACGCTTCACTTAAAATTAGATCAACCAAAAGAAGAAAAATAAACCGAAATTCATTAAGCACACCTCGAATAATCATGTAACGCTGCATACAATACTTTAAAAATTAATCGACATACAGTATAATAATCCAAAAATTTCCAATAGTGGCAGCGTGCCGCCTATATCGTCGCAGTATAACGTTGCAAGCATTAACATTTGGTCTGTAAGCAGTAGTTTCTCAGTTTAACGACATCTTGTGGCATCAAAGTCGTTGACGTCGCCCTCCTCCTTAATCCAGGCTTGGGACTGGCATCGCACGAATAAGGCAATGCATGGCGGAGTTTTGCTGTATAAGGAATCAAGCGATTGTAGGTATATTTGCTGTTCAACGACGACGCTGTGTCATAACGAAGCTGATTGAAAGTTTCGAGCTTCTTTAAGCAGCCTATCTGTCAAACGGAGTCGATTAATATATAGCTTATCACCAAAGCACTTTAAAGGTGTCCAATTTGAGCCGACTAAAGGCAGTGGCAGAGCGGTGTCTAAGTCGCCTTGACTTATGCAAATAGTATCTTCTATTGAAGTGTACAAAAGATTTGTACTTCATGTAATATCGTTTATTTAATGACATCTCATGGCGTCATATGCCGTTGATGTCAAATCATAAATCAGCAATTTCACAAACAAATAAACTACACATTAAACTATACAGTTAGTTAACACAGTTGCTCTTAAAACTACACAAATAGCTAACATCAGTGGTCTGCAATTTCAGTTACTAAGTATATGTGAAGGAATTTTATGCAGTATATAATCATAACATAAGATAAATCGTAGTTTGCCATACTACTACGAAGTTTCATACTGATATCCGATGAAAAGGCATTAAGCATCAACCAGTAGGACATGAACTGAACGTAACACTTTCACATATTTACGGCTTATGTACCTACGTATATTTATTGTAGTTCCAATGTTTAACGACAGCTTATGGCATCAAAGGCCGTTGCCGTCGCCCTCCTCCTTTATCCAGGCTTGGGACTGGCACTACCCCCAAACAAGTCAGTGGCGGAATTCAATCAACGAGATTAAGAAACATATAGCGTCGGAACAAATCGATTTAAAGGTGTCTAAGAAAAACCTTACATTACCAGGAACGTTTCATGTTTAACTAGATCTTTTGCCTTAACATAAACCTGGCGTTTATTCCGCACTCAGCGCAGGATATAATTTTTCAGGTGTTGATAAAAAAAGTGTCTATCAGTCAAAGGTCAGAAGAAAACGTCAGTTTGATTTACGTTCGTATACATATTCGTTCGTATGTATGTACATTAATGCATGACATATATAAATCAATACATAAATCAAAAAATAGACAAATAAATAAATGAATAAATATAAATACACATAATATATATGCGAATGAAAGACATGTTTAAGACAAGTCTAAAGACATAGTCCACATGTTCAGGGATATATCATTATGACATATATATATATATATATATATACAAAATATTTATTATATTTATATATAGGCCTATACATATGTATTTTTTATATGCAAATATATATAGGCTTATATATGTATGTATGTATATATATATACACACATTCATATATACATAACACTGTGTAAACTGTATGAACTTGTGAAACTATTCTACAGAATTTGAATTTATAAATAGTGTCATAATTATGCATGCATGTATGTCTATATATGTATTTATGTATGCATATGTAAGTATGCATGTACTGTATGTGTGTATGCATGTATATGAGCATTTATTTGTTTATGTATGTATATTTGCAATTATATTTATATTTATGTGTCCATGTATGTATGTATGTATGTATGTATGTATTCATGTTTTAATTAATAAATTAATAGATAACGTATTGCATACTTTAATATTTTGGAAGGTTAACATACATACTATTCAAATATATATATATATATATATATATAGTATATATATATATAATATATATATATATTATATATATATATATATATATATATATATATATATATATATATATATGTGATCATAAACATATTACGAATTATTTATGAAACTATTTTTAGTTCAACCAATCAACGTCAAACCGCTTATCTGTTTCTCTTCTATACAGACGTACATTTATGAATAAAACATATATGAAACATGTACAATATACAGTAGATATATATATATATATATATATATTTGTATGCATAGTTTTCTATATTTGTTATTATCTATGAATTGAATTGGCTTGTGTTGCATCTATTAAATAATGCCACTGAAACTCACAGCTTTGCAGAACGATGGGAATACTGCATTAAACAAATAAATAAATATATATATATTGGTGCCTTGCACTTGGCTTTTAAATTGCGCTGTAGAAATTCAGAAATTCAGACTTTACGATTACGATTACGATTACGAGGCATGTAAACAAGTATGTTAACTGTACCCTTTAAACCCACCTGCTTTTTTCATTACAATCTTTGGGATTCGAATGCACCCGAGGAAAGCTTATTCACAGACGCTCAGTCAAAACAAAATCGATAGGCAGGTAAGATCAGATTCGATTCCAGGTCAAGGGTCTGGCAGACAGACAATCAGAATGCCAATGTGCATAGTTTTTATTTAATCTTAGTCTCTGGGTTTCGAATACATGTATCTACTATTCAGCACAAACCAGTTGCTCTTGTGCTCCTTGCATTTGGAATCGTCTGCAACAAAAGGCCCGACTTGTAAACTCGCTATCGTCTTTTAAATCACTTCTTAGGGCTAACTACTTCACCCTGGCTTTTGCATGATTCCATCTTGGCCCTAGCGAACATTCATCCGCGCGTCTCAGATTCAGGCTTACTGACTTTGCGCGAGTTACAAGTGCTTTAAATAAATAATAAATAAATCACTATACTCGTTTGAGGGTTTTAGAGATGCTTTGAAGACGCCATATACATATTCTACCAGACTGAGTACCATACTTTAAGCCTCTGCTGTCAATGTGTTTTCCATGTTCTAAGCGTTCCAACGCCTTAATCTAAAATATAATTACGGGTGTCTAATTGTATACAATTAAGCGTAAGAGAGGGTGTCCAATTGTATACAATTAAGTGTAAAAAAGGTGTCTAATTGTATACCGAGTTAAACCAGAGCTGGATACAATTTTACGATTCACTCAACTGAGCGATTGTAGGGGGAGGGCGGCAGATGAGGGGGTTGGTGAAAGGGTGGAAGCATTGGCGGATTTAGCTACAGGCGGAGTGGAGGTCCGTTCGCCCCTCTCTCTGCGCCCCTCTTGGGTATAAACTGGCTCCTTTTAGACAAGAACTGCCGTAGTCTGGTGGTGCCAGTCCCAAGCCTGGATAAAGGAGGAGGGTGACTCTAATCATCTTCGTTATGAAACAGCGTCGTTAAACAGCAACTACACACAAGAACCTTGCATGGTGGACAGACTGAATGTGGCGCCCCTCTGGAAATGCCCTTAACCCCATGCATGTAAGCAATCCTCAAACCTGAATCCGCCACAGGGTGTAAGGATAGGTTGGAAATAAAATCTGATACGCAGAGAGAGAGAGAGAGAGAGAGAGAGAGAGAGAGAGAGAGAGAGAGAGAGAGAGGGGGGGGGAGGAGAGAGAGAGGGAGGAGAGAGAGGGAGAGAGAGAGAGTAAGACAGACGGACAGACAGACGGAAAAATATAAAGCCAGAAAAACGGAGACAAAAAAGATAGAATGACAGAGAGAGAGAGAGAGACAGACAGAGACAGAGAGACAGAGAGGGTAAGAGATAGACAGACAGATAGATATATAGACAGACAGACAGACAGACAGACATGCTGTACAGACAGACATGTAGAAAGGGAAAGAACACACGAGAAAGGGAGAGGAAGCAGGTATTGGAGGAGCAGTGGCCTTCGAATAGATGTGAGATATGCTACGGTCTAGAAATGACTAACTTTGGGACGTCCTCTAAATGCGCCATATAAATATTTACTCCTTCGAGTAAAAGGTTAGAATACAACTAACCTTACAATGTTTCAACGATGCTCAAAACAAGCGAAATGTCTCCGCCGATCCCTTTAAATCGCTTGCCATGTCCGCTTGTAAGCATGCATGTACAAAGGCATACTCTAGAATTCCTTCAAGTATTCATACATACTTTAATACGAACACCAAAACGCTTGAAAAATGCACATCAAACGCATAAAACTTTAAGACACCTCTGATATCAATTTTTCGTGAACTGATTAACCTGATCAATAAAATTTGACGCTCCGGTTGGACACCTTTACAATGCTCTAATTTCAGGCTATATATTGGTATTATACATCAGCGGTATTTAATTAAAGGGTTCCTTAGCTGTTCCCAACGAGAGGGACGTCAATTTCAACGGCCACTTGAAGCCATAAGACGTCGTTAAATACTGAAAACTACTATTTAAAATAAGTTTATGTATGTATGCATGTATGTATGTAGACATGTATATGTATATTTACGAATGACTGAAATTGTCCTCTTCTTTTTGACCAAATAATAAGTAAAATCACGAATTTAGAAATTCCGCTACGTTGGACTCGATAGCGACCACTTACAATCATCTCTCACGACTCAAGACACATCTTTTTAGGATATCTCATGACTGCAGTTGATTTTTGAACCCTTGTACAGCGCCCTTTTCTTCGGCCTCGGCTGTGCTACGGCGCTATATAAATTGTCTTATTATTATTATTATTATTATTATTATTATTATTATTATTATTATTATTATTATTATTATTATTATTATTATTATTATTATTATTATTATTATCTCTGTTGCCACAGAAACGTTGCCAATGGTGACGGCTAAAGATGCCATTAAACGCCCCGCGGTCTAGTCACTGTAACCGGTCGCCATCTGGCGAATGAAGCGTGTGATGAATAGTTTCCAACGATTCGCCAGATGGCAGCAGTATACGCTAAGTGCTTTACTGTGACATACATTGGACATGTGTGTCGCTATTATTAAAAGGTATGTTTAAGAATAAAAAGTAATATTATGCTAGATACATATGAGCTCATCAATGAATTACAAGGTATCTAGGAATTCATATAGCGCCTTTGTAACTCGTAAAATGCACCGATCAACATGTGCTTATATGGATACAATACAATACAAAAAGATACGATAATATGCAATACAAAAACTGAAAATTATGATTTCTCCTTAAACGTATGCAAAGCATACAATAGATCAACCCACCCATCCACCCACCCACCATCCATCCGTCCGTCCGTCCGTCCGTCCGTCCGTCCATCCATCCATCCATCCAACCGTCCATCTATTCATCCGTCCATCCATTCATCCGTCCATCCGTCCATCCATCCATCCATCCATCCATCCAACCATCCATCCATTCATCCGTCCATCCGTCCGTCCGTCCGTCCGTCCGTCCGTCCATCCATCCATCCATCCAACCGTCCAACCGTCCATCTATTCATCCGTCCATCCATTCATCCGTCCATCCGTCCATCCATCCATCCATCCATCCATCCAACCATCCATCCATTCATCCGTCCATCCGTCCATCCGTCCATCCGTCCATCCATCCAACCGTCCAACCGTCCATCTATTCATCCGTCCATCCGTCCATCCATTCATCCGTCCATCCGTCCATCCATCCATCCATCCATCCAACCATCCATCCATTCATCCGTCCATCCGTCCGTCCGTCCATCCGTCCATCCGTCCATCCGTCCATCCATCCAACCGTCCAACCGTCCATCTATTCATCCGTCCATCCGTCCATCCATTCATCCGTCCATCCGTCCATCCGTCCATCCATCCATCCAACCATCCATCCATTCATCCGTCCATCCGTCCGTCCGTCCATCCGTCCATCCGTCCATCCGTCCGTCCGTCCATCCGTCCATCCGTCCGTCCGTCCGTCCGTCCATCCGTCCATCCGTCCATCCGTCCGTCCGTCCGTCCGTCCGTCCGTCCGTCCGTCCATCCGTCCATCCGTCCGTCCGTCCGTCCGTCCGTCCATCCGTCCATCCACCCACCATCCATCCGTCCGTCCGTCCGTCCATCCAATGTATACAAATAACTGCATCGCTGCATTTAAAAACTGCATATGTGAGATATGCTACGGTCTAGAAATGACTAACTTTGGGACGTCCTCTAAATGCGCCATATAAATATTTAGATAGAAGCGAACATATATCGTTGATCTTGCGTGCGTAATCGTTGGCCCGGATAAGCAACTGCGCAGGGATTTTATTGGGAGAGTAATTGTTTATGTCTATGGACAGACGAACAATCGGAATTCATCCTGGTTTGAATGAAAGAATGAATGAACGAACGAATGAACGACTGACTGACTAACTGAATGACTGACTGACTGAAAGACTGTATGAATGACTGAATGACTGACTGACTGACTGACTGAATGACTGAATGACTGACCGAATGACTGAATGACTGAATGACTGAATGAATGACTGACTGAATGAATGACTGAATGAATGACTAAATGAATGACTGACTGAATGACTGAATGAATGAATATTAAGAGATCAGCGTGCCAGGCATTAAAAAATTGAACCAGAGGCAAGGTCAGTTGCTGAAGGGGAAGCTGGTCTTCTTCAACGTATTATGTCTTTTGAATGTGAATTTGACTTGAAGCGACCATCGACTGATCTGATAACGGCGCTATAGAAGTCATCAGATAAGATTAGTGCGCAATAGTCTAATGGTTAGCGTGTTGGACGGTCCACGGAGAGGTCAGAGGTTCGAATTCGCGCAAGGGCTGCAATTTGTGTTGATATTTCTGCCCTACTTCCGCCACCTGGTGAACTCAACCAGAATGAGGGCACCGACCGTACAGTGTTAGTGAATCTTCTCCCTCACGCGACGAGGGAGAGGACTTACCACCCGCTCTTATATGCCGAGGCTAAGAAAATAAAGTCGCTGACACTTCATACCAGTGGCTGCCTCTCAGGCTAGGTTAAGAGACCGCTCTCCCATTCTTCGTAATCGTAATCGTAACTCGAGATTTCTACAGCGCCCGACGAAAGCTAAGTCACGGGTACAAGCTTATTCACAGGCGCTCAGTCAATACAAAATCGATAGGCAAGAAGGGTTCGGTTCCAGGTCAAGATCCAAGAGTCAGGCAGGCAGACAGTCAGACGGCTACGGTGGGTGATGTTTGCAATTGGTAAGTCATAGAATTATCCTACATGGATTCGATCCCTTGACCATCCTTCCTACGACCTCTGTTGCCATCATAATCGGGCTCCCCTAGGCACAACTCTGTCTTTGCTGCCTTGACCTTTCACCGGGATCCCAACTTGACCCAGAAACTGGCCAATCAGCCTGGCTCTTGCTGACCTGATTTATATTGCGCCGGTGTATGAGCCAATCTCCCAAACGCAGCTTTTGCGTTGCGCGGAGAAATGTAATAGATAAATTTTTACTTTACATTTACATTTATTTAGCGCCGTTTGCGGACTTCTCAAAGGGCGCTGGTAATATTAGTTATCTCTCGACAAAACTGTTACCAATTAACAGTGTATGCTTGCGTGTGTGTTTGTGTGTGTGTATGTGTGTTTTTGTATGTATGTGTGTACGTGTGCGTGTGTGTGTGTATGTATGTGTGTGTTTTCTGTGTACGTGTGTGTGATTAATTACGAAGAAAAACGTTGTGTAAGTCAAGTGAATATATTCTAAAGTATATCAGTGTGTGTGTTTGTGTGTATGTGTATGTGTGCGTGTGTTTACGTGTGTATGTGTGTGATTAATTACGAAGAAATAAGTTGTGTACAGACAGACTCTGTTTCCATACACAGCAACTGTTTAAGTCAACATAATTTGTTGGCTGGACTCGACGAACAGAGATGCCTGATAAAATATTCCTAAACAAATCATAGAGAGCTAGTCAGAAAGGCAGATATGAATTATTTCTCATGAAGAGCGAAGGACGCAAAGAGACGGATAAAGAATGATACATATAGAGATAGAGACAGAGATAGAGACAGAGGCAGAGAGACAGACAAAGAGAGACCGAGACAGAGAAACAGACATTGGCAGAGACAGAGCAAGAGACACAGAAGTACAGAAAGACAGACAGAGACATACAAAGAGAGAGACATTGAGAGAGACAAATAAAGAGGTATGCATCAGCTAAAGCAACAAGAGACAGCTACAGAGGCAGAGAAAGAGACAGACTGGTGGAAAGACAGAAACCTAAACATACAAAGACGGTGATAAAGAGAGACAGATAGAAAGATACAGAGATAAAGAGACAGAAACAGAGACAGACAGACATAGACAGATAGGAAGACACAGAGAGAAAGATACACAGAGAGAAAGACACACAGAGACAGACAGACAGGCAGACAGACAGAGACAGAGAGAAAGACACAGAGATACAGAACCAGATACAGAGCGAGAGACAGAGACGGAGAGAGAGAGACGGAGAAAGAGAGATATAGAGAGATAGAAAGAGAGATATAGAAAGAGAGAAAGAGATAAAGAGAGAGACAGAAAGACAGAGAGAAAGGCCCAATGATTACGAATAGAATCCTTATTACCTCATGTCGGCAGTTCGATTCCTGGTCCAATGAGCAAAATCATCACCACTTGTATCCATAAACCAAGACTCACGCAACACAAAACACTCGCTCGACGCTAACCAACTGCGAGATCTCTACGCTGGCCAACGCACACACGCACGTAAATATACACAAACATACGAGCATACACACGCATACACGCACAGATACGCACAGATACACGCACAGATACAGACACACATACGAGATGATATATGCAAGTCTAAAACGGCACACACTGCAAGCGGTCTCCTTTCATCGTTCGCCACCGGATCCCTTCATATATATACATGCATATATATACATATACAAATATATATACACATATGAATGTGTATATATATGTATATACACGGATATATTATATGTATTATATATACATATATATGCATGCATATGCACATGTGTAAATCTATGCCTTTATATATACAAGTCAGTATATATAGAAATATATATCTATGTGTATGCATACATATATATACACATTCATGTGTATATATATACTGGATATATAATACATATCATATATCCGTGCATATGTATACACACATATATAACAATCTATATGCATTATATATTGTCTTACATATCGCAAATAAATATATTCTGAGGTATAACTGTTATAAATATATGATTTAGCTGTGCAGATACATTGCGCTATGGGTCAATATATAATGGAATACATATATATACATATATGTACATATATAATTGTATCTTGTGCAATTATATATATATTAAGATATCGGCCAATGAATATATCTCCTCAGCCAAATTACACAGATACAATTTCCTCGTCTGGATATATATATATATACATATACAGATGAGGATTATATATATATATATTGCTTGTATACAAGGCGTTGTTTGTTGACTGCCTGAATTTCTGACATATCCCAAGATATATATAATGACATCTTTCGACGGTTGTTGCCTATTTGCAATGGAAAAATATACTTAATATGAATATATATATATATATATATATATATATATATATATATATATATATATATATATATATATATATATATATATATATGCGCATATAGTCACATATAAAAATATATAAATTTATATATGAATATATGAATATATCCTGTCGTTGTGAAGGATATAAATTGCGTCAAGTGGATGGGTGAATCCGAAAGGATGCGGGGCCTTCAGCCTTTTGGAATTTTATGTTCTGATATGATGTCTGTTGACAAACAGAACCTTCTGGATGAGAACATCTACCCGACATCTTATGTGATTTAGCCAGCCTGTTTAAGAATTTTAATATTCACCACAAATTGCAGAAAATACTAGCACACGATTTAATCAGGCATTTCATAATGTTATTTATAACCACTATCTGCAAATTAACTACCTTTTTTATTGATGTTAGTTAGAGTATATAATAGATAGTATGATTTTTTAATTAGGTGTAACTCCGCCTCTGCGTTGTTTGTGGGTAGTGCCAGTCCCAAGCCTGGATTAAGGAGGAGGGTGACGTCAACGACCTTTGATGCCATAAGACGTCGTTAAACTGAGGAACTACTAATTAAGTCTAAGCGTTTAAGAATGAATTTTTTTTAGTTACTACAGTAGTTGTAAATTATAACTAGTTAGTTATAAGAAATAAAAGCCATTTATTTTTCTTTTGTGTATGTTATTATAAATATCATTCTATAGGAATTTTTTACTTTGCTATTATTTATTGTATGTTATTATGAATATTAATCTATAGAAATTAAATTATTGCAATATGTACAGTGTATTGAAATTATTATATTTTGATATTATAAATACTGAGTAGATTTATGAGAATCGACAAGGAGGAGGTCAAAATTTATATGAAGGGTTATAAGGTGTTTCAGGGGGGATAATCTGTCACAGCGTGTTCAAAAACAATAGACCCGTTTCAGTTTTTCCACAGCGCCTAGTACGAACTGTCAGGGTCTCCCGTCCATTTTAATTTCATTCGGAGCTTCTTTTTACCTATATGCCACCCGCTATGGTTCGAATAGGCTTTTAATACTTGTTTGCACACCCGTTTTTGCTTTAGACCGTTCTCTCAAAACTAAAAACACTCGTTTGACAAAAATCCTAGCCCGATTCTTCTTTTCCCCTATTCGATCTTACCGCACCATTTCTAAATTCCACCCGCCCTAGCCGGCTGACTGTCAGCCTGCCAATCCCTTCAATCTTAAGCTGGAACCAAATTTTTGCCCTTACCTGATGAACGAATTTCTTTCAACACAGCGTCTGTGAATAAGCTGGTTCATGCTGCTTAGTTTCAGTCGGTCTCTTTTAGAAATCTCGAGTTTACAATTACGATTACGTCGTATATAAAAATAAAGTTCCATCTTGTGGAAACAATATTAACTCATCGTTTGATTAGCCGAGTAAAGACAAAATCGACGTTAACGGCCTTGACAACCGCGAGTTTACCTAAACACTCCTTATAAAATGTACTGTTTAGACACCTTTAAAACGTACTTGACCAACACTATATATAAATGAATCGTTCTTCCGTCATGCAGAGTATAAGGTAAACGTACACCTATGGAAGGTAAGGCAAAATCGACGTCAAAGCCACAAGATGTCACTAAACACTGGCTAGAACTGCTACTGTTATGTTGTGTTTAAAGACACCTTTAAATAGCTTAACTCCGACGCTATATAATCTTCAATTTCGTTTGTTTATGCATTTTCTTACAAATACTTGATTGTAATGCCAAAAAGAAAATCCTGTTAGAAAAATATTTTCCAACAGATGTCAACGGCCTTTGATGTCATAAGATGTCGTTAAACCGTGGGAACCAGACAAACCCGTAACTTTGACGTCAGTGGCCCTAGCAGCCACAAGATAATCGTTCAACCGTGAATGCCACTCCCTGTTATTTTGCTTCCCCTATGGGACGTATTATAAGCACCTAAAATGGACAAATATACACACGATTCTTCAAAACAGCACGTGCACAAAACTTTAGAGAGGCATTTAAAGGTGCCATACAAAGGGTTACATACATACATACACACATACATACATACATACATACACACATACGTTCATATAAATAGCATATATATACATAGTATAAACATATATACATACATATATACATTAATATATATATATACACGTATATACGTACAAAAACATAGATAGTATATGCTTACATACATAGTATATACAAATACATATATACATTTACATACATATATATAACAGATACATTTACAATATAAACACTTAAATATATACATACCTGCATGCATAACTATACACACACGGGCATCCGTACATACATGCACGCATACATATATACATACATATATACTATACATACTTAGAGATATAAATGCACAGCATACATTCATACATTTATACACGCATACATACAAACATACATACATACATACATACAAACATACATACATACAAACATACATACATACATACATACATACAAACATACATACATACAAACATACATACATACAAACATACATACATACATACATACATACAAACATACATACATACAAACATACATACATACAAACATACATACATACATACATACATACAAACATACATACATACAAACATACATACATACAAACATACATACATACAAACATTCATACATACATACAAACATACAAACATACATACATACAAACATACAAACATACATACATACAAACATACATACATACATACATACATACATTAATGAATTTAAATATACAAATCCATATGTGTTAATACTTAATATACTTTATGCAGTTAGGAAACTGTTTTAAAGTAAATATAAGGGGCGAACACGTTAATATATAAGATATATCATTAGTTAAAAATAAAACAAGTTTTAAAAATCAGATTTGGTATAATCCACACCTTAGGTTATCCAACTCTGTCATATGCCCCCAAAAATGGGTAATACCAAACCCTCCGTAATCACGTTACTCCGTTGACGGTGGTAATCGCAATTGCAAACTCGAGATTTCTACAGCGCCCAACGAAAGGTAAGTCGCGGGAACCAGCTTATTCACAGGCGCTCAGTCAAAACAAAATCGTTAGACAAGAAGGGTTCACTTCCAGGGCCAGATCCAAGGGTCAGGCAGGCAGGCAGGCAGGCAGGCAGGCAGGCAGGCAGTCAGACGGCTATGGTGGATGGTGTTTGGAATTGGTTCTGGAAGATACATAAGGGGAAGAAGAGGAATCAGGATAGGCTGTGAAAAAGGGAAACGCGTTAAGATATAACGGGCTCTGGACATGTGATGCAGGGTAATCATAACTTGTTAATCGTCGGACACATAACACATGTATTTGCATCAATCCTGATTGCTAATAATTCACATATACATATACAAATATACTTTTATATATAAATACGCATACATATACAACTACATATATCGCACATACAAACATGTATGCGTAAACACCATATATACAGATACATGTATACATACATCAATTATATATATCATATATAATATGTTTAAGTGAAAAAACTTGAGTACAAACTTGAGTATTTTTTTCCAATCGACGTCAACGATGCCATAAGATGTCGTTAAACATTGGAAACTACTACTATAATATATATATAGTATATATATGGGTTAATATATATACATATATATATATACACACACATATATATATACATATATATACATATATATATATATATATATATATGATAATTTGGGTGGGTATATAAATAATTTAATCTATGGCAAAATGCTTTGTAAAATTCGTGACAAAAATTTGCCTCGGGGCAGATATGTCGAGAAGGAAATGCATATACGTCATTTCAGGAAAAGTTCATTTATGCGGCTAGTATTTAAGATATTTATTTTCATGGTCAATTATATATATATATATATATATATATGACCATGGAATTCAATGGATATATCTATAATCAAATTCACACATATATTATATATATATATATATATATATATATATATATATGTATTGTCATAAATCATAAATATACACATAGGCTCTAATATGCCTAGCGTCTATACATATGTATGTATGCTCCCTGTATTGCATATATACATAATAAACAAAATATATTTTATATAAATATATAGTGCGTATATATTTATATACACACATACAGCGCATATAGTTATGCATTCAATGAATATATATATATATATACACATATATATATAATGCATATATATTAATACACATACAGTGGATATATATATATAATGCATTTGTATATTTATGTATCTTTATACATACAATGCATATATATAAATAGTTGATTGATTTATTGTACATGTGTTCCAGCAATTTCGTATCTAGTTAGTTCTGCATTTATTTAGCGCCACTATCTAAGGCCCATCAATCGATTAGGCTGAGAATACTAGGTGCATATATAAGGAAGGGCTTCTTCTAGGTTTTGTGTATATAGTAATTGCCTCAGAGGAGAAGATTCGAACCCGAACATATCTCAAATGCATGACACGTATCTAGTCTAGTGAATAATGTGATCGACTTTGGAACCAAGAGAAGGAGTTTCGAATCCCCGTCCTTAATTTAGTTGACTCATCTCTGTCTCTGTCTGTCTCTGCCTCTGTCTCTGCCTCTGTCTGTCTGTCTCTCTCTCTATATATATATATAATATATATCTGTATAAGCAAGTAAAAGTAAAGTATTCCATATCCCACAAGTGAGACGTAGGGGAGGCGCTCATTTCCTTTTCTTTAGGCCGTTGAGCCGGCTATGGACGAATCCCAAGGTCCTGGACACGGCCAGTGCATCGCAGGACTTGCCGTTTACTTCCAAGCCTACGCCGGTAACCAAATTCCACTGCCTGGTGACAGAGGCATGGTGTGCGCAAAC
>OZ029913.1:62813010-62846414 GCA_964023275.1 Norana najaformis
TATGCAGGCATGTATACGTGTATGTTGCATGTAAGTTGTACGTGTGTATGTATGTGTATGTATGTATGTATATATGTGTGTGTATGTATGTGTATGTATGTTATATGTATGTTTTAGGTATGTTGTATGTGATGTGTATGAATGTATGTATGTATGTATGCGTGATCGTGAGCTGTGGAGATCCTGTCGTGTTTGTGTTCGATTAAATCGATATTCACAGCGTGGTCATAAAATCGTGTCGAACCAATTATTCGTCGTGGACCAGCTGCCAAGATAAAAATCGTGAAAACGAGTAACAGGTGAAAATCGGTAAACAATAGACAGGCGGTCTTAATTAAACTCGAGTTTCTTTTTTAGGGGAAGGGGGAGCATATGAGCATCGAAATACAGGGACATTTTGGGTACCAGTCACGTTCTGCAGCCCCAGGCAATATGCAGGTACCTTCTATTCGAGCTCGTTGTGCCTATTGGTAATCGTAATCGTAATTCCGAGAAGAAATATCGGAATTACGATTTCGATTACGAATACGCAGAGCGCCAACGGGAACCAGCTTATTCACAGGCGCTCAGTCAAAACCAAATCGGCAGGGTTCGGTTCCAGATCAAGATCATAAAGTCAGGTAGATAGACAGCGTGGCAGCTACAGTTGGTTGTGTTTGTCGGGCATCCTTCTTGAAAAGCATTCAGTTGTAGTTGCTAATGTTTCGCTTCAATTAATTTATAAAGTTTTCCTTAAAATTTTTCCCATTTAAATAATTGATATCTGAGGCGTCAAATCGTTCAGTTTTTCGTTAAATTTGCCTAAAATTTTCGTTTTTAATAAATAACTCTCTCTTGCCAATGTATTATTTCACTTAAGGAAATAATCAGTTTACTTGGACAGGTAAAGTGCTCATTTATTTAAATTTAAAATACATATGTGCATAGTAAAGTAAAGTATCCTCTATGATCCCACAAGTGATACGTAGGGGAGGCACTCATTTCCTTTTCGTTAGGCCATTGAGCCGACAATGGACGAATCCCAAGGTCCTGGACACGGGGCCAGTGCATCGCAGGACTTGCCGTTTAATTTCCCAGCTTACATCGGTACCAAATTCTACTGCTTGGTGACAGCGGCACAGTGTGCGCAAACAACTTGCTCAGGGTCTTTACACGGAGTCGAACCCGCAACCGCATGATCACTGACCAAACGCGTTACCGATAGACCACCATGACACACAATTAGGCACAGAACATATCAAATGAGTTCTTAACATATTTATGTTACTTGTTGTGCTACCTAAGTCCGTATGCAGAGTTTCGATTAAGTATTTTATTTTAAATTTTATAATGTTACCTTGCAACACAAACTTCATTAAATATTTCACTTGGTGCCATAATTTGAAATCGTGTGCATCGATTAATATTCAAATAACCAATTCATTTAAACATTCGTCTTTACCAGTTTTTATGGAGATTCATTGATGGTAGTAGCTTCAGAGACGCATGTATTCGCTCCAGTTTACTATTCTCATAAAATTTTTACGACCCCTAGGCAGAACAACTTACGTCGAGTCATCGTCATAGTAACTTGGACTCACTATTTCTCAAAGACAGCCGCAGAAAGATTTACATCTTTTAAAAATTGTAACTTTATTGCTATTTGTGATAGAAACACGCGGTTTTCACCTAATTAGTCAGCACTTCCACCCCAATTCAGCGTAGTAGTGAATTTCGCCTACGATTCCTTGTCCATCCGATGGACACATGGCGTGTTAATAAATGTGTTAGTAGTGCAGGACAATGCGCAGTTTTGATTTTATCCCATTCTGCGAGGATTTTCTCAGGTACAGTCTCGTTGGTTTCAACACAGAGTGAGAGAAAGACAGAGTGAAATGAAAGAGAGAGAAAAGTAAGAGAGAGAAGGAGAGAGTGAGAGAATGGGGAGAGAGAGAGACAGATAGAAAGATAGAGAGAAAGGGGACAGACAAAGGGAGAGAAGAGAAAGAGAGAGAGAGAGAAAAAGTCAGAGGGAGAAAGTCAGAGAGAGAAAGTCAGAGGGAGAAAGTCAGAGAGAGAAAGTCAGAGAGAGAGAGAGAGTCAGGGACAGAAAGAGAGAGGGAGAGTGGAGAGAGAGAGCGAGAGTGAGACAGAGACAGAGAGAAACAGAGACAGACAGACAGAGACAGACAGAGAATGTTAGAAAAAAAGGAAAGAGGAAGGAAGGAAGAGAGTGATGGATAGGCATTTAATTAAACCATTGAACTGAATTGAAATAACCCGTTTATTGACATATCAACACCAACATCAAATCAAAATAGTTTCGCAACAACTGAGCGCATGAATACCGACATCAAGGTCAAAAGTTCAACCGAAAAAAGTCCGACGACCGCTTTGGGCTCGGGCGGCCTGACTTCAAAGCTATATTTAAACAGATTAAATGTTTATTTAAGCGGAATAACACATTCTCAAAAGCTTTGCACTTGAACATACAACCCAATATAGGTCAACACTTGACTGTATTTTGCAGATCGGTATCAATCCTGAAGTTCAACTAAGGAACTATGCCATCAATGCAATGTAATGTAATGCAATGCAATGTAATGTAACAAGCATTTATATAGCGCCTTTCAAGCATATCTCAATGCACGGTTGGTCAATGGTGTACGTCGAATGGAGTTTTGTGTTGTGCTTTTATTGCCTACGTCATATCCGCAATATCCGCAACACTTCATTGAGTTATGAAAAGGCGCTACATATGACGTCTAGATAAATGTATGCAATACATTGTATTGCCTCGAATTGATATTGGGCTTTGAATTGGGGCTTGATTATTTTCGAAGCCGTATAATTTCTCTCTCCGTTTCTTTCTTCTTTCTTTCTCTCCATGCATTCATTTCTCTCTGTCTGGTCCTCCCTCCCCCTCTCTCTCTATGTATGTATCTATGTATCTCTCTCTCTATCTATGTATCTATGTATCTATGTATCTATGTATCTATCTATCTATCTATCTATCTATCTCATCTCTCTCTCTCTCTCTACCTTTCTCTCTCTCTCTCTCTATCCTCCTCTGTTTATCTGTCTCTCTGTCTCTTTCTTTCTTTCTCCACTCTCTCCCTCTCTCCTCTCCCTGATTTCCTATCTATCCCCTTTTCTCCCCTCTTTTTCTCTTTGTCCCTCTTTCCCTTAGTCCCCCTCTCTTTTTCCATCTGTCTTCCCTCTTTCTCCCTCACTCACCATCTCCCTCTCTTCTCCTGTTCCCTCTGATTTCCTGTCTTTCATTACCTATCTTTCTCCCCTTCACCTTTCTACCCCTTTCGCTATCTCCCTCACTGCCCCTCCACCTCTCCCTTCTCTTTCCAACCCTGACTCACCCTCTACCTCTCTCTCCACTCAGCCTCCAGCGGAAGACAATGGAAGCCGAGTCGGTTAATCGCGGGCTTTACAGAGAGCACCTGCTCACTTTGTCCAGTTCTCCGCGCTTTTCAAAAGGCGCAGGGCACTTCCCTTAGGCCGACTGGACAGGGTCCATTGGGATCTGTAATGTAACATGAAGTGTAGTGTAATGTAAAGTATTCTCTTTCTCTCTCTCTCTTTCTCTGTCTCTTTCTTTCTTTCATTCTCTCTGTCTCTGTCTCTCTCTGTCTCTCTGTCTCTCTCTGTCTCTGTCTGCCTATCTGTCTGTCTCTCTTTCTCTGTCTCTCTCTTTCTCTGTCTCTCTCTTTCTCTGTCTCTCTCTTTCTCTGTCTCTCTCTTTCTCTGTCTCTCTCTTTCTATGTCTATCTCTCTGTCTATGTCTGTCTCTGTTTCTCTGTCTGTCTATCTGTCTGTCTGTTGTCTGTCTGACTCTCTCTCTCCTTCTGGCTGGAATTAATCCCTCCTAGGGAGGGGTCAGTCACACGAATCCTTCTTTTCCATTTGTTTCTATCTCCGGTATCTTCCTTCTTCAGTCTGAGAAGCTTCAACTCTTGTTGAATCACGTCTCTCCATCTCTTCTTTTGTCGTCCCCGACTGCGGCGTCCGTAAACCTCTGCTGTCATACTTCTTTTAATGCAGCTTTCATCCTCTCCCCTCATCACATGACCATACCATCTCAACCTGGCTTCTCTTAACTTGTCAGATATACATGCCACTCCCAATTTCTGTCTGATATACTCATTCCTTTTCTTGTCTTTCAGTGGGATTCCAAGTCTCCATCGCAGCATTCTCAGTTTTAACGTTTTATCTACTAGAAGTTAAAATTTTCTCTTTACTGTCTACTTTATAGTATCAGCATTGATTCTGATTTTGTACATCATTTATTATTTATTGTTTTATGTTATGTTATGTTATGTTATTTATTTATTTATTTTTTATTGTCGGTCATTGTAAAGCAACCTTGAAGTAGTTTGCTACTGACGATGTTGTCTAAATTGTCGTGATTACAGTTACAATTACGATTACGATTTACTGTCTGATATTTTGTGTGTGTGTGACTGAAGGGTTTGCTTACTGACAAACGTTTGTTTTAAATGAGTTTAGGGTATGGTATGGTAAGGTATGGTAGGGCGTGGTATGGTAGGGTATGGTATGGTAGGGTAGGGCGAGTAAGGAACTTCAGGTTAAAACGCAAACATGACAGCTTCAATCCTTCCATCAGATGTCTTAAAATTACAATTAAAATTTACCCACTCATATGCCGAGGCTAAGAAAATGAAGTCGCTAACACATCATACCCATAGCTGCCTTCCAGAAGAGCACAAGAGACCCTTATCCATCGAATCCCGCCTCCCCATTTCTCTCAACCTAAACACAACCCACCCTAACAGCTCCTCTCCCCTTCTATCTGTCTGTCTGTCTGTCTGTCTGTCAGTCAATCTGTCTGTCTGTCTCTCCCACCTTCTGGTCTTCTGGCAACCGGACGTGGTCCTTGACAACCCCACTGATTTGACGCAGCGCTCGTGAAGTAGCTGGTACCCCGCGCCTAGCTTGTCAAGTAGCACTTTAGAAATTTGGAGTTACGATTACGATTATGATCAGTGTAAAAGGCCTTCCTCGCCTAGACCTATTCATACCTATTTAGGCCTATTTAGGCCTATTTTGTACCGGTATACGCCTCCCATGTTCGGTTTCAGTATTCTCGTTGTCTTATTGAACGGTTGAACGAATTGATGGATGGAGCAATGGATGGATGGTTCAGTATAGAGTAGGGACGCACACATATTGACATACTCTCATAGCCACATGTATATGCATGTATACATATTCCTAATTGTATACCCAAGGGTGCATATATATATATATCATCAGCTACACATCAAGGCTTATATATATAATATCATCAGCTACACCGCAAGGCATATATGTATAATATATATATATGTATTTGTTCTCTACAAGCCTTGCTAAATAGCTGATATTTTCGCAGCCCTACCTGCAAATCATCTTAATCATCTCTTGCTCCACCCAACCTTCCTTCCCTCTCTCACCTGCCGCTCCCTCCTTATATGCAGAGCCCCACGTTTTACGCTCGTAATCGTAATCGTAAAATCGGAATATCTAAAGCGCTACTTAAAAGCTAAGCGCAGGGCACAAGGTTATTCACGAGCGCTGCGTCAAGTTTGGGGTTGTCCAAAGATGTCATGTCAATCAAGAACCAAGTCCGGTTGCCAGAAGACCAGAGAGACAGAGAGACAGACAGACAGACAGACAGACAGACAGAGAAACAGAGAGATACAGAGACATAGAAAGACAGAGATACAGAGAGAGACGGAGAGAGAGAGACAGAAAGAGAGAAGGAGAGAGGAGCTGTTAGGGTGGGTTGTGTTTAGGCTGAGAGAAATGGGAAGGCGGAATTCGGTTTAGGTATGTGAAGTATCAGAAGTACTGCGTCAAGTCAGTGGGGTTGTCCAAAGATGCCATGTCAAGAACCAAGTCCGGTTGGCAAAAGACCAGAGAAAGAGAGAGAGAGAGAGAGAGAGAGAGAGAGAGAGAGAGAGAGAGAGAGAGAAAGGGAGAGGCTGCTAGGGTGGGTTGTGTTTGAGCTGAGAGAAAAGGGAAGACTGATCAGGGTGGGATTTCCTGAGAAAGCTCCACCTTAATCTCCCCATTTGAATAAATGAGGGCACGAATAAGAAGGGGGTCAAACCGACTCAGTAAATGTAAATTTAAACGGGTTTTTAATAGCGATCGTATGGCCTCGACCCTTCTCATTTGTCAATGAACTGATCATTAAAAATCGCGAGCCAAGAACGGGAACTCCACGATAGAAACTCAGCCCAAAACTCCGTTCTAAATATCACCTTTTATTATTATCATTAATTGAGCATAAAACCGCCAAACGCCTTCGGATTATACCCGAGTTATATAAGCGAATATATTTACATGTGTCTGACATACAGACGCGTGTATGTATATATATACACATCTTGGTAAAGGAGAATTAATTTATGGCCGCCGTCTGCCCTATAATACGGCCAATCGAATTTATTACACGCTGCGCAGACAACTCACCTGAACTTCGTCTGTTCTCGTCTGTTCTCGTTCGTTCTTCGTCTGCTTCTGCTGCCGTCTGCTCTTGCGCTATATAAACGAAGGGTTTTTAGTGAAACGGTGTTCGCTTGTAGCCGGAAAAAGAAGATAGGCATTAACTACTTTTTGTCGACATAAATTATACTATGTTTTATAGAGCCGAGAGGGCGACCGGTTCACGCTCGCACTACTTTCGGTTGTATCGTTGCGCGCCGTATCGACCAATCACCGGCGGCGGGGCGAGCGTCTGCAGGCGTCCACCTAGCGGCCGTTGCGAGAAGCTTGCCTGATCGATCACGGCGAGACAGTGACCGGTGAATTTAGAGAGTGGGACGATCGCACTGGGTGGTGTAAGTATTCAGTTTTCTTTAATGGGCCGGAATTAAATTCGTGCTTCGATGACGCAGTTCAAAGTCTGCGAAGTTGGTCCTTCAAAGGGGAATATTTCAAAGGTGAGTTCGAAGGGGTACAGCACCGGAATGCTACTTCAAACCCGGCAAGACGATGATCCCAGGACTTGCAAATATTCCAGATAATATTCCAAAACAGCTCCTCACCCCTTCCCTCTCTCTCTGGTCTTCTGGCAACCGGACTTGGTTCTTGACACGGCATCTTTTCTACAACCCCACAGACCTGACGCAGCGCTGATGAATAAGCTGATGCCCTACGCTTAGCTTTTAAGTAGTACTATTAACTAGCTCTAGAAATTTCGAGTATACGATTACAATTACGCTTATACAATTACAATTACAATTAAATGTATACAATTCCAATTACGATTGTGAGAACTGCGCGCAGGCGAAGCTCATCCTAGAGGGAGCCATTGGCTTGAAGTGTTAGCGACTTTATTTTCCTAGCCTCGGCATATGAGAGTGGGTGGCCAACCCTTTCTCTCGCCGTCTGATCTTGACAATGTGATTCCACTCAGCTTAGGGTTAAGTTCGATAGAAGGTGGAATGGATCAGAAATTTCGTTACATGTTTTGCTGTGGCGAGGATTTGAACCACAACACCTCTGTCTAACAGTCTAGCTCACTAACTAGTAGGCAGGTTGGTTATTAAAGGCGCTATTACTATTGAAGCTATCTTAATCACCGTTGTCGTCATCTTCATCATCCTCTTCTTTGTTTCCTCTTTCAATGTCATCTTCATCGTCATCGTTATCGTTATCATGGTCAACTTCAACATCACCAGCTTCATCGTCATCATCATCATCTTCATCATCATCATCATCATCATCATCATCATCATCATCACCACCACCACCACCACCACCACCATCATCATCATTATCATCATAATCAGACTCATCATCGTCATAATTGTCGTCATCATCACCACCACCACCATCACCACCATCATCATCATCATCATCTTCTTCTTCTTCTTCATCATCATCATAATCGTTGTCATCATCAGCAGCAGCATCATTATCATCATCGCCATCGTCGTCATCATCATCATCTTCTTCTTGAAACTTGACTACTGCAACTCCCTTCAAACAATTCGGATCTCTCAGGCCGGGGCAATCACCAACACTCGCAAACATGACCACATAACACAGCAAAATGTGCAGGTTCGATTTTTGGCGGTCACCTTGAACCTGAGCTCGAAAATAAACATTTCCGATTGGAATCATTAAGCCTACAAAAAAAAATCAAGTTAAAGTAAGGTCGACGTCAATGGCCCTCACAGACACAAGATGTCGCTGAGCACTGGCTATTACACAACCCGATTTAGATATCGTGAAAACGCTTCTATTCTAAACTATTTATTTATCAGTAGCATAAATAGCCGAAACTGAATTTTAAGTTTTTAAAAAGGGGTGTGTGACATCAACTGCCTTGGCAGTCAGAAGATGTTATTAAACACGATATACTACTAATAAATATTACGTTCTGCTAGCACACCTTTAAATCGCTTTTTATCCACGCTATATATTCCTCGGAAACGAAGTAAACGCATTGTCCATTACCGTAGTTCGCGAAGCTATGTCGCCTTTAACGGCCGTTGGAAGCCACAAAGTGTTGTTAAACAATTTTGATACTGCATTCGGGGCATTTTTGTTCGGTCTCGGTCGTGCTGTGTGATTAGACGGCAATGGGCGTGGTCTATTGCCAGACAGTGTCTGTGAATTATGACGGTTGCACCGGTACCTGCAATAATCAGAGATTGTTTTTAAATAGTTACATTTCTTATTGAGATATACAGATGGCGCGCTTGCCTTAAAAGAGTCCTTTATTTAAAAAATACAAGTCTGTTCGGGGCAGAGCATGCGCGCTAGTTCGGGAAAATGTCCCCTGCTGTTTATCGTTTCGCGCTCTCTCTTTCTCCTTTAATCTAACTGTACTAAATGGACAACAACTGCGGCTGCACGAGTCTTTATATATATATATATATTATATTATATATATATATATATATGTGTGTGTGTGTGTGTGTGTGTCTGTAAAAGATATTTTAAAATTTCCATTCCACTGGCACCTCCTGCCGAATTCAGTCATAAAATGAATACATCGAGCACACACTATTGGTGCAGAGGGCGAGAGTGACGAATGGCCACCTGGCGTCATATGCCGAGGCTAAGAAACTGAAGTCTCGTGTACTTCTTGATACTAGCTAAAGAAACTGGTATTCTATTATACGTAAACCTAGAAAATGAAACCTGTCAGAATATAACGTCGTATAGACAGTAAATCGGTTCACCAAATCCATCCATCTATCTATCCATTCATCCATCCATCCATCCATCCATCCATCCATCCATCCATCCATCCATCCATCCATCCATCCATCCATCCATCCATCCATCCTTTCATTCATTCATTCATTCAGTCATTTTTTTGTTCCTAACGCCAACATCATAAGACTTAATTAATTAATTACTTAATAACCAGTTAATAGTACTTTTGAAGGCAATTAATCAACACAACAGCCTGATTCTTACCACATCAGGTGCGGTTTGGACGTTGACTGCAAATCGATTTGGCGGGTTTTCTATCGCACTGCCAAACGACAGCTTCTCAAATGAAGACGATCAATCTTGCTCGGCAGTGGTCTCCAACGGTTCGTAAGCATCGCATTTGCCTAGTGGTTGGACGGGGCGCGCTGCAGGCGACGGGCTCACGGTTCAAGTTCAGGATTGACTTTATATTTGACATTAGATAAAGCAAAGAATCCCATATCCCGCAAGTGTGACGTAGAGGAGGCGCTCGTTTCCTCGTTTTAATCCCTTAAGGAGGCAATTGCTTAGACACCTTTAAATCGGTTTTATCGGAAGCTATATATATAATATATATAGAGATATACACATCTATATTGTCAATTTCGCTAAAACAATATTATTGTATAATCATGAGAAAACGAATAAAGGAAGGTCGACGTCAACAGCCCTGTCGGGTACAAGGTGTCGTTAAACAATGGATATTAACACTGATATGATGTTGAGTTTCAGCAAAGTATCCGATATCCCACAAGTGAGACGCAGGGGAGGCGTTCATTTCCTTTTCTTTAGGCTCTTGAGCCCGCAATGGACGAATCCCAAGGTCCTGGATAGGGGGGCAGTGCATCGCAGGACTTGCCGTTTACTTCCCAGCTTACGCTTTCCTTTTCTCGGTACACGGTGTATTACTCCACGTCAAGTAAAGGAATTCCTCGCTACGATTAACTGGGTTGTCCGGACTTAATCCTCTATAAATAAACAACGGTCGTACTGCATTGAGGCCGTTTTCTCCGCTATTAACAGCTACCAACAGTTGATGCCAGTAAATAAAACGGACATACATGTAAACTATCTGACTGTGAATGACTGATAGATTGACTTATTGGCTGAATGAGGGAAGAACGAACTGACTTACTGTGTTACAGACTGACTGACTCAATAAATCACTCAATCACTCTCTGGCTGGCTGGCTGACTGACTGACTAACTCACTCACTCATTCACACATTCACACATTCACTCATTCACTCATTCACTCACTCTCTGACTGACTGACTGATTGACTCACTCACTCACCCACTCACTGACCGACTTACTAACTCACTATCTAACTAACTCACTAACTAACTAACTAACTAACTCACTCACTCTCTGGCTGGCTGACGGACTCACTCATTCACTGACTTCCCGACCAACTGAATGCATGAACGAACGAACGAACTTCTGAACGAACGAAAGAATATCTGAACGAATTCATGATAAAGAAGAACATTGATCTTCTCCGATCAACTGCATCGATCTGTCTTCCCCAGCTGCCGATAAGTTGGGTCGATCGCCTTCTCTCCGGCCACCCGCATCGCCCTCTGTCCAATTAGTCAATGGACGGTGGCGCAACGAAGGCTTTCACCCGACCAGCAGTCTGATTTATCGCTCAGACGCCGGCAGAGAAGAAGTGGACAAAATCAGAATGCTCTGATGTATACATATAGCATTGTACAGAAAAGCGTATATAGTATAGCACAAGGTAGCATAGCATAGCATACCATACCATAGCATATCACAACATTCCATAGCATGGCATATCATAGCATACCATGGCATAGCATACCACTGCATAGCATAGCATACCATAGCATACCATAGCATACCATATCATACCATATCATAGCATAGCTTAGCATAGGCATAGTATAGCATTGTACAGTGAGGTGCTGTATAGCATAAATAGCATAGCATACCATATCGTAATCGTAATCTCGAGATTTCTACAGCGATGCTATGCTAAACTATGCCATGCTATACTACGTTATGGTATGGTATGCTATGCTATACAGTGGTATGCTATGCTATAGTATACTATGGTATGCCTTGCGATGCTATGATTTTCTATGTCTTTATTTACCAGTTCGCAATCGCAACTGGTGGTACTTCATGGCTTAAAGCCAGTCTTTTGAATCTCTCAGGCGGAAAGTACTCAATGGAGACTGTCGAGCTCGAAGCCAGCGCATCGTCGACTGAGTCCAACCGTGGCCAGCTGCGCCAGGATTTACCGATGTCTGTTGTCTAACGTGACTGCAATGACAATCGTCGTCGTCATGATCATAATCGTCATCATCTTTGTTGTCGTTATCATCATATTATGCCGTTGTCATCACTATGTTATAAAATTGTTATCATCTTTTGCCGCTGTCTTTATCATCTTTCGTCATTGTTTTCATCATCTTTTGGTCATTGTTATCATCATCTTTTGGTCATTGTTATCATCATCTTCGTCCCTATTATCATTATCTTATATTATTATCATCGCCTTTTTATCATCATTATCATCTTTTGTAGATGAAATAAAAAAGGTATATCGTTCCTGCGTGGTAACATCTGGTCCTTGGCCGGCGTTCGTTCACAGTTGCTGGTGTCTTCATCTGGAACTTTGCCTCCTCAATCTATTGTTCTGAAGTGAAAACACATCTCTTCCAGTCTATGCAAAGTTCTTAATGTTTCCGTTGGCCCGGTTTCAATGTGCACTTCTGAATTTTGTAAGGAGGGCATCTTCAAACTACAGTTGGATTGGATTGCGTTGTATTGTATTGTATTGTATTGTATTGTATAGTGTTGTGTTTATCACGGGTCAAACAGGCACTCATGCATTTGGCAATTTTTGTGTTGGTTGGCCTTTCACTCAAAACTGAAAACATTCATCTTTCACAGATCCTATCCTAGCTTCTCTTCTTCTTCTTATCTCTCTTTCCGCTCCAATCCCAAACACCACCCACCGTATAGCTGCCACGCTGTCTGTCTGCCTGACAGCGAAACAGAGAAATATACATAAATTAACATACGTATGTATGTAAATATATGTATAAATGTGTATATATGTAGATATAAATACATTATATATATATATATATATATATATATATATATATATATATATATATATATATATATATATATATATATATATATCTGTTACTCATTTTTACCGATATGCTTCACTGGATTGGCATAAAGCCGTCTTTCTTATTTCTCAACTGCGTCTGAAGTATTCACGGTTCAACACACAAATAATTGCTGCTTTTTAAAGAAAACATTAATAGACAGATTTTTAATACATGCCTGAGGTTTTCTTTTGCAGCGATGAATTCATTTGTACATACATACATACATAAACCCATAAATACATACATAAACCCATAAATACATATCAATGAATTCATACATATGCATACATGCATTTATGCATGTATATAAGTTTGTGTGTATACTATGTACGTTTGTACATGTGTATACGTTGCATGCACGTATATGCATATGTGTGAGTATGTATGCACATATGTATGCATGTATGTGTATGTGTATATATATGTGTATAAAATACGTAAGTAAGTAGTCACTATTATCGTCTGAAAAAGCGCACATACATTACATAACATTGTAAAGATCCGTTACATAGATATTTAAACTAGATTACAATACGGGTAAATATAATATTCATACATGCACGTATGTATGCATATATGTATATATATATACGTATGTATGCATATATGTATATATATATACGTATGTATGCATATATGTATATATATACGTATGTATGTGTACCTTACAGTCATTTATAGAGCGCCTGTTTAGGACCTGTCAAAGCGTGAACAAGGCGGGCATCTTGGAGAGCTACCTGAGCATGGTCGAGGCCATACAGTCGCTATATAAATCCGTGTACATTTACATTTAACAAGCCGTGCATCATGAGTTGGGATTTAAATTGAAGTCGACCATAGCCATAGCAAATAGTCAGCATGTTGGAAGGTTTACTCTTTATAATCGTAATCGTAATCGTAATCCCAAGATTTCTACAGCGCCCAACGAAAGCCGCGCCGCGGGGACCAGCTTATTCACAGGCGCTCAGTCAAAACAAAAACGATAGGCAAAAGGGTTCGGTTCCGGGTCAAGATCCAAGAGTCAGGCAGAGAGAGACAGCGTGGCAGCTATGGCGGGTGGTGTTTGTATATACGCTTAGTTATTCTAATCAAATCTCTTATTTTCCATAGCACCGTTAGAATGATGTTCAAGGGTGGCATACTGGATTTGCTGAATATATTAAGACACTGGAAACAGATTGGCCGATGCTAAACTATTGTTAAACTATTGTTAAGACATTTTAAAACTTTTTTAAACTATTGTAACTGAAGATAATCAAGTTTTATTAAAGGTTATTATGATGTTTTTATAGTAATAGTAATAATAATAATAATAATAATAAGAGTAATAAAAAAGTGGTAAATAAAAGTAATGATGAGAATATTAATAACAGTAATAATAACAGTAATAATAACAGTAATAATAACAGAAATAATAACAGTAATAATAACAGTAATAGTAATAATAATAACACTAATCATTATTATATTATGTGCGAATCGGCATCTTCACGCACATGGCGCCATGAAGTACGCGTTAACCAATGTAGCTATCCAGGCCAGTTGAGCCTTGACATATATTTTAGCCATTGTGGCTAACCAGGTCAGCTAAATCGGGTGACTTTAGTAAAGTGGCTCATTATGTTCTGTTTGCATCTATCCGTTGACCAATGCATCTGACTGTTTGGAACTGTATTAGGTTTATATTTCTGATAAACAAAGGATATAAATCGGAAAATATATTTAATGGTGGAAATATGAATACCTACGCTGCATGAATTCATATTGGAATGTTTCATACGCAATTCTTTATTCCAAATTTTATCCAATTAATTAGTTTAATATTCAGTTTTTCGTATATTTAAGTTTTTCTTGTGTTAAAAAATAAACAGACGCATTGATGAGTTTATGTTTTAACGAAAGAAGCGTGTAACAAATTAAGAAAGCAGTAAATAAATTAATTAGCGTATTTAGGAATCAATGAGTTTACAAACTAATGAATAAATAAATGACTGCATTAACGATTTAATTGTCAGAGATTAACGCACCTCTTGGGCGTGAAGTAATAATAATAAATTATTATTATTTCCATTTACCGCCAATACAAATATTCTGCATAAAAACGGTTACTGATATGTTTTCATATTTATATGCAAGACGCGTAAGTACCACCATTAACATCATGTTGTCTCCCTGGCTTGACCCCTGAACTTTGACCTGGCATCGAAAATGACCTAATTACAACCTGGCTCTTGGGGACTTGAATTGATATAGCGCCGGTTTTTAAGCTGGTCGCACTGTCGCGGCTTTTGTGTGGCGTTGAGAAATTTTGGAGATTTACATTTACATTGACATTTCATTTACATTTGCATTTACAATTGCATCTACATTTACATTTACATTTATATTTACATTCATATAACGACCCGGTTGTATATTAATATATACTTATTAAAGTGCTTTCCAATAATTTCGCTTTGGTAACCGAACCCTTCCTGCCTCTCGATTTTGTTTTGGAATGCCTCTGCATAGTTTGTTCTGGAAATGGCTCCATAAAAATTGACAAATACAATACAGTACAATATGGTAGATTATATATGGAGATATATATCACTTGCTATATGAAATAGAAATTATGTATATATATGTACTTATATAGAAATAAATGTATATAAATGTATATATGTATCTGCGACCATGCCTTATATAACTCTTATAAAGTTGGAAAAGAGTCAAATCTGGGTTTGATCCTTAAATTGGACAGGAATTGCTGAATACTTAGGTGAAAACCGCGTGTTTCTAGCACAAACAGCAATAAAGTTACACATTTTTAAAGATGTAGATTTCTTCGCGGCTAATTTTGTGAAATTGTGAGTTAAAAGTTTACCATAACTATGCTCTATCTAAGACACTGTGCCTAAGGGATGTGATTTTTTACGAGTATAGTAAATTGGAGTTTCATTCGCCTCTGAGGCTGCCATTAATGAAATCTCCATAAAAACCTGGTTAAGACGAATATTTACACGAATTGTTCCTTTGCAGAGTAACTGAAGTACAAGACTTTAAATTATTGCACCGAGGGACTTTTTAATTAATTTTTTTGCTGCAGGGCTTCAAAATAAAATTGAAATAAAAATACTTATAGAGCGAACTCTACGTGAGGACTTACAGCGACTTTTTTCTACCTCGGTTGTGTTACGGCGCTATACAAATTGTTTTAATAATATTATTATTTTTTTAACCCGAGGTATATATGATCTCTCATGATTTAAAAAATTCTCCGGAGAATAAAAGATTATTATTATTATTATTATTATTATTATTATTATTATTATTATTATTATTATTATTATTATTATTATTATCATCATCATCATCATCATCATCATAGTTTGATAGCTAGGGCAACTAGGAATATAAAATATAGTTTGATAGCTCAGACATCTAGGAATATAAAATATAAAAATACACTTTGTTAGCTAAGGCAACATGAAATATAAATATGGAAAAAACTCATTTTCGCCCATTTTATACCTACTTGCCTTCTGAGCGCGTTTCTTGCAAAGTTTATTTTCCCCATTCGTGAGGGTTTTCTCAGACACAATTACATAATGAATGGGGTGTCAAGACTTGCTTCTTTTGAACCATCCTCGCTCTAGATTCAGGATAATTATAGAATCACGTGCTCTTCGTATTTGAAATGTCTATACCACAAAGGGCCCGACATGCAAACTTGCTATTATCATGTAAATCAATTGTCAAGACTGACTGCTTTCAACCGGCCTTAGCACGACTCTTTCTTGGGTTCAATGACGAACGCACATCCGCGCCTCTGAACTAGATTTTCCTGCTTTGCTATATATAGTACGTTAAAAATAGTCCGGGAATTAATACGTTATTAATATGCGTAACACCTGTGTCATGTGCATATATATGCAAAGCGTATGCATATGCATATATGCAGATTACGCTTTAATTATTCATGCATGCATATTATTCAAGTGTCAGTCGCATAAAGGATTGCTAATTAGGCTTCGATACAGTTTCGTGTTTGAACTTGTTTTAACCAATGCACGCAAATATTAAATTAAACTTAAAAAATTAAAATTAAACGGCGAAAAAGGAAACTAAATCATCGCGGCCTTCTTGCTTGTGAGAAACCTAACAGGCGCTATATAAAGTGTCTCGATGCATACTATACAAAACTCTCAACTCTCAAAATATATGCAAACAAGAAAATTTAATTATTTTTAATTAATATTTCTAGCTGCAAATTTTTGTAATTTTTTCGCCAATTATGATGTTATGCGTAGTATTTTAATATACTACATCAGAAAAGCATAACTTAGTTAAATATTAATTATAAATTAATAAATTTCGTAACTAATATTTCTTAAATCCTCTTTCGACCAGGGTCACCCAAAGAGAAGAGTTATAAATTAATGCTGAAGGGTTAGGGTTAGGGTTCAAAAAGTTTCTTTGTTCAATTTTAGTTAGGCTTAGTTGCAAATAATTGTTGATATAAATATTTTCCTACATCATATGTAAGATTAATTTTAGGTCCAATCTCACTAATATCTGTACCACGTAAATATAAATGTAATCTAAATAGGATGTAAACGTCATGTAATACACATACGCTTCTCAAATGTAATCCAATCCAATCCAATCTGTTTAATCTAATGACTTCTATAGCATCGTTATTATCATTCACTATAAGCTCGAATCGACGGCGCTCCAATGAAACACTCAAATCTTTAATTTCAATCTTCCAATTGTCTGATTATTTAAATAGCGCAATTGTTTATGCATATAACTTATGATTATGAAATAATTTATGCAATTGAAATTAATTAATAATTCATGCATCGACCTATATTGGCACACCCTCATTTCCATGCCTATGCCACGTAACATCATATATGCATCCTATACATATATATTTAGTATACGTATGATATGCATATAACATACATATCTATATATACTTAATCTTACTAATATATATCCGATTGGTTAGAGCGCTCGGCTTGTAACGCGGAGAGTACGGGTTCGAACCTTCAACCATGAGACGGTTACTGTGTAGGGGACATTGAGTAAGTCCTTCACTTAAAATTGTTCAGCGTCATCGATTTATGCTTAATTATTAAATGTAAATATAAATTTAAACAGTTTTATGGAGCGTCCATATGGCTTCGACCCTGCTCATTTTGCGAGAAATTGATCGGTTGATTAGATAGTGGTGCTTAGTAAAAGCAGAAATATTAATATAATGTAGAAATATATAGACATATTCTTACATAAATTCATAAAATATATATTTCATTCTGCTAAGCAAACATTTTCTAACCGCTGTCTCAAAACGACCTTGCTAAGATCTGCCTAAATATAATACTAATACTAATACTAATAGTATTAGTATTATAAATAATAATAATAATAATAATAATAATAATAATAATAATAATAATAATAATAATAATAATAATAATAATAATAATACAATTTATATAGCGCCGTAGCACAGCCGAGGCCGAAGAAAAGGGCGCTGTACATGAGTTCAACTACAGTCATAAGATATCTTTAAAAGATCTGCCATAACATAGCGCCCTTTTCAGTTCCCTAAAAAGCGCTATATGAAGTGTTCTGAAATATACACACATACATATAACAAATTTGCGTACATCGGTTCATTAATTGTATTTGCAAATTTATGTAGCTCCAGGAGGGCCCCTCAGAGATCCAGAGAGTTCCCGGGCCCTGCAAATACGAGGCCCCAATCTCGAAGCATGCACACCATAAGCTACTAAATCGCAGCTGTGAATTATAATACAAAAAGGAGAAATAAATGTTAATAATTAATAGTGAAATAAATTAAAAAAATTGGAAAGATTTGCTGCTAGTTACCGAATCATAAATAGAAAATCTTTGGTTCGAATAAGAACATTTCTTTCTTATTTTAAACTAGACGAAAAACAATATGTAAAGATCAAGCGCCTTACAATCGTAATCGTAATCCCGAGATTTCTACAGCGCCCAACGAAAGACCAGCTTATTCACAGGCGCTCAGTCAAAACAAAATCGATAGGCAAAAGTGTTCGGTTCCAGGTCAAGATCCAAAAGTCAGGCAGAGAGACAGCGTGGCAGCTACGGTGGGTGATGTTTGGGATTGGAGCGGAAAGAGGGATAAGAGGAAGAAGGGGAGTCAGGATAGGATCTGTGAAAGATGAATGTTTTCAGCTTTGAGTGAAAAGGCCAATGCAGAAACTGCAAGAAATTACAGTGTGAGGCCGGGGCCAAATAGCCCTACTGCCCCTCCCTCCCTCACCGCCTGTTGCCGGGATCTGACCAAAGGCGCCCCCTCAAATCAATAGCAACGGCTGATATAAATCTATCGATCTGTATTAAGAGATGCATTGCGTATATTGATCCAAACGTCCCTCTGTTTTGGCTTTTGACTAGTAGCAACCATCGACTGATGCCTTGAGCATTAGCACAGTGGCGCTATAGAATTTCTCCGATTAGTATTTTTATTTATTTTTTATTAGTATCAACAGGAGTCATAGATATCTACATTCATAGTATGTATAAATATTCATAGCATATCGAAATATATTCATGATATATCTATATACACATATATATTCATAGTATATACATTTAGAATCGTATATATATATATTCATCATATATAGTCAAAGTGTATATATATTATAGTATATATATATTCATAGTAGATATATACATATATGTTCAATGTACATCCATTTAGGCCTATGTATTCATAGTACATCTATATGTATTCATAGTAAATATATTCTTAATATATCTATTCATAATATATATATTCATAGTACATACATGTAAGTTATAACACCTTTTGAGTGGCGAAAAGCGCGTTTTGCAGGCGGGTTGGGTATCTTTGAAGCCTTCGGAGATTAATGTTCAAAGCGTCATGGACCGATTCATCAAGACTTAGATCGACACGGCATAACCTGTGCAGACATCTCTAGATGTTCCAAAAAGTTCGAACCGTTTTAAACTGTCCCCCTTTTAGTGTGAGCACCTACGCCGTCATCTCTAGATGTTCAGAAAAGTTTGAACCGTTTTAAACTGTCCCTCTTTTAGTGTGAGCACCTACGCCGTCATCTCTAGATGTTCAGAAAAGTTTGAAACGTTTTAAACTGTCCCTCTTTTAGTGTGAGCACCTAGATGTTCAGAAAAGTTTGAACCGTTTTAAACTGTCCCCCTTTTAGCGCGAGCCCTCGGCTTCTGACCTACAGTAACAACGAAACTGTCCAAGCAACCAGGCTTTTACGAACTTGATTTGATGTAGCGCCAGTGTTTAAGGTGATCTTTATGATGCGGCTTTTGTTTGACGCTAAGAAATTTCTTAGATTTACATTATTAATGTAAATGTAGACGTTTTCTATAGCGACCGTATGGCCTCAACCCTGCTTATTTTTCAATGAATTAATCGGGTTAGATCCTTCACCAACGCTGCCCGTTTGAATGGGTGTCACGCCTTTTAAGATCCCCGTGTACGGACCATGCTAGCACATTCATACAACGAGAAACTCTATGTTTGTATAAAAAACTCAATGTTTGCATCAACATGGATTCATTACCAAAGCTGTATTTGAGGAATTCATGTTTATCTCACCAATAAAGCTAACAGAGATTTGTCAAATTCAATTGTAAAACGTGTTTATAGTCTATTAACAGCAAACATAGTCACACACGATTTGAAAAATAAGAAAATTGATATTTACAAATATAAGTTATGCTGCAAAAACTGTTAAGTTTACCGCCAAAGTAAAGTTTATGAACAACAAAAAGAGCTGACAAAGGAGTGACGTCAGCACACATTTTGATGACGTAACAACATGTAACATTGAACATCCAGAAGCAGTCATCACGTGATCGCGTGCGATGATCTGATTCGATAACGATGATCACGTGCACCGCGGAGTAAACACGTGACTTTGTGAACTGCTTAGCAACGATCACGTGATCACTGTCATGAGAAGCCACAGAAATCATGCGTTAAAAACCGAATTGGTTTACAGGCAGTGGGGTAACTAAGGAAGTAAGTAAGTAAGTAATGCATTTGTTAGCACGCCATATGTCCATCGACTGAGCGAGGTATCGAGGAACTGGGGAGCAGGACATCGTGTGTACACTCTGCTCATTTTGCAAAGAATTTAGCGGGTGAGATTCTTCACCATCGCTGCCCGTTTGAATGAGCGCCACGCCATTTAAGATCCCCGTGCACGGCTATTGGATTTAAAGGTGTCTAAGCACAATCTAATATTTGTAAAACGTTAATGTAAATGTAAACGTTTTTCTATAGCGACCGTATGGCCTCAACTCCGCTAATTTTTCAATCAATGTATCGGGTGAAATCCTTCACCAACGCTGCCCGTTTGAATTGGCGCCACGCCAGTTAAGGTCCCCGTATACGGATATGCGATTTAAAGGTGTCTAAGAACAACCTAATATTTGTAAAACTAAATGTAAATGTAGACGGTTTTCTATGGCGACCGTATGGCCTCGCCCCTGCTCATTTTTCAATGAATTTATCGGGTGCGGTCCTTCACCATCGCTGCCCGTTTGAATGGGCGCCACGCCATTTAAGGTCCCCATATACGGGAAGGTGTCAAGCCGCTGAGGTAGAATAAGCTACGATTGACATTGCTGTTGATGGCCCTGGAACCGTGCAGAAGCAGGAAGGACAGCTTGAGTAGAGGACCAGCCAAGACAACGATTGTACCAGGAACGACATACCATCAGACAAAACTCTCCGGTTCTCGGGCCCCCATAACTTAAACCAATCCTGATATCTACCTAATAAATGAATTAACTCAGACTCAAGCTAGGTGCAGTCGTCACTGCCATAGGACCCAACAGAACCCAGACACTGCGGGCCATACGAGCGCTATATAAGTTATGAAATACTATACACTGTTTACAAAGGCGAGTGGACTCTTCTTCCTCTGATCTGTCTGTCTGCCTTGGATCTCGACGATCTGGAGCCGAACCTTTCTTGCCTGTCGATTCTGTTTTGACTGAGCGCCTGTGAATAAGCTGGTACCCGCGACTTAGCTTTCGTTGGGCGCTGTAGAAATCTCAAATTTACGATTACGACCACTATTACCCTGGTGGAGTGGTCACAAAACGAAAATGTTAGCCACCTTTTTTGTTCGTCCATTTATTTCGGTCTTTATATTTTTCTGTCTGTCACGGCTTTTTTCGGTGGTTTCACTCTTTCTTTTCATTAACAACACCCACTGAAACCCATCTGGGGCAACTCAGTGGCTTGTATCCACAAATTAAATGGGGCGACGCCGGTTTGCCCTATGCTCCAATTCCACCCTTGAGCCTGACCCCATATAAAATTTAAATGTATACGTTTTTCTATAGCGACCGTATGGCCTCACCCCTGCTCAGTTTTCAATGAATATATCAGGTGAGATGCTTCACCACCGCTGCCCGTTTGAATGGGAGCCACGCCATTTAAGGTCCAAATGCACAGATATCCGATTTAAAGGTGTCTAAGCACAATCTAATATTTGTAAAACGTAAATGTAATTGTAAACGTTTTTCTATAGCGACCGTATGGCCTCGACTCTGCTTATTTTTCGATAAATTTATCGGGTGAGATCCTTCACCATCGCTGCCCCTTTGAATGGGGGCCACGCCACTTAAGGTCCCCGTGTACGGACCGTACTAGCCCGAGATTAAATAGTCTTAAATATAGCCATTATCGGTATGCGAACCAGCATCATCACGCTCAGAGTCGTAATTACTTCTTCTGACTTCTTTCAGTCATGAACCAATTGAGTTCTGACTCAATTTAGTCCATACCCATTGAGTCTCTACCCATTAAAGTCTATACCCAGTGAGGTTCATACTTAGTGAAGTTCGTACCCAATAACCGTTTACCCTTATTGCTCCCGGTGCCGTTTACCCTTCTGCACTGGGCTACGGGTCAGGTGACGAGTCACGTGACGAGTGTCGGCCATCTTGGTCTGGCTGGTTGTTCAGTTCCTTGATCTGCTGTCGTTCCTTTTTGAGCTTCATTCGTCGATTCTGGAACCAGATCTTGATCTGTCGTTCCGTGAGGCAGAGCGCATGCGCGATCTCGATGCGTCTCTTTCGCATCAGGTAGTGGTTGAACTGGAACTCCTTTTCCAGTTCAAGGGTCTGGTAGCGAGAGTACGTCTGCCGACCACGGCGCCGCTGGCACGAGTTCGGACCTGGAACATACATCGCAGGAACATTATATCGGGCGCTATATAAATGAGTATTAGCAGTCTCTTTCTATTTCTCTCTTGCCCTGCCTATCTTTACGTCCTTCTGAGAGAGACAGACAGACAGACAGACAGACAGACAGACAGACAGACAGACAGAGACAGCGTCTCTCATCACTCACATGAGTGTAGCATTCCTTCCTTATTTCCTTCCTTCCTTGCTTTCTTCTTTTCTTTCTTCATTCATTCATTCATTCATTCATTCATTCATTCCATCTTCCTTTCCTTCCTTCCTTCCTTCCTTCCTTCATTCCTTTCATCCTTCCTTCCTTCCTTCCTTTCGTCCTTCCATCGTTCCTTCCTTTCTTCTCTCTTTCCTTCCTTCCTTCCTTCACCCACTGGCTCTCTCTGGTACCACGTGCCTTCAGCTGCCCAATTGCTGAGACGTCTGTCTTTCATATCTGCGTCTAGGATTCGATTCTTATGACGTCATGATGTGGGTTTTTCGATAGAGCTGCTTCAACGAATTAAATGAGGCGCATGGATGACTCACTTATCGATTTATTGTCGTCTGCTCTCGGTCGCTTGAGGCAACGAGAGCGGAAGGCACGGAGGCAAGAGAGAGGGAGGGAAGGAGGCAGAGAGAGACAGACAGACAGAGAAAGACACACACAGAGGAGAGAGAGACACTCAGAGACACAGTGACACACAGAGAGACAGACAAACAGAGACAGAAACAGAAACAGAGAAATAAAGAGACAGAGAGACAAAGAGACAGAGAGCAAGAGAGAGAATGAGAGAGAGGGGGGGACAGAGGGAGGCCAAGCGAGAGGAATGCAAAGAGGCAAGAAGACCAGAGACAAAAAGGGATGGGCAGAAAGAGTGAGGGAGGGAGAAAATGATAGAGAGAAGGAGAAAAGCGAGCGAGGGAAGAGTGGTCCAAATGAAAAAGGCGGCCACACTAATTCTGCTTTATGAGCTCAGCTGGTGGCGACGGCCGATCCACTGACGACGCATAGAAAGTCAAGAATTCATTGGCGTCACGCAGAGTGACGGAAGAGAGTCACGGACGGTCGTTTTGAGTCAAAGAATGTCACGCAGAGCAAATGTAAATTGACACGTTTTTCTATGGCGACCATTAGGCCTCGACCCTCCTCATTTTTCAGTGAATTTATCGGGTGAGATGCTTCACCACCGCTGCTCGTTTTAATGGGCGCCACGCCAATTAAGGTCACCGCACACGGATATGCGATTTAAAGGTGTCTAAGCACAACCTAATTTTTGTAAAATGTAAATGTAATTGTACATGTTTTTTTATAACGACCGTATGGACTTGATCCTCCTCATTTTTCAGTGAATTTATCGGGTGAGATCCTTCAACACCGCTGCCCGTTTTAATGGGCGCCACGCCATTTAAAGTCCTCGTGTAGGGATACGCGATATAAAGGTGTCTAAGCACAACCTAATATTTGTAAAACGTAAATGTATATGTACATGTTTTTCTATAGCGACTGTATCGCCTCAACCCTGCTCATTTTCAGTGAATTTATGTGGTATAATGCTGAATAATTTCTGTTGAATAGGCGTTATACAAACTTCCTATTAAAATTAATGTGGCGCATCTAAGGGGCGCATAAGGTGAGCTATATAATTCCCAAAATGCACACATAAGCACCGATGCAAAGAGAAATATGTGTAGTCAATGTCTGATTCGGATCTTGCTTTCCTGGCTAGATGCGATTTATTCATCCCGCTTAGGATGATGGGTAAATCGCACGGGATTTGGTAAGATAGCATTGCTAATTGCAATAAATCTTCGAACTCCATCTTTGGTAAACAGATCCTGAGTGGCTTTTCGTGTCGAACGGTAGATGGAGACACAGTGAATGATGCATGCCGGGAATGGGCGTGACCGGAAGTCAAAAGGAAAGTAGTCCGGATGGCGTTTAAATTCGCTGGCGGATCCCGGAGTTGAAAAAGGGGGTGGACAATTTTTTTCATGCATGGAAAATTTACTCATCATGGACTATTGTTGTTTTTGTCACATTTTGGAGCCGATTACAGCGTTTGAAGTTATTTTCGAAATAATCAACAACATTTTTAATTCGTCTTTTTCGTCCAGTATTCATGTATGTATGCATGTATTCATGTATGTATGTATGTTTATATGTATGTTTGTATGTATGTATGTATGTATGTATGTATGTATGTATGTATGTATGTATGTATGTATGTATGTATGTATGTATGCATGAATGTACGGTGGTCTATCGGTAACGCGTTTGGTCAATGATCATGCGGTTGCGGGTTCGACTCCGTGTAACGACCCTGGGCAAGTTGTTTGCCTCTGTCACTAAACAGTACCAGGGTTAGCTGGGAAGTAAACGGCAGGTCGAATGGTTCGTAAGCGTCTCATTTACCTAGAGGTTAGACGGGGCGAGATGCACGCGACAAGCCCACGGTTCAAGTCCAGGGTTGACTTTTGAGTTGACATTAGATAAAGTAAAGTATCCCATATCCCACAAGTGAGACGCAGGGGAGGCGCTTATTTCCTTTTCTTCAAGCCATTCAGCCGAAAATTGTTTAGACACATTTAAATCTCTTTATCCGATGCTTTATTAAAGTGAAACTCCTCACTCCATTGTTTAAACGCCGCCACTGCCTTGTTTGGGGATAGTGCCAGTCCCAAGCCTGGATAAAGGAGGAGGGCGACGGCAACGGCCTTTGATGCCATAAGCTGTCGTTAAACTGAGGAACTACTACTTGTGGTCTTTTGACGGAGGTAAATCAAGGTCGATGTCAACAGCCCTGGTGGCCACAAGATGTCGTTAAATAATAGATAATACTACTAAAATTATGATGTGTTTAAGTTAGTAAGTAAAGTATCCCACAAGGTCCTTGAGCCGACAGTTGCTTAGACACCTTTAAATCGGTTTCATCAGACGCTATATAAAAGTCAATTTCGTTTAATCTCTAGTAAAACCCACAAATAAAATAAGTTCGACGTCAACGCCTCTCTCAGCCACAAGGTGTCGTTAAACAATGGAAAATACTACTACTAGTGCAATGTTGAGTTTAAGTAAGTAAGTAAAGTATCCCGTATCCCACAAGTGAGACGTAGGGGAGGCGCTCATTTCCTTTTCTTTAGGCCCTTCAGCCGGCAATGGACGAATCCCAAGGTCCTGGTCACGGGGCCAGTGCATCGCAGGACTTGCCGTTTATTTCCCAGCTTACACCGGCACCAAATTCTACTGCTTGGTGACAGAGGCGCGTGTGCGCAAACAACTTGCCCAGGGTCGTTACACGGAGTCGAAAGCGCGACCGTACCAAATTCTACTGCTTGGTGACAGATTCTTACCTTACCTTAGCATGATGATGATGATGATGATGACGAAGATGATGATGATGATGAGCTCTCTGCCCGAAGGCAGGTCCACTGGCTTTATGCCACCCGGGGATGAGATGAGTGAGGTAGTTTCCCGTTGCCTTCCTCACAGACAACTGTGGGTGAGCAACTTGTCCAAGGTCGCTACGTAGTGGCTTGAGGCAGATTCGAACCCGCGACCCTCCAGTTACAAAGTACATACCACACCACTACACCACCGTCTCAACAAAACGCACATAGTCCTAGAAAAGAGCAAATATCAAATAGCGCTGCATAAACTCGAGATTATATAGCGCCTGATATTCGATGACTGACCGACGACGCTCATCCATGGATAGAGCGGAAGGTGACTCTCCGGTTCTTCGCCGTTCCCATGGAAACCGACAGCGGGCCCTTGACCCATTGACCTCTGCTCGTCATAGCCGTCGTTTCCGGTTGCGTCGTATCCGTGCTTGTCGACGACTGGGACACGACTTCCGGTCAGCTGACTTCCAGTCACCTGACTTCCGGTCACCTGGCTGCCAACCACATGACTTTCGATCACGTGATTTTCGATCACGTGACATCCGGTCATCTGACTTCCAGTAACCTGGCTGTCGGTCATATGACTTCCGGTACCCTTGCTGCCTGTCACGTGACTATAGGCGTCGTCGGCCTGGCGATTGTCCCACCGGAAGTGAGCAGCAGCGACGAATCCTACATCATCTGGCGATCGGGCCGGATAGCACCCAAGCGCGGCGGAACTTCCGGTTTGAGTTGTCGGGTTCTGGAACCGTTCGCAAGGTTCTCCAACAGCGCTGACCACAGAAGGGTCAAACCCGACCTTCGCCTGGTAACCCTCGTAGGTCCATCTTGGATCGTCATGACGCACTCCTGAGGATGCCACGGACCGGCTGCTGAAACAGTAACCATAGCAACGGGGCGATAGATTGCAGACGTAGTCGTCCATCAAGTAAGAATTATTTTCATCCATTTTTGACAACTGGCGCCACCTATCCGTCGCCGTCTTCCATCTTCAGCGCCACCTGTCGGTCGCCGATTTGTTTGCACTTCTTGCGCCAAAGCCGTTAGAAGGATCTTCTTTCTTTTCAGTCCGTCGCCTTGTATCCCTCCGCCGCTAATGACCGCTTCACGTCGTCCGAATCGCGCCGAAAGAAAAGTAGCGCGCTTAATTCGGGTAAGAAGTCAGTGGGCAAACGACCAAGTCCGGTTACCCGATAACCCAGACACAGAAATATAGATAAACTTATATACATATATACCTATAGATAAATAGTTATGACATATATATATGCGTGTGTATGTCAGTATATATATATGTCGGTATATATATGGTTTAGAACTATACATATGTATATATATGTGTATATAAATGTATATATGTGTATGTGTACACGTGTATATATATAAACGACGGTGATGATGATGATGGTGGTGATGACGATGATGAGGATGATGATGATGAGGTCCATTGGCTTTATGCCACCCGGGGATGAGATGAGTGAAGTGGTTTCCCGTTGCCTTCCTCACAGACAATTGTGGGTCAACAATTTGCCCAAGGTCGCTACGCACTGGCTCGAGTCAGATTCGAATCCGCGACCCGCCGGTTACGAAGCAGAGACCATACCACTACACCAACTCCTCCCATCTATATGTGTGCGTGTTTATTTGTTTGTGTGTGTGTGTGATTTGTGCACAGTTTGTTTGAATGTTTATAGCTGTCTTGGTGCGTGGGTAGGCTTTTCTGCCCGTCTAAATGTATGTGTGCTTACGTTTGTTATGTCGAAAAGCAATAACCGCCGATGGCCCTTCGCCACCTGATCGCCGGCTGGAGGGCTACGACGCTCGAGGAAGATGGACGGATGGACGGACGAAGGAGTGGTTTATAAACAACGGTGGTGTTTAGCGGTGTTTAAACAGAAACTCCGCCACTGCCTTTAGTGGAAGAGCGCCAGACCGAAGCCGGGATAAAGGAGGAGGGCGTCAGCGGCCTTTGATGCCATAAGATGTACATGTAAATGTAAATTCAAATGTAAATATAAATCTCCAAAGTTTCTCACGTCTAAACAAAAGCCGCTTCAGGGAGACCAGCCTATCACCGGCGCTATAACAATTCAAGTCCAGAAAAGGGGGGTTGTTTGTTTCCAGGTCAGAACCTGAGAGGTCAAAGCGAGGAGGCAGAATGGTGCAACGGTGGAGATCGTTGGTGATGTTCGTCATTGAAGGCTACAGACGCAGAAGCAGGATGGGATAACTTGAAGAGTTCGATTTTTAGTTTTGAGGGAAAAGCTGTAGGGGAAGGCGAGTGGAGGGGTGTGGTTACTGATAGAGAGAAAGAGAGAGAGAGAGAGAGATAGAGAGGCAGACAGACAGACAGATAGACAGACAGACAGACAGACATACAGAGACACAGAGACAGAGACAGACAGACAGACAGACAGACATACAGAGACACAGAGACACAGACAGACAGAGACAGAGATAGCCAGACAGACAGGGGGATATGCGAACTGGTCGAGGTGTATCGTGAGTTCGTTCCAAAGAGCTCCTTCCAGTTAACACAGAGAGAGAGAATATATTAGAGCATAAGAGAATATAATACATCGGATTAGATTAGATTAATCGTAATCCCGAGATTTCTAGAGCGCCCAACGAAAGTCAAGTCATTCACAGGCGCTCAGTCAAAACAAAATCGATAGGCAAAAGTATTCGGTTTTACAGGTCACGATCCAAGAGTCAGGCAGAGAGAGCGTGGTAGAGTGGATTAGAATGGATTAGATTATATTAGATTAGAATGGATTAAATCAGATTAGAATGGATTAGATTAGTTTAGATTAGATTGGATTAGCGCGAGAGAGATTAGATACGTCACTGCTTAATTTGGCAAAACTAATCTCCCGCGGGGCTCATTGCATCTCATTATTGCTGCGCGCCGCCTAGCGATTGTACGCTGGTTAACGGATAATCCCTGGCTTCGGCCATCTGGCGATTCGGAGGGACACTACAGCTGATGAATTACAACAGTGATATCTAATCTATTGTTTCTGTAAACGCAGATATCTATGGTCAAATTCTGATCCGCAGCTCGAACTATATCGGCACTTTCTCATTTGAAGATTAGCAGAATAAATTAATTAGCGAGTGTGGGATTAAATAAGTAATTAGTCATCTGGTTTCGCGAAATTTCTCCAGCATGCCCTAAGCCTGGTTGAGATGGCGCATTGGACAATGTTTTTACTATGCTTTAAAAACTGTACATGTCTCTGTCAGCATCTTTGGTTAAACCATTTATCTCAGCTTAAACACAACCCACCCTAACAGCTCCTCCTCCCTCCCTCTCTCTGGTCTTCTGGCAACCGGACTTGGTCTTGACATGGCGTCTTTGGACAACCCCACTGACTTGACGCAGCGCTCATGAATAAGCTGGTGCGCTGCGTTTAGCTTTGAAGCAGCGCTTTAGGAATTTCGAGTTTACGAATACGATTACGATTACTTTCCGTTATTAATGTGGATGCTTTTGCAAAACCTTCCTTGCCAGCCGTTTTCTCAAATTGTTGCCACATTGCCAACGACCTAGAGTTCAACATTTTATGTGTTGAGCCTAAGTCCACAATTTTAGACAGTTCTCTACACAATTTTATAGAGTGTTCGAGTGTTTGGCGCCGAATTTCAACCCAACTACGATTCTAAATTGGGGATGGGGTATATTACACTTTTTAAATAGTGTCTAGTATTTAATGACATGTTATGGCTTCCAGAGCCGTTGACATCGACCTTACCCTAGCCTTTTGTCAGAGGAAACCCGCCTTTTGAGGCTAATACGTAATTCAAATAATGTCAACAGAATGCGTTTTAAAGGTGTTTAAGTAGAGTACTGTATTAACTTGTCGAGTGTTGCTGAAAATATATAAAGGTTTGAAAAGAAGCGTTTTAAAGGTGTCTTTTAGAGTTAAATTATTCTCTACTCCAAAACTATTTTTGTTCCTCGTGTATCATTTCTAAATGGCAGTAATATGTATAGATAACAAGTATGTATAGTATATGCATAATATCTATATGCACAGTATGTATAATATATCTAGGAATTCATATATATGCATACTCTAGATGTCTAGTCAGAATAAAAGTGTGCAGGATAGGTTTATGAATTAGAACTCAATATCGCATGTGTTGAGCTACGGCTATAGAAGAATTTTTGTAGATGACTCGAGCGTTTACAATGCTCTGTGTCCAAACAGATGAAAAAGCATCCACATCAGTGTAGGAATATAAGATCAACAGCAGATCTAGACAAAGCAGTCTATAACATTTTTAAAAGTATATATATATATGCACAGTATGTATATATATAGCTATGACACACACATATATATGGCTATGACAAATATATCCACACAGCGAAAGCCAGGTTATGTATGAGATGCTGTCAGCGGGTCAGCCTCCGTATCTTTTGAGCAGTTTGTACACCACCTGCTCCCAACTGCGTCACCATAATTCATTTTCTACTTTCGATGCCCATTTTTAAAAATCTCTCTTCTACCTGTTTAATATGCAACACACGCACACACACATACATACACACACATACACACACACTCACACACATACACACACATACATAGACACACGCACACACATGTATATATGCAAATTATATATATTATATAATAAATGCAAAACTCTCTTCAATACATCATTTATGTGTTCATATATATATATATATATTTATTTATTTATTTATTCCCACCTAATAACTTCTATAGCGCCGATATAATATTAATTTACAAGGAGAATTAATTCTTGTTCGTATGCAATCAAAACTCGTCATCAGTTGCTGGAGTAGCTGAGTCGAAAAGCATAAACCAAGAGATGTGTAAAGAAACATGCATGAATAAAGATAAGTATGAAGATATATGTATAGATAATGGTATATATATCATATACAAATATATAGATATGCAGATAAGCACATGGACATGGAGATATATCCACAAAATAAAGATATATGTGAAGACATAAGCATAATAAACGTCTATTTATAAAAGATATACATAAATATTTTTAAAAATAAATATAGTATATGCGTAAATAAAGATTTTATATTTGGATATATGAGGGTATATGCACAGAAAATAAAGGTATTTGCAAATTTACATTCCGAATAAAGATATGAATTGTTTTGTATGTAAGCAATCTATTAAAACTTACCGCGTGCATTAAATCATTTTATTGCTAATATGTGTGGCATGATTCACATTAAATAAATAAATAAATAAACAAATAAATAAATATATGTATATATATAAACTCTGATTGTGTGTATGACTCCTTCACGAATTACAAGTTTCCTATTTGATTGCAGAATCTTTACATGTGCATATCGCGTTTTATACTTACGCATATGCATTTGTAAAACATATGCACATACTGACTATGAACTAAGATGAGGTCGACTTCATGGCCATAGCAGCCACAAAATGTCGCTAAACAACGCAGCTGAGTTTAAGTTATACACCTATAAAAATCTTTCATTTGAAATTACATAAGTTATCGTAACGCTGGATAAAACAGTATTCTGTAAACAAACACCTTTAAAACGTTTCCTACTGATGCCATATAAATGTTAACGGCGGTTGATCGTTGAATTAAATATTATAACGCCACTGCCTTGTTTGGGGTAGCGCCAGACCGAAGCCCGGAGGAGGGCGACGGCAACGACCTTTGATGCCATAAGCTGTCGTTAAACATTGGAAATACTACTAATCGTTGAATTAACCGCTGTTAACATTTTATATGGCATCATTTACATGGTATCATCCGCCACTGCCTTGTTTGGGGGTAGTGCCAGTCCGAAGCCCGGATAAAGGAGGAGGGCGACGTCAACGGCCTTTGATGCCATAAGATGTCGTTAAACTGAGGAACTACAATCGTTACATTAACTCCGCCACTGATATTTGTTTGTAGTGCCAGTCCCAAGCATGGATAACGGAGGATGGCGACGTCAACGGCCTCTGATGCCATAAGATGTCGTTAAACATTGGAACTACCACTAATCGTTAGATTAAAAGGACTCGGTAGGCTAAGGTCCACGTTAACGACCCTGGGAGCCCTGATAGATGTCGCTAAATACATAAATACTCTAATATTATGTTGTTTTTAGGCACCTTTAAATCGCTTTTATCCAACTCAATATTCGATATTGGGACTATTTTTCGTTATAAAGAATTACTAACCTCAGTATGAATACTACCATCCAATTTAAATATATGAATGTTAGGGTAAAAGGTAAAGGTAACATCTTATCTGTGTAATAGAGAGTTACAAAGATATATTTGCAACGGCTAAGATTAAATTAGATTAGATATCAATCAAATCATTCACATTACACGAGCTTAGACTAATGCCAGAGTTATATATATAATATGTGTTATATATATATATATATTTAATATATATGCATCATTATTTTTGTATAATTGATATAGATGACATAGAATTCTATACAATGTACATAGGCTGATACATATAATATAATAAATAGATTTTCTATTATACCGAATTATTCCCTTCTGTTGTTTCTGCATTTTTAAGCGCCACTATCTAATGACTAAGCATCAATCGACGCTGAACAATTATGAGTGAAGGACTTACTCAAGGTCCCTGCACGATAACCGTCTGAGGTGAGGCTTGAACCCGTGCTCTTCCCGTTAGAAGTCAAGTGCTTTATCTTTTTGGCTACTGTGCCTTTCTATATGAATATATATATATACATGGTACTTTCATGTGTATTTCTTGAAATAAAGAATTTAATACATATTGAATACATATGCATAAACATATGTAAAATGTGCATACATATGCATACATATATTTGTTATTATCATTCTTGTTGTTTTAATAATAATAATTATTATTATTATTGTTACTACTACTACTACTACTACTACTACTACTCATACTACTACTACTACTGCTACTATTACTACTACTACTATTTCTGCATCTTTTTAGCGCCTCTGTCTGATGACTAATCATCAATCGATGGCGCTGAGCACTTGCGATTGAAGGACTTGCTGTATGCATGTATTGCATTAGAAAATAAAAGCTTCATTTGGCTTTTTAAAGATCAAGAATGAGTCGGAAAATGGATCACATAAATCTCGTACTAACACTTATACACACATCTCTTCATAAATACACAAATTAAATGCAATTATATATTTATATACAAGAAATTCTGCATCTGTATATCCTATGCATTGCACTTCACTCGTTCAACACGATATAATAAACGTCTGTGCATGTACGTGCTTCGACACCACTTTTTATAAAATCCATTATTTCGCGTCATTCTTCTGCTTTAAAAAGCTATATGAAGCAGATATTTTTCTAATGTCTTATGTACAAGCAGCGACATCAA